>BMAU01015600.1:0-184576 GCA_019973935.1 Trichonephila clavipes
TTATTTTTTTGCATATTTAATACGATCTTCATTAGTTTCTTGCATAAACTAAGGACTGTTCAATTATTGCAATATGAAATAATCTACTTGGTTAGAAACGTATCAAGTATTTTTGAAATATGCAGAGTTCAGGTGTTTTAATACAGGTTTTAAAAATTTAATAATGGAATAAATTGTTCCTATTAATTATTTAATTTCATTTTTACTCTCTCTTAGTGATGAAGATATTTTCACGGCCATTATAAAACTATTACAAGTTAATTCATATTAGTTCATTTGTGTTAAAAGAATAGTTACTTGAGGTCATTGTGTTTATGCATATTCTCATTTACAATATATTATTATACCTGTCAAAAAATATTATTTTAAATTTTTTCTTTTTTTATCTTTTAAGAATGTTTCCTTCATTTAAAGAAAATTTACTGGCATTCGAATTATCCAACGTAATCAGTAAAAAATAACACTGTCTTTCTTCAACTTTTTATTTGTTTACTTCCTTGGGCTTTTTTGTTTTTTTGTTGTTGTTTTTTTCCGAATAATCCTCATGTAACAATCAAAAACAAACAGCAATATCCTTAAAAAGTTTATTCCATTTCGTGAATAAAATCTATTTCTCTTTTCGATGCTTTCAAACATAATCTGATTTAAAAACCCATATTTTAGCTAGTTACAAGTAATTTTATTATTTAAGCTTCAAAAGAGGTCGATCGGTTGCAGAAGAACAGATCCAAATCGTATTTAATCTGCTAATGCGAACGCTGTGTTTTTAGAAATTACTATTTCCTTTCTTTTTTGTGACACAAGGAATTTTTCTCTTATTTTTGGTTCTAAAAACTACTACATTTTTATTGAATTTTCAGCAACAATTCCATTGGATAATTGTTAGGAACCAAATTTCCGAGGTATTAAGTAAGAGAGTTTTGGGACTAACCAAAATAATTAATGCATTTTGGAATGGTTTGTGCAAAAATCAATTTTTATTCCATTTTTTGTAATACTACTAATTATTCTATGCTAGTTAATTAAGATTTATTCAAGATATAATTTTACCAATAATGGCATAAAAATGTATATTGAAATGAAAAAAAAAATATCATGGAGGCACATCATACTGTTATTTTTCTACATAATAGAAAGCACAATACTTTTCTCATGATGGTCGATCAGTATTAAAATTCTTATTTTAAACCTTGATGAAAATTTTCGAAATCAATGAAAGTTCTTCCAAGAAAACTCGTAACCTCACAAGAATCTTATCTGTGTGATAAGTTTAACTCTACATTCAACAGCTATTCGCTTTTGATGAAACATTGCACTATTCAAAAGGATTACCTTAAAATGTCCTGCGTATAACACGTGCACTTTTAACTTTGATATTTACGAGTGAGTGTTATACAGCGGGTGTAAAAATGAGAGCTTTAAAAACAAAATAAAAAAACATGAGAAAAAAATTATACATTTATATATATATATATATATATATATATATATATATATATATATATATCGAAATACTGTTTATTTAAAATAAATGGCATTTCTTATGAACATAAATGGTTTCATTTCTATATAAAGTATACTGTTTCGTCAAAAAACTGAGATAACACATCGAATAAATGACTTCAAAACGTAAGAACATTACATATAAAAAATTCAGGTTTCTTTGTAGAAAAAGGGTAAGTGTTATATACAGAATATACATAAAAGTTAAAAAATTCAGCTTTGAATTATAGGTTCACTTAATACAGCGGTGAGCGTCATACGCCGGATTTTAAGGTAGGCTCTTCATTTAGCTGTATTACAGAAAAATATGTCCCGTGATTTTATATTATTTTAAAAATGACATATTTACACTAAATATAAGTAAAAAAAAATTAAAAATAAATATTTTTAAGCCCTTACATTTTTTCCCTGCCAAGCAAATTTGTTTTCTTTTTTTTCTCTTTTGTACATAGACACTGTGCAGTGCAAATATATGTTTAAAAATATTTACATTGAGTAACAGAGTCAAAAGATAAAATAATTGTTCACATTTATTTCTTTCTAAAAAGAATGCCACCAATTGGAAGAAAAAACTTTTTCAACAGATTATTATTTTTTGTGCTATTCAAGTATTTGCAAAATAGTTTTAGCATCTTATTATCAACATCAAAATTAAAAGATTTTTTTAAAGCAGTTTTAAAAGAATATCCCATTATACCATTTCTATTCATTGAAATATTATTTTTCCATTTAACTGGGCATGCAAATTATTTTTAGCAAGTATGGAAAGAAAAGATTATTTTTCTATTGAATATAAAGAAACCTAACATCAACTTTCCTTTTCACAAATACGAAGCAAAGCATTTTTCATTATAGTAAAGAACAAAGAAAACAATACCATTGTTATTTTAAGAAGAATTTTTAATATCTAACAAAAAATAATAGAGAAAGATGCTTTTTAGAGATATTTCACTATGTTTTGGTATTTATATCACAACATGAAAAAAAAATTCACTTTAACTTGATTTTAAAAGTTGCAATTTTAAGTTGTAATAAACAATGCAGAATTAACAGAAATTGAAAGCCACATCTACATGCGCATATTTAAAACAAAAATATTTTTATATTTCTTAAAAATTGAGGGTTTTCTTATTGTTGTATATATTTAAAGTGACAATATTTCGAGATTAAATTAATCATTTTTTTTACATTTTTGGTTAGTTTTTGCTCATAGATTTTTTTTATTTATCTGGAAATAATTGATTTACAGGAAAAAATGCAATATTCAACGATTACAAATACATCTTATTTTTAATCTTCCAAAAGAAAATAACCCACACAATATACAGAGTTCACATAAAAGTAAGCATTAATAAAATTAATTGGGCATTTTTTTTTATCTAAACCCAAGTTTCTACTGAACTCTTTTTAAATGTATCTTTCGGGTGATATTTCCTTTATACAAAAAAAATAATCATGAAATTAGTTTTATTGATTGATAGCTTACTGCTTGTTTACATAGGCAAATGTTAAGGTTAATGGATTTTCAATTTTGATATACATTCTTCATTTGCATGACTATTATGTATAAAATGTCTGCAAAGGGAGGGAGCTTAGATTCTACTAAGTGATTGTAACCTTTTCCAATTGCTCTAAGTCAATATCAGCTTTCGAAAACATAATATATCGGTTTATTCCTGGCTCAACATTTCAGAATCTAAACTTCCTTGGCTTTGTAAGATATTTATTCTACCTATTATTATTTCTGTTATTTTTATTATTATATATAAACATGTACATAATATTTCAGTTATTAATTTACAAAATTTTATGATTTCAAACTTTTTATTTTTATATTGAATATTAAAAAAATAAATATCTAAAGGTTATATTAAACAAATGTTGTTTTCTGGAGAAATATATTAACATAAAAATATAAAGATTTGATTAAAATAAACCAATGGAAAATAGACACAATAACTTTCTCCAAATATTAAAAATAATTGCATTAATTTATATTATAAATGTAATTTTATTAGCTAATAAGTGATGAAAGTAGTTTAACTCTTTATCTACCGACGGTAATTATAAGTACCACTCATTTTAAAATTACATAGAATAACCCTTTTTACGAATATTCTGGCGATACTTAGCAGGAATATTCTTTTAAATACACCCTTCCAAGATATATAGGACCACGCGCGGGTTCTATTTTGAGCATTGTAGAGGGGGAAGGGTAATAGTTTATAGCAGAAATAGCGTTTTCAGCGGTTTGCGAAGATTGTCCTTTTTGTTCCAAAAAAATAGTTAGTGTCCAAAAGTAAGTGTCTTATTTTTTTGGTATGTTAATGTAGACCTCAGGAAACACACTTTGACTATTTATTTTAAGGGAACTGTGTGAAATTATTTTACAGTTGAATATGTTGAATTAATTAATTCGCTCTATATAATTAAGTTTCTCAAATTGGAGTAATTTGTTTATGTTCATCCCTTACTTTTCATTGCAGGGATTCCAAATATATTGCATGAAAAAAACTACAGTACACCATAATGCGGTATTTAAAGGGTTGAGATATTCGACTACGTTCGGAACAGTGATTTAAAAAGAACCTTAAAAAAGATAATTTTCGTGACATTTAGTATTATCTGGATTAGAAATAAATGTATAAAATTGTTTAAAAACAATATTAGAATTAAAAAAAATAATGCAATATGTTGCAAAAACGGAATTTAGAATTACCAATTTTCAAAACATTAACTTTTGATGAAAAATGCTTCTATAATAATAATGTTTTGCTTATTTAAAGCAAAGATATCTCCAAAGGACGTTAACTAGGATTTTTGAAGATTTCATATTATTTTCATAGTTACTACCAATTGAAATAATTATCGGTATTTTTTTCTTAAATTTCTCCACTCTGCTGTAGTAAAATATTAATAAATCCACTTCTAAGTTATACATTTCAAAAAGTTCAGACTCTGTGTCGAGATCTGAGCAAAATAAAGGCAAATTATTATTATAGAAGTGTTTTCCGTAAAAGGAAAATGTTTTGAAAATAGATAATTCTGTGCTCACTTTTACCAAAATATTGCATTCAAATATTTTTTTACTGTATATAATGATATTCTTAAAACAATTTTATACAAGTATTTTGATCATACTGATATTAAACATCAAAACAATTACCCACTTCTGTGCTTTTGCCAAACACCAGTTCCGAAAGTAGTCGGATTCCTTAATATTGTTGCGTTGATCACAGTTCGAGGTTTTTACGCAGATCAGTCGCAAAGAACAGAGATAAGAAGTAAGAGCGATGAGAATTTATTGTCGAAAATCCAATTCTTGAAATACAGAATTCAGCAGCAATATTCACAAAGTAAATCTCAGAAGGTACTCACAATCCTCGAAAACCTTTGTTAAATTGTATCAGCACTCAGGGTTTGACACAATTAGCGGTGTCGTAAGCATTTATTCAATAAATCTTTGTCACGTATATAAAATATTATTCACAAGCAATCGCTCGTTCAACAGCCGAAGTAATAACTAATCGCTTCAACAGTCAAAGAAATAATAACTGATCGCTATTCAAAACCAGAATGACTGACTTTCACCGAGCATCTCTATTTATATCACTCACGCATAATTCGAGAAAGACCCGCTTGAGTCATAGGTCTTGAAATTAGTGAACTTCTCTACTAACTTCTAGAAGAATCCAGAGGGCCTCTCGAACTCACCAAAAATGGTCGCCATGATCACCAAGTCGCCAAATCGGTCCCCAAAAAAGACGCCAATGTGGCTGTATCGCGAGATTTTACCAAGCACCCATTGAATTACCATTATAATGTACGAGGATGGCATTGCAATTTTAAAGTAAATTAAATCTTTTTTAGACTAAGATAAAGGTATAAAGGTAACACCAGTGCTTCTCAAACTTCCACTACTTGCGACCTAATTGTCAATCATAATTTTTATCGCTCCACCTTATACAATAATAATGCACTTTGGCGCAAAAGCTACAATACGATCTTAATTATAATCCGTACAGATTAACAAGATAAGTATTAAATTTTGTATATTTGTAACTTTTAAGTAATATTTATTGTAAGCAAATTATTTTTAAGTAATAGTATACTATCGTTATTTTTCTTTTCTCTAATTTTTAAATTGGAACAAATTGCAAAATGATATTTAATTAAAAATTTATTTCCTCCATCATCCATTTCCTAAAGTATAAATGTTATTAGAAAAAGAGTGTAGTCTGTGTTGCTCTCTTTCATATCCATCCCATTTGGCAATAGTATTTAAAGCGAGAAGACTTCAAAATATTTTAACCCGGAAGATTAGGGGCGCACTCGATAATAAAGATAAGAGTCGCGAGAGGTAATTGAGTCACCCCAATATATTTTTTTTCACAATTACTTTTATTGTACACAATAAAAATCAAAATTCCAGTGAATAATTTAACTAAGAGATAATATACTTACCTACTTTCAAGGACTTTTAATTTTTCCTTTGATAGTTTGAAAAAATCAATTCAAACTGAACTAAAATGTTTCAAAGGTAAGTAACCTTCACAAAGGACACAAATCCCATACACGTTTCGCTAACATTACAGGAACGATATTTGCAAGCAAAACCCTTATATTTTGTTCAATTTATTGTAGTTTAACTGTCCTTTTAATTAAGATTCCCACGCTGCCGCTCCCGTGTTAAAAGTGTATTCACTATAATAAATAACATGGATGTCAGTTCTAACAAACGAATTGTGTAGAACACGCATTTCATCATGCTTTACATGTTTCAGAATACCCATAAAAATAAATCTCAGCTATATAATCATCCAAGGACATAACTAATCATACCGATACGTTCTAAAGTCAAGCGATGAAACCGATGATGACTGACGTAAATCTGCTTCCTGAGTGAAAATTGAATAACTCTTCATTTTCTTTCTACATATATATTGTGCAGAATTTTAATAATACTAACAGTGATGACTTTTTCTATCTTTCTAGTTTTTTTCTCTGGGTCGAAGTTTTTTTTTTCTGGAAGAGTAGTATTTTAGATTTAAAATGAAAACGTAATAAAAAAAAGAAACGAGAATTACAGTAGTCATATATAAAGTGTAACATTTGACATGTTATTTTAGTAAATACGCAATAGTAACTTATATCCTGAAAAAAAATGAATTGGGTATGATTGGAAATAATTTTCTATCGAATAATTATATATTTAATGAAAATTTTATTTAATTAACACAAGGAGTAATGCAATTTGTTTACCAAAAATAATTATTGATCAATTTGGGGAAGAGCGGAGACAATAGAATTTTTAAAGCTAGAATATGACACATATACTTGTGATTTCAAAGTATTTAAAAACCGTTGGAAAAGAGCGTCAATAACATTACCACTTTTAGTTGTCGAAACATTTTGATTTGTATTCATTTCGAGCTTGAATTCATAATTCAAAAAAGATATGAGCAGCTCAGATTTTGGCAAACAGAAATTAAAGTTTAAATCCTCCCTCAAAACTATGGGAAGCGACAAATAGTTTGCTTTAAAAGAGCAGAACCACCTTCGGTATATGGAAAAAGTACAAAATGCAGGAAAACTTTAATTTTTTGTACCGTTTGATTTCAAGAAATGTATGCGACCACCGACATGACTATTTGTCCGTTTTCAAATAAGCATTCTGCCGCACATATGTCCCCCAATATCATTACTAACAATACCCAGTTCACTAGTTTGACGATAAGTAATATTCATATGATGAGTCACAACATGTGAGTTTTTCTGTTTGCGATAAAGCACACCAGCTGATCTGCGGTCCGGTCGTTTAACCTGTATACAGCAATAGAAGACAGATATCGAAACACTTTCGTCATTATCTAACCACGTCTCTGACAACATGAGTAACAAACATTTTTCTGAAATAACGTCGCCGAAATCTGTTTTGTGAGCCCTTTGACTTGCGTAAGGATCGCAAGTTTATCCTGGGTGAAATCTAAGACTTGCTGGTATGTGGGAAGTGGATTTAGAGTATCTGTTAAGAACAGTTGACTCATTTCGCCGTCCAGAGATGGAGCCACGAACTGGGACTTTTTTTATTCTAGAAGCATTTGCTATTGGCGGGAAAAATGCCATTCGATTCGTATTCGTGTGTGATGGAAGCATCGTTTTTGTTGTGATTGTGTTGTGCAATGTTTTCCTACATGTAATGGTGTGCTTGTGTGTTTTTTTTGTAAAATATAGACAGGAAAAATTCTGTGCGTGTTTTTCAATGACTCATCGTAAATTATTTTTTCCTCAAGCTTCTATAAAAAATGTTTTTAGGGAGTCCAGCATGGAAGCAAGTTCGCGGTAAGTCGAAATACATTGGCATCCAATTAACATGATTGATTCTAATTCTATATTCATTATTCTAATTCTAAATTGATTCTTATACTTATTCATAACATGTGGTTCGTCGAATTCAGAGTTGTTGATGTGATTTATTCTTTGTTATTTTAATTATTCGTTTCATATTCGATGTTCTTATTCTAGTGCATTTACTCTGATACGAATTCTTGAAGTATTCTTATACATTTTGATTGATATTATTTATTATTTGATTCTAGATTTATTCGTTTATTCTATTTTGTATAAACATTTTTTGATAGTTTGTATCTGCATTGTGTTGGCATTTGTTATTGTGGTACAGTTGTATATTTTGTGTAGAATTTTAAAATTCCATTTTTATAAGCATTTTAAAATTTCATTCATAAATCATGGCTTTAAAACAATCGAAAAATATTGGTAAATTTGATTTAATTATAAAAGAATTAAAAGCTTTTGGAAGTAGGATAAATGAATGCGATGATAATAAATCACGCATACGTGTTTTGAAAACACAAGTGTTACAATACGAAACTAGATTAACTGAAATATTCAGTGAATTATCAACTCTTATGAAAGTGATGAATCATTTGATATTTATATGAAATATAAAGATATACTATTCAATTGGGTTGTTGACCTTGAAGAAAAATCTCAGGTTGAGGAAGTAAATAATAGTATTCATGTAAAGTCTTCAGTAGTTAATCTACCAAAATTTAAAATTCGAATTTTTATGGAAATTGCGAGAACTGCATTTCATTCAAAGAGTTATTTAAGTTTTCTATTCTAGATAACAAATCAATAAGTGATCTTGAAAAATTGCAATATCTACAGGCTTCTGTTCGCGGGGATGCAGCCAAATTAATTCGGGGTTTTGCAATTACTCTGTGGACAATCTTAAAAATTGTTGGGATATACTGTGCAGTCGGTATGAAAACAAACGACAATTAGCTCTTAGCCAAATAAATATGCTGTTTAATATTAAGATTTCCAGGGCCAAATACTTCAAAATTGCTTTTGGAAATGATGGATATTTGTAATGAAGTCATTCGAAATTTGAAAACTTTGGATTTAGAAACAAATTCATTAACAGAGTTGATCATAATAAATTTTCTCATTTCAAAAGTGGATGCATGTATTAGTCAACGGTGGGAATTATCTTTGGAAAATAATAAAATTCCTACTCTTGAGGAATTTAGAGTTTTCATTGAAAGGGAAGCTCGTGGTCTGAATGAGTTAAAATTTGTAAAACCTGACATTAAGAAATGTAATGTGTTAAACCATTAAATTCATTTAACAAATCAAATGTAAATACTAGTGTTGTCAAATGTAACCAAGTAAAATCAAGTGTAAAACCAGATGTTGTTAAAGGTAACAATTGCATTCTATGTTATCAAAGCCATGCCTTATTCAAATGTCCAACTTTTAATTCTATGAATGTAAATGAAAGATGGCAAGTTGTACAGAACAATAATTTATGTACCAATTGTTTAAAGAGTAACCACAGGCTTGACACATGTAGAATAGGATTCTCTTGCAAAAACTGTTCTGAAAGACACCATACATTATTACATATATATTCAGTCAGTCCTTCAGCAGATACTCAAGCAAATTCTGTTGTGACAGTGTCTAACAATTGCACACAATCGGCAGAAGGTCACGTATTGTTGTCCACAGCATTAATAAATGTTAAATCTAAACATGGTGAACAAATAACTTGCCGTGCTTTGATAGACAATGCTTCTCAAAATTCTTTGATTTCCAAGCAATGTGCTGATCGCTTAAAATCGCCATTAAAACACACCAATCATAAATTAGTAGATGTAAATGAAACATTTGCTGAAACTTCATTATATTCAACTAATTTTGAATTTTCTTCTTGTGTTTCCTCTGATAAATTTCAAGTAAAGGCTTTGTTAGTATCGAAAGTCACTTCAGCTATGCCAAACCTTGCAATTAAAAATCATGAGTGGCCTCATATCAAAGATCTAACTCTTGCTGATCCAACGTTTTATATTGAAAATGAAATAGACATTCTTCTAGGTGCTGATGCTTTTATGACATTAATTTCAGGGACTCCTATAATGGGACCCAAAGGTACACCATCAGCATTGCTAACAAAATTAGGTCATTTATTATCAGGTACCATAAACACACAGTATAATCAAAATTTATCCCTAATCTGTCACACTCTTTTAAACATAGACCATTCTTTGAAACAATTTTGGGAACTTGAATCTGTTCCTAAGGACATTCCGTCAAAGGATGAAGATAAGCTATGTGAGTCTATATTCGTAATTTCTCATTCGTAATGCTGATGGTAGATAAATGCTAAAACTGCCATTTAGAGATGATTCAAGTCTGGAGGATAATAAAGAGGGTGCATTAAAATGATTCTATTATCTTGAAAGAAACCTTTACCCTAATAATCAATTAAAGGAACAATACACAGAATTTATGGAGGAATACCAAAACCTTGGTCACATGACTCCTCTCGCATCAGATGTAAAATCTCCACATTATTTCTTACCACATCATGATGTGATTAATAATAATAGTTCCACAAACAAATTAAGGGTGATTTTTGACGGCTCATTCAAAAGTACAAATGGAAATTCTTTCAATGACATTCTGCTGACTGGTAAAAAACTACAGTCAGACATTTTTTTAACTTTACTTAAATTTAGATTCTACCTAACTGTTCTTCCTGCTTACATTGTAAAAATATATAGACATATATTAATATCACAAGATGATGTATGCTTTCAACAAATATTTTGGAGGAAGTCTCCAGAGGAACCATTAGGGATTTTCAAATTAAATACACTTACCCATGGTACACCTTGTGCCCCATTTTTGCCATCCGGACATTGAAACAATTATGTGAGGATGGAAAACATTGTTTTCCACAGGCAGCTAAGCTCGCAAAAGATCATTTCTATGTTGATGATTTGTTAGCTAGTGCTGACTCATTGGACTCGGCTAGGAAAATTGTTCACGAACTGAAAAGTTTAATTTTAGCCGTTGGATTTGAGCTGCGGAAATGGTCATGCACTTATCCAGAAGTATTGTCATACTTGCCACAAACATTCTAAAGATAAATATTTCTTCACATTCATTTGATGATGAGTGCACCCAGAAAATTCTTGGCTTATTCTGGGATTTAAACGAGGATTCATTTAAAGTATGAGCAGTCTTATCAGACCAGGTATCCACCAAGAGACAGATACTATCAATCATCGCACGCATCTTTGATCCTCTTGGGTGTGTCTCTCCCTCAACTATAATTTTAAAGATTATTCTTCAAGACCTGCGGAAGGCAGGGCTTGACTGGGATGATGAGATATCATCAGACATTCTTAATAGATGGAATCGGTTTCAAGCAGAAATTTCATGCCTCAAACAAATAAAATTCCCAGATATATTCAAACACAAAATGCTAAACACTGTGAAATTCACGGGTTCTGTGACGCCTCCTCAAAGGCATATTCAGCTGTAATATACTTACGTGTTGTTTCTGATTCGCCGCAATTATTCTTAATGGCTTCAAAAACTCGTGTGGCACCTGTACAAACAATACCATTGCCTAAATTGGAGCTTTGTGGTGCTCTGCTTCTGGCTGAACTTCTAGATATATTTAAGAAATCGCTTAACATCACTCACGATACATTTTTATGGTTTGACTCAACAATTACACTGAGTTGGATAAATAATCCACCTGTAAAGGAAATCAATTTGTGCAACACAGGGTTGGGAAAATTCACGCTCTAACCTCAAAATAATCTTGGCATCACATTCCGGGAAAATTAAACCCGGCAGATTAAACCGAAAAAACTTCTTGAAAATTCAAAGTGGATAGCTGGTCCAAAATGGCTTCATGATTTCCCTCCTTCTTCCAATTATTTTATTCCTTTCTCTGAACAACCTGTTTCACTTGTTCCTATTGATCAGTCTGAATCATTAAGTGACTCTGCTGTTCTTTCAACTGGTGTTGATTATTCTCTTAGTTTCTTGGATAAGTTTTCGTCATACATGAAAGTAGTTAGGGCTGTTGCATGGATATTCAGATTCTACCATATTTCCAAATCAGTGTCCAAAGTTACTGGGCCTTTACACACATGAATTATAAACTTCAATAAAAAAGGTAGTCAAATTGTTACAAAATGGAGAATACCATACAGAACTCACTGTCTTGAAATGTAACAAGCATCTTCCCAAATCTAGCAAACTTCAGTCTTTGAATGTATTCCTTGAATCTGAGGGAATTCTTCGTGTCGGAGGACGTCTTCGTCTCCAACAAACTCTGAAATTTGAATAAAAGCATCCTATGCTCATACCAAAAGAGCATCATTTTACAAGTTTAGCCATTAGACATTTTAATAGAGTCAATTTCCATGCTGGGCTGGAACTAGTTTTATCCCTCATTCGTCAACAATTTTGGATCCCGCATGGTAAATCAGCTGTCAAGAAAGAACTGCGCAACTGCATAGACTGTTTTAAACTTGTGGCAAAACCTGTCTCTCAAATGATGGTGATCTACCAATAGAACGAATCAACCCTTGTCGTGCTTTTGAAAAAGTAGGAATTGACTTTACTGGACCTATCACGACAAAGTGCCAACATACTCGCAAGGCGAACAACTTCAAGTCTCACATCTGCCTCTTCATATGCATGTGTACTAAAGCGGTGCACCTTGAACTCGTATCTTCGCTATCATCAGCCGCATTTCTGTCAGCACTGCGTCGATTTGTTTCACGCCGTGGCTATCCATCAGACATTTATTCTGACAACGGTACCAATTTCGTTGGTGCTTCAGCTTACTTGAAGGACTTGTTTCAATTACTTCACAACTCTAATGTCCAGGACTATTCGTCAAGCAAGAACATTCAGTGGCACTTCATCCCTCCATATGCACCGAATTTCGGAGGTGTGTGGGAGGCATCAGTCAAACTCACAAAGTAACATTTGCTCAAAACGTTAAAGGCGGCTGTGCGGAACTTTGAAGAGTTAGATACAATATTTTGCCAAATCGAAGCGTGCATAAATTCACTGCCTCTTTATCCTCTATCATCAGACCCTAAGGATCTCCAGGTGTTAACACCCGGACACTTTCTTATCGGGTGTCCCTTGCTCGAACACCCTGATCACAGTCTGACTAACCAATCTTTGAGTATTCATTCTAGGTGGTCTCTTCTGATTAAGTTGAAAAGTATATTCTGGTCTCGCTGGCAGCTCTCCTACCTCAACACCCTGCAGTCCCGAACCAAATGGATGCAGGGCCAGAAAGACCTAACGGTAGGATCCCTCGTCCTCATCAAAAATCCAGCCTCTTTCAGCACTAGGGGGACTCCCGACGGATTGTGGCCACACATCCTGGAGCTGATGGAATATGTCGTGTCGTCACTATCCAGACCTCAAGTGGAGTCATGACAAGACCAGTCTCTCAAGTTGCAGTCTTACCCCTACCACCGTCGACTACATCTTCTCGCCCCCGGAGGATGTTAAGAACAGTTGACTCCTTTCGCCGTCCAGAGATGACGCCACGAACTGGGACTTTTTTTATTCTAGAAGCATTTGTTATTGGCGGGAAAAATGCCATTCGATTCGTATTCGTGTGTGATGGAAGCATCGTTTTTCTTGTGATTGCGTTGTGCAATGTTTTCCTACATGTAATGGTGTGCTTGTGTGTTTTTTTGTAAAATATAGACAGGAAAAATTTCTGTGCGTGTTTTTTCATGACTCATCGTAAATTATTTTTTCCTCAAGCTTCTATAAAAAATGTTTTTAGGGAGTCCAGCATGGAAGCAAGTTCGCGGTAAGTCGAAATACATTGGAATCCAATTAACATGATTGATTCTAATTCTATATTCATTATTCTAATTCTAAATTGATTCTTATACTTATTCATAACAGTATCATTGTGATGATTACCAGAGTATCTAGTTCTTCCGAGCTATAACCTCTTATCTTTAGGATTTTGAGTGACTGTGATAAACTCACTCTTGCCCTTTTTGTTAATACAAAAATATTTAAAAAGTAAAATATACTTATATGAGAGTAAAAATTAAAATTTAAAACAACTAAAATGCTTTAAGTGCCAGAAAAAATATTTTCAAAAACTGTGGAAGCACTGTGAATGAAACCACATTTCAATCAATGGGTGGACGAGGTGAGGCCTGACCAATGGGAATGTAGCTTAGAACTCAGTCGCTGTAGAAATGAGAGGAACATTGAATGATTTGAAATCAGAAAAACAGCTTTTTTAAGAGCTAATAAAAAATAAAATACATTTTGAAAAAATAGTAAAGAACGCGTAAATTTAAATTTGATCTGAATAAATAGTTTTCCGGGAAAAATTAAATTGATTTAAGTAACTTTGAAAGTAGCGAGTTCCTGGAAATCGAACGTGGGCGTTTATTTCAAGTTAACTACTATAACCATTAAGCTACAAATTCTTGGGAAAGGAGTTAAAGTAAGCTTTTAAGTCGGATGAGAAGAGTGAAATGAATTTAATTAAGAATTTTAATTGAAGATAGGATCTGAAAGAATATAATTTGGCTTATGAAAATTATGACAGGGATACATTTTTTTTAATATCCAAGATCAAAGGATTATTAGAGTAACCAACTTTTTGAAAGAAGCTAGTTGCTAATTTTTTGATAAATTGTCTGATATAAATTATTTTGGTCGTGGATCTGAGGTCATTATGCATCATGATCCATCGAGCTTTTAATATTTGTCGGAGAATGATGCTTTGAGAAACTTCAATTTGATTAATATGAATTTTAGCTGAATGTGCCCAGATCGGCGCGGCATACTGGTTAAAACTGGTCTTAGGATTAGTGTGTAGATAAGCAATTTATTTTCTCTGCTCTAATATAGAGATTCTTGCAATTAAGGGGTAGAATTTACAGACCGATTGTGAATTTAGATTCAAGTGCTCGAGTGCTTGATGGCTACTAGAGCTGTACCCCGATGCGCTGCACACCACCCCACGCTCTCATAGGTCAAATCATATAGCGCACGCTTACGTCATTTCCTGTTACACACATTTGTCACTTTTCACGAAATCTCTCCAATAAATATACAGCAAGCGAGAGGAAAGATGTTACACATCAAAAATCTCTTATCATGCCATTACAGTAAATTAAAAAAAAATGTTTTTTTATTTAGTTAGTTATAGAATCAAATAGTTAATGAACGTATGCAAACGGAAACTTTGAAGTAATATCGTCAGCTGATACATGTAAATTTTACCGGTGTAAATGCGTATTTTCTACGTCAGGAAGTATTTTGTTTACTTCGTTCCAGCAAACTAATTTTTTAAACCGCTTATTTCTGATATGCTTGCACCCCCCTCCTAGTAGGGTTATAACGCCCCCTAGGGAGGCGCCCCCAGAGTTTGAGAAACACTGCATTACACATCCAAATACAATTTTTTAAAAAAATGACTTGATTCCATGTCTGTCTACAAAAATTCAGACCGTCATGAAAGACGCGAGGCAAGTCTGAGAGACTTACAGAGCAACAACTGGGGATCAATACTGGCTTCGAGAAATAAGTGAGAAAAGGTGCGTAATGAAAAATAATGCTTTCGGTGTTACTTTCAGCAGACTGCTGAGATTAAACAGAGAATGATCTATCGACGGCGATTAATCTTTCCAGACTTTCTCGTTTTATTGAAGGTCAGCTAGACGGGAAGCATCGCTTTTGGCATTAATCACAGTTTTCAAACTGATCTTACAAATTGTTTTTGATAAGGTTTGTTTGAAATACGTTCCGGAATCAGTAAATAATTGATCGTTTCAATGTACGCAAATATAAATAAAAATAAGAAAAAAAAATGCTTAAAAGATAAATAGATGAAAAATTATCATTATATGTCTTTTTTCTGAAAAAAATTATATAAAGTGACATTTCTTACATCTTTTTTATTGTTGATTCAATTTTAAGCTCAGTGTAACGTTCCCAAATAGGGATTTGGTGCCTCACTTATATTGAGAAAATGTATCATTTACTTTTTTTTTTACTATTCCATAATTAGAAAACAATTTTCGATAACTTAATTTCCTACTTAAGTTTTTTTTTTTGGATCGTGAAAACTTACCTGCATTATTTGGAAGGGGGTAAGAATTTATGCGTCACGGATCTTCAAGTTAGAAGTGTGAAAAAAAGTTTAATATTACACTATTATTATTTTGCATTTACTTCGGAAACTAATTCCATACAGTTTTTATTTTATTCGCAAGTAACTAGGATGATACAAGTCTTCCTTAATAACATTTGAACTATCTTTTCAGGCGATAGTAGCTTTCATAGAAAAAGGGTACGCTTTAAATATCAAGGTAGTAATAATTACTAACTCTTCAGTATTTACTGATTATTGGCTTTTTCAATCATTCACACAGTAAAACAAAAATACCAATAAATTACAGAGGGCATATTTAGCAATTAAAAATAATTTTTTTTTAATATTCATAACAATTGAAATCTTATCATTTAAGATAAAAGTAATAATATCTTGTTTTATGTAAGTTTAGATGGGTTATTTTTGTATTTGTTAGTAATTCTATTAAAATTATGATATCTTAGAATTTTTCTTGAATATTTTTATTTCTCATTTGGAACGAATTACAGGAAATAAAGTAGTAATTCTGTTTTGAATTATGTTTAAAAATGCTGGTTTCTATCGTTCTAATAAATCAATGCGTAACAAAATTAGAGGGAAATATAGACATTTTAATATTTTTTTAAATATTTAGCGCAAACATTTGAAAAATTTATTTCTTACACGTGCTTCTAATCATATTTTACTCAAATATTACTTTTGTCCCTTTTCTTTAACGTTTTCCTGTTTTTATAATTATCTACATTACGTATTCTACTTAAACTGTCTAACTTACCCATATTAGTAGAAAACCTATAAGACACCCTTATATCTTTTATATTATTTTCCTTTAGCATTTGCTTAAATACACTCTTTGACATTAAGAAATGAAGCACCAAGATGGGAAATAGGAATGAATGAAGATCGGTAGTATGATGCATATGTTTTGAAAAATGAAACTCTAATGTAGAGCATATTATTATTATGTACCATTATAGGAATTAAATGCTTATTCGGAAAATAAAGCTAAACGCAATGGCTATCTTTTGAACAATTCATAGTCCTTTATATGACTGGGTATGGATTCGTGAATGTGGCTTGTTGGATGGGTTGTTATATATGTTCCAATTGACGTGGGAGATCGGTTATAGTGTCTAATATTTCGCGGTTTTATCTCATTATTCTTTCATCAAATTTCTTACCTTGATCTTATTTTAAATATTTTTTTTTCAAAATTGAAAAGTATAATAGTGTTTTTCAGACAGAGGTTTCCACTATCAGTGTCTACGTTTTAAGCAAGCCATCATTATGATAAAAATTCCATTTACATTAGCAGCATCTTTCCCGCCTTATTTCTAAATAATCTTACAAAATAATCTAATTAACTGCCTTAAATATTTCTCAATATGAATATTTTTTTTCAAATTACACTGGATTCAATTTTAAAAAATATTAAATATTTATATGGTAGACTTTTATGAAAGGAAACCGTTCTTCAGGGTGTGGTATTTAATTGCTCAGCTCACCGTTTTTTTTTCTAAAATAATTATTCGAAAAAAAAGTTACCCACGACCCTTCGTCCTGGAATGATTGTCAAATGAAGTAAATGAATGAGATTTTTTAAAAGTAATTTCAATATTATTTTCATTTCATTTCTAAGAAAGCTTATTTTTATCTTTACATGGATATTTCCTCGTATATCTTCATAGGTTTATATAAGTTGCTTTCAACTCCCGACTGTTTGCGTAGTTCTCAGGAAAACCTGATTCATATGTCTTTCAATGAAATGCATACATACTCCATCTTGCAAGGCCTACCCAGGAAGCTATTTCCTTTTGATTATGTATACTATTTTTGTCAATAATATTAATCATATTAAGTTAGTTTCCGGTTTCTGTATTTCTCATTCTATCTACGATGAACATCAATTTATATGGTAGATGACAATGAGATGATTTTCTTTTATTTTTTACGTCCACCTTGTTTGCTCATTACTCTCTATATTGCTTCGTGTCTCTTTAAGAAGTCTTGTTGATAGCTGTATGCTTACAATGTGAGCTCGATTCCTCCTAATAAATAAAGGAAATTCTATTTTATTTTAATGTTACTGCACGTTATCATCTTTAAAATGTGTTTGAGAAGAATTTGTGAAAACGTGCACGAAAATTATTAAAACTTATATTTTCTTCAAATACAAATATTATTACAGTAAATTTTATATGCTTGAAATTTTCTAATATTAAATATTTTATAAGTAGAAACATATACTTTGAAATATCTGTCAGAAAACTCAGACTTATAATTTATTAATTTATGTGTCATAATAATTTTTTTTAATTCCTAATTCACTAAAAATAGATTAGTATGAATTTATTTCTAAAAAACATGCCTGAAACTCATTTTTTAAGCACCAGCTGGTACAGACAAACGTAAGTATATATATATATATATATATATATATATATAAATATATATATATATATATATATATATATATATATATCAATATATATGATTTAAAAATGTACATGGATATTTTCTCCATAAGAACTTATTTTTCCGCGGATGAATTTAGTTTACATAAAATAGCATTTCCTAGTATGAAACTCAACCTAGTCAATAATTCTGCATTTTGTTCCTTACGTTTTCGGCTTGCACATGTTTTAAAATAAAACATTTTATAAAATAAATGCCTAATTTGGTTTTATTTTACAGTATTTTCACAACTAAAAAATGGGAAAGTATTATCGCTTTATACAAACAATACTTTGGAAAATATAAGGGGATTTTTTTGTTTCTATTGATACAATGTCTCAAAAAAGGAATTTAAAACATTTTTGAAAGCTTTCCTCGATAGATTTACCATTTTTTGGGGCTGCTTTTCCTGTTATTTTTCAATAATATATGTATGTAAATAACTGAAGCATTTTAAATATTCTCCTGTATATTTCTTATTTTATACACAGAAATAAACTTGAGTTTGTGATAAAGAATCACATTTAAAAAAACAATTCAATATTCCTTTCACAATTTGAATGTTTTATTGAATGAAATAAAATGAACGGAATCCCAACAACAGAGAGTTTTATTCATTTTGATTTCGATAATAAATTCATAATACATTTTTGAATATAAGAGTGATAAAGAAAAAGTAGTTACATATTTCAATGAATTTCAGATGTTTGTGTATCTGGCATCCCGTACGTATAGTATATTCAATAAATATTAAGAGTGTATTCCCCATATACTCTTAATAAATTTAAATTAATTAAAATGAGTTAGGAAATGATTGTGCTTGCTTAGGTAACACATTTCCTTTCGTATGAAGAATATAAAAAAATCACGTTTTTATTAAATGTTAAGCAAATGTATTGAAAAACCACGTTTGAAGTGTAAATTTTAGCAAAGGTTTTGCTGGGAAAATTGCTTAATTGTCAATACATGTCAAATGTATTATAAGAAAAATAATGTGTGTATATTCAAATTATTGCCTTATAAATTATTAAATTAAACGTATATATAAACACATATATAAAAGTACACATACCAACATATATACAGGTAGAGGACAAAATACGAGTAATAGGAACACTTGTGCGAAAAAAAATATGTCAGTAAGAGTTTGAGCCAAGCTGTGCCTTAATAAAAGCTTGCATTCGACGTGGGGCTGACAAATACAGGACTTGAAAAAAGTTCATTGGGATTCGCACCCAATCCACGTGCAGTTCTTGAATTCCTGTGGTGTGCGAGGAGTAAAATACCCAGCACATTGACTTTGTTCTCTAAAAAATCCCACAAACATTCAATGATTTCCAGGTCATGTGACTAGGGACACCACGTTATATGTTCCATTTCATCTTGTTCATATAACGCATTTGAACACAGCAAGACGTTTGAACAGGGACATTGCCATATTGGAAAACATGATGCTCTCGTGGAAAGAGAGTCGGAAACAATGGGATATGATCTGCGGGGTTGTTTTAATCATCGTCACCTGTGATCCTCCTCTTAAAGACAACGAAATGCTCAAACCCACAGAAAGATATTGCACTACACTTCAACTCAAAAACTCTTCAATTTTTAACGTTTTGAACTAGACAGTCAATATGAAATGCTTTTGATTATGTCCGTTCACCAGACGAATGCAGGTCCGGTGGTCTGAAATAATGTTAGAGAGGATTCATCAGACCAGATGACTTCTTCTCATTGTAGCTGTTGCCAGTATAGGAGGGATCGATAGCATTAAAGACTTTTCATAGCATTCCACGCTAAAACGAATGGTTTTGGAATAGCTAATCTGGCATGTATATTCGAAGCATGCAACTCCTATTGAAAACTTTGCGGGGATACAGGGTTCTATAAGTGGGCATTGATCTCGGACTTTATTAGTGACTGTACAGTCTTGCATTGTCTGGCTACTAACTTCTTCATCACTCATCTATCACCGATCTTCCTCTTCGACATTCTTCCAATCTTGTGCTTTACCAAAGACACTTAAACCAGGTTTGTGTGTGTGTGTGTGTGTAGACTATCATAAACCTTGACACAGTTGCCCTTGAAGCACTTACAAGGTAGGTTGTTCTGGACACACGGATATTTCAGCAAGGCGAGCTCCAATTATCATGCTACATTTCATGCCAGAGAAGTCTTACATAACCACACTTTCATAGAAACAGATTTATCTCATGCAACTCTCACACTGCTGTATGATTGTCTGATGATTTCTTTTTCATTGCCTACAAGGAGAAGACTGTTGCGACACTTGGATGCTGATTTTTGGATGGTTGAAGGATGACGCATTTTAAATGGGTGCCCATATATTGTTTTGTTCTATATCTTTATATATACAGGGTGTGCAAGGATTATTGGGACAAATTTTAAGGGGAAATAGAGGGCATTTCTTTCATAGAAATTCAGACTTACATAGGAAATCATGGTGAGGAACGTCATGGGAAAGTATTAAGACACGTTCAAGAAACGAAGAGGACCAAGATTGAGATCTTCAGAAATATTTAATTGAATTATTTATCTGAAACGTTTATTTGATCATCTGAAATAAATAACACTTTTTATGATAAATGATTAGTGAAAATGTCACAAACAGTGCTTAAAGTTTCTACCATTTCTAGTCAAGCATGTGTTACAACATCGGGGCTGGATTGACAGACTCACTCATTTACATTTGAATTTTATTGGATATCCAGAGCAACACAATTGATTCTAGCAACCAGATTTATTTCGAAATCAACAAATGTTACGTACACAACAATTTTAGTGCACGCCAGAGAAAGATAACCATGCTGCTTAAATCAGAAAACCATGCTGGCCGGGGAATTGATCAACCAAATCTATTCCACCAGTAACCAAAACTCTCATTGAAATGTTCCCAAATTTATCTACCGTTATGGGAAGGTGACACATCATGTCGAAACCACATACATATTCTAAAACAATAAGATACATGTCAAACACTTTTAGCTGCTGTTGATGAAACATAAGATAATCTGATAATGTTAAAAAAAAGGTGCTTACAATAACTATCGATACACATTAAATACTAATGATAGCAGTGGGTTTTTATTATTTAGTGGGGTAGTCTTTATTTTTAATTACAGTTTCACTTCGATGTTTTATTGAACTGAAAATAGTTTCAAGCTCTTCCTTTGTTATTGCATGATGCTTGTGGGAATAATTATAGTCTTAATTAGTCCCCTTTTATTCCCGTTTGATGACGTGGTTGATTTGTTACTGGCCCTTTGCACCTTCGGTTGCGGATTCTACCCCGGTGGAAGTCGGTGGATTTTCATGATGTAGAAAATTGACAGCGGTCATGTCGTATGATTACATGGCATGTAAAATATTTCTAGAATCTCTGTTTGGCTTGGGTGCTCTCGGCAAAATTAAATTCTTGTTCAAGTTCGCATCGATTAGAGTTCAGGTGCCACCCTCTGGGGATGAAACTGGACGTAAAATTACTTGCAGCGAATGGTATCCACCTATATTGTGTCGCACTAAAAATAGATACCAGCTTCCGGAGAATGTATTACCTCTGCAATGGTGAAACGCCAATTCGTAGCACATTAAAATGTTCCCTTTTATTTCATTGTTACCTCGTTCGTGCAAGAGTTCTTAAACTTTAGAATTGAAGTCAGGACTGTTCCGATTGAAGCTTGTTCCCAGATTGTTTTCTTATGTCACAGTGTAGGAAATAAGGGAAAAAAATACGTGGTTTAATCTTTCTGTTCTGTAAATTAACGTCTCAAGAAGTCTTATTGTACTAAATTGATCATGTTCTATTACTTTGTTAATCGCTTTTTCATCTATCTCATTCCGTTTTCAGGATATAAATGTTAATTCCGAAGTTTACCATATGTATCGTCGTAATAGCGCATGACTGCTTTACTATACCCAGATGCCACTTTTATGAATGTAGCAGCAACCATCCTGAAGTTAACTTCAGTAGACATACTGCATAAAGTTGGTTTTCTGATCTCCTATTTAGGAAGTTTGGAGTTCATTTCGGACCGATAATATCTGCTAGTTGCATACCTATATTCCATCTATTGCAATATTAATATGTTTTTTCTGCTCTAAAATTATATTTGTGATTATCAGTGTACGGTCTTAATTGTTTGGAAAGTTCTCTTACAGGGTTACACGCCAAAAGCGTAATTCTTACTCTAATTATTTAATGCATTGTTTCTTAAACTGTGGGGCGCGCCCCCTAAGGGGGCGAAAACATATCAAAAATAAAATATTTAAAAATAATTAATTTACTGGAATGAATTAAAACAAAATACTTTCAGACATAATAAAAAATGCACTTTTACTCTGATATAATTTATAGGCACGCGATATTAAGTCATCAAAAAAGTCTTTAATATCTAATTAGTTATCTTTGATCCTATAACCAAAAAAAAAACTTTTATTTAATTTGCTGTAATTCCATGATGAGAGATTTTTTTACTACGCTTTCTTTTTAAGTTTAACTAACATACATCACTTTCAGAGAAAAAACAGATCCCAGAATCGAAGAAATTTAGGAACATTAAAAATTCATCACTGTCATTATTTTTGAAATACTGCATACTATAGCTGTAATTTGTATGACCTTCTAAGTTACTTGGTACAGTTAGTTATGACCCCTCTCTTACGCGTGTTTGTTTCTCATTTAGGGAAGTTGTAAGTAATGTATTTCTCTGTTGCGTTTTTTCCATGCAAAACAACCTTTTACACAACTTTTTTGAGCAGTTACATACATATTATCATAATGAATACAATTTTTACCCTGAAGTGGTCGCGCGGGACACACAGATTACGAAATCGTTATTCTGGCAAAACCGTTTGTAACCAAAGAAAAATGGAAAAGTTCTTGAAAGTAGGTAAGTAAACTTTCACTTAGTTAAATTATTCACTGGAATCACGATTTATATCGTGTACAATAAAATAATTATAAAAAAAAAGGATTGGGGAGATTCCTTAACCCCGCTCGTCCGTATCGAGTGCGCACATGCTCTCGGGTTAAAACATGTTGAAGTCGTTTCGCTTTAAATACTAAAAATAATACAATTATTCTTCATCGGAAATTTATATTATTGTTCATCATTTAACATCAATTATAAATGCTAATTCTGCGAGGCTTAAAATTACAATTCGCTTAAAACAAATTATAATTTGAGCAACCATTTTAAAAAGATCATTTTACATTTTTGTAAACATTGTCGAGCACTTGGCTTTGCTCTCCTTACAATTCAGCTATTATATCAAGAATGTTTTATTTTCTTATAAATGAACTCGTGCAAAGAGTGGGCACTTCAGCCGGTATACTTTTAATGTATCAGTGCTGCACAGAGTATTTTATAACTAATTAATTCATACTAAATTAAGAACAAGTTTAATAAGTATTAACGACTTCCATGGGCTTGTCTTGCAAAGCAAAGTTTTTATAAGGAATGCTTATCATTAGAAATTGACCCTCTGAGTTATTTTTCTATATTTAGCAGATATCTATATTTTGTCTTCTAAGCAACCACCTGATTTGCAGTACGTTCAATTCAAAAATTAGAGAAAGGAAAATTAGCATGATAATTATCCTATTATTTTATTTTTTTTGCTTAAAAGTTGTGTACAAAATTTAATACTTATGTTACTAATTTGTATAGTTTATAATTAAGTTCGCAAATTGTAGCTTTAGCGTCAAATTGCATTTTTATTGCATTCAGTACATTATTAATGTATAAGGGGGGCGTAATAAAAATTGTGATCGAAAAGGGGGGCGCCAGTATTGAAAGTTTGAGAAGCACTGATTTAATGTCTTTCCCTAAAGTAACTTTGAAAGTCCTACACCAAGAAATGTCTTGCAAAGCTCAAAATAATTCATCTATTTTTTTACCATAAACTCAGGAGATAAGGTCTAACTGATTTGAGAACAGTCCAAAAATTTTGCCCATCATATGTGAAAAGCTTAGCAGTGGATATGAAAATGTTAGCTGGTTTGTATCTAAAAATGATAGTATACTGTGTTCTTAATTCTTGTATGTTGACTCACACATAATGAAGTAACTTGTTGGTGCAGGTACAATCGTGCATAATACACCAATTTGCTTCGAATCTGATTACATGCAGTTAAAATATGATTTTATCAAAAATAACTCGACTGTAATCTATTTATGTTTTTCTCTATAACTAAGCATAGTTTTAGTGGGTACTCAAATCATTAATATTACTTTACTAATATGCCTTTCAGAATATGCTACAGTTTATGTCATTTAACCTTGGGCGAAAGTCTTGGTGATAGTGGCCCTTTTTTTTTTAATGTTCGTTTAAAATCAAACTCCTTTTCAGTATAGATGTTAGTCATTCTTTAAATTGGAAAATATTCTTAAAATATTTATTTCAATGACAAACTATTCAATTCATTGATTTTCTCTTGCAAAATAATTCCTTTAATTTAGTTAAATTATGATTAAGTTCAAAGCACCACCATAGCTTAAAGCAGACCATTAAACTTATTTTTAAAACTCTAGAAAAATGCAGTATTAATGTGTACTTTGTATACAATGCTAATAAGATCTCCTTTTAAAAAATAAATGCATTATAATTTTGTAAATGCACTTATTTTGTAATTTTACTCAGTGTTTATGATTGAGTTAATAGTGGGGAAGATAAACACTTTATATAGATATATTTAAGATAACTATCTGAAGCCCTGCCTTCAGACAAGGCAAGGAACATATCAGCAATTAATTTCTCTTTCTAGAAAATCCATTTTCCACGCACATTCTCAAGTAAATCCCATACTGTCATTCCGTAATAAGCACCTGCTCAATTTATAACTGGTTGCAACCACAAAATATTAAGGACCATAAGATGAAGACAGCTCCCCTAACAACTTGCTCTGTCCATCAAATAAAATAGCTTCGCGTCGAAAATCGCATTTGCTCCTAAGAATGTGGTTTTACAAAACTTCCAAATAAACTGCCTTTCCGAAAGATTCGAGAGGAGAATGCTAACATATTTCATAATAAATGCGAGAATCTTGCAAGGGCATTATTCTTTGGACGTCCGCCATTTTGTGAAATCCTTAAATGGATGGAAGTCACGCTACCTCGAGACTGTAATCACGTGGTAATACTATACCACGTCTACACGTGATTTATTGAGCTACATATTTAAAAGAACGATCGCATTTCTTACCTAATGTGATGGAAGTAGCATTTCGTTTTCGTATTATTCCCAAATGTATTTGTATTATTGACGATTTCGATTGGGAAAAGGGTTCATTACATTTAAGTGTTCTTAACTACCAAGAAAAGAATGAGATATGTTGTGCTGTGAAACAAAATAGCATTCCTTGTTTTTGAATACCTAGATTTGAATTATTAAACGTAATTCATTTTTAATGTTATTCAATGCTCTTGACTATTTTATGAGTGTTTGCTTATATATGTCTCCTATTATTTTGCAAGATTTAAACAAGCAATTCGAAATCTTATACCGGTTTCTGGATGTTTTTATTTCCCACGAAATAATTTCTTTATTTGTAAGATTATATTTAAGTTTATTTAAAAATTGTAATTGATGTTATGATAAAAATTATGAAACAATAGTTTGTTTTTAAAAATATATATATATTTCATCAAGGATTATTTTAATGTTAAAATCCTGAGCTGTGCTTTTTCATGTTAAATTCAATATTTTCTTCATCTTACAAAATCAATTTATTAATCCCTTCCCTAATAAACGATTAACATAATGAAATTTAATCGAAAAATAAAGTAGTACTCTATGTTTCCTTCTTTTTCCTTCTTTTAAAATTAATGGGTTTTTCATGATACATTGAATGAAAATTAATGCAGGATTTCATGCGGAATATATAAATGTACCGTGAAAACATTTGAAATTCTTTATAACAATTTTTACTTAATGATTTATTTTATTTTTAATCTATTAAATTTAGCAAGTATTTTAATATTTGGAATGCATTTGAATCGCACGTGCATTAAGAAACGTGTTTATATTTAATCCAATTTATAAAAATTTATTTTTCCTGAAAACGTTTCGCTGTATTGTCAGAAAGTTTACGGAATTCTCTATCCAGGTGTTTCAGACATATAAATAGCGTAAAATCATCTTTTATATTGGATGAAGATAATGCGATGTTCCAGGGCGTTCTCGTGTCTATAAACATAGACTCCTAATGCAGTAGATATAAAAATTATTTGTTCGGTATCTGAATGAGTACTGGTATGTGACAGATAATACTCCTACTTATATGTACTAGTTTTATGTTTTATTTTGTTCAATTTCTCCTTTGACGTTTGTAATAGTCAGATAAAAATTAAATTTCTTTGAAAATTTTAATTAATTTCATTGGATCAGATAGGTCAATTATATCAATTCAATATGGCAATTCTTATTTCAATGGTGATTCCATGTTTTCTTACATTTTATTATTATTTTTGACGCCAAAGAAGACAGACACACAGTACAAGGAGCATTATATGAATGATTATTCAGGCTAATAGCCGAAGTACAACTCTCAAATGGCTTGAAGCGCCATTTACCTCGTTTTAATTTACAACAAATAACTCGCAATTAGTCCAGCATAAATGTCTTACATTTTTAGCATTTCATATTAGTCTTAATTCATCCTATTCCATACCATGAAATAGGATGAATAATTTCTGAAAATAGACATATTTATTTTTCATTGTTTTCAAAGAGATTATAACTGAGATACTTTATTAATTTTGGAATCATTTAAATTAGTATATGTAGTTAATTTTCATGAGTTTATGGTAAATGAAACTCAAAAAATCAAAATACTTTAACAATGAGATGATTTCAATGTCAGTTGCTTACTTTCCATTAGTAATTTGTTATTATATGCGATTCTAGTACTTCAAAAAATCAGCGTTCAATATATCAAAATGTCCATTAAAATAACAATCTTATCACAACTACATGATAAGTTACCAATCTTATCATCAGCGCTCATTCCAAGGTCGAACCTGTCATCCGTTGACCCTCTCCGCTTGCTCCAACAGCGCCCTACGAAAGCTGATTTATTTATTGAATATGCAACTAAAGTATAATTGTTGACTACTGATCAAATTGTTTATCAATTATTTAATGATAGCAAAAATGTGATGCTTCTTTTTAAACCAGTAATCATTTTGAACGAAGTTAAAAACAAAACATAACAAATCAAAAATCCTCAGATTTATAATCACTGGTTGTTTCTTTTAAGCTTATAAGCAAAAAAAAAAGAGAAATCTTTCATTAAAAATTGAGTGGAAGCTCTCCGAAATAAAAAAGGAAAATCCGAGGAAAAAATATATAATTATACTACTCAGTTTACGCTTTCTTTTAATTAGGGAAAATAATAATTTTACGTAATTCCCATTCAAGAACTTTCACAGTTTTCTGTTAACAACTTTTCAACAATTATTTAATTTACTTTCCATTAATCAAATACTTACTTAGGAAAATATAATTACAAGGAAAAACATCACACTTCTTTTTTTACATGGATATGATTAAACTTTTTGATTCCATTTTTTTCAAGTTTCTGAAGGCATTAAAAAACTTTTCATGAACTCTTGCGTATTAAAATACCAAAATGTTTGTAACTTTCTTAAGCCAAACAATTAGCAATGCAATTATTTATAAGAAATAAATAAAATAAACTAATTAAGTATAGAATTATAAAGTTCTTCAAAAATATTATTGCATGAAAATAGGGTTATTTATGGTTTCTTAAAAATAATTAATTAACTGTCTTGGTAAAAATAAATTCATGTAGTGAAAAATCTAATTATTTGAATCACTAATTACCGCATTATACAGCTGTGTGAACAGTGATTAATTAATTTACTTTCATAACACTGGATGAAACAAATATTAGTTTCAAGCATAGTTAGAATATTAATATCTTTCATTTTTTATTCCATTTTTTTTTACTAAATCTATTTATCATATGCTTTTAAGCATGTACACGATTTATTTTCATAGGATTGTAGACCGAAAAATAATTAAAAACGGTTTTTTTGTACTTTACATGCAATTGCTCTGATTCTTAGAATATAAAATTGAAAGTGATCTGAAGTAGGTGTTCATGTTATAAAATCTAGAATAAAAAATGTGTCCTTTTTTTATCACAAACAGGGGAGTTAAGATATTTTGAAGATGATAAAATGTTCTAAACTTCTAAGCTAAAAGTTGTAAATATATGTAACGTATATCTCAGCTCTTTTTACGTTATTTTTTTTTAAATAATATTAACCAATCGAAATTTATATACATATTTTCTTTACCCGTTATTCACCGAGGCAAAATAAATTCAGAATATAATTATTTTAGTAATATATATATATATATACAAATATAGTTTCAATAATAAAAAAATTGCGATAGGTTAAAGAGTAAATTCAAGAAAAATGACTAACGTTCTTTGAAAAGTAATATTGTGTTTTTAAGTTAATCTTTCATCAGTTGCGTTATAAAAATAAATTTATTTTTCCTTTTAAAACTAATTTTAAAAAAATGAAAGATTTTTGAAATTCGAAAGAGATTCAGAAACATATAAACTAATTACACTACAAAAACAAATTTATTAAATTTTCTCAACTGAGCATATTAATCAAAATAATATAGGGGACTTATATACTTGATACCAAATAAAATAAGCTCGTTTTAACAAAAATATTGTTTAGATTTCGTGGTATCTTCCGTTGGAGGTATCATGACTACATCAAAGCACTTCAGTGTTAAACTGACAAATTGACGTTTCATCGAAGAAAAACTAAATATGTAAATTAGTGTTACTCATAAAATTTCTGAAATATTTCATTAAAACTTTTATTTAAATCAAAAGGGGAATTAAATCAAGGGGCATTTGCTTTATTCTTTCATTCGAATTTAGTTTGATTACTTATGTTCAAATATTGCTGTAGAACAAAAAACACTTTTAAAGAGATCCCTTCGTAAGAGAAAGTTTCATGAAATCAGTCTTAAGTAACGTCTTTTAAATTTAATTGATAATGACTTTAATGGATTAATTAATAAAATCAAATATTGTTCTAAATTAAGTATTTGAAATCAGCTTTTTTATTACGGTTAAGCTTTTTTTTTCAGTTTTCTTTTTTGTTCACACAGGCTATATTTCTTCTAGAAATTAGTTCAAGTACATTTATTTTTATGAACTATTGTAAAATGTTCTTGAATTACAAATGTTTCGTAGAATTATTTTTCTGTTCCAGAAAAAAAAACAATAAGGAACTAAGAAAAAATATTCTTTTAAGAACATTTTTAGGAAATCGTATATATATATATATATATATATATATATATATATATATATATATATATATATATATATATATATATATGCAATTGTAAGGATGTTTAAATTAGATTAAAAATTAAATTCCCGATTTGCACTTAACTCATATTTTTCATTCCATCTTCAAGTATCAAAATAATCACCCATTTATTTCTTCCGAACATAACGCTTAGCCAATTAACAAGTCTAATTCCAGATCGTTAGATTTAAAAGCTCTATTATGTCAGCATTAACTTTCAAGTACAATTATAAAATCCGCGATACTTACCCGCATTGGTGTTTTAAGCGTTAACCCCCACATAAAACACACCGTGGCGTGATTTTCCTTCCCGCTCTTAGCGTCATAAGAGGTGTACTCATTCTAGAATAAAGACCTTTTTTAAAACTAAGTCTGATTCTGGCTCAAAATATGTCATATATATATATATATATATATATATATATATATATATGAAATATATATATATATATATATATATATATAGAGATATATATATGAAATATATATATATATATATATATATATATATATATATATGAAAAATATATATATATATATATATATATATATATATATATATATATGAAATATATATATATATATATATATATATATAAATATATATATTATATATATATATATATATATATATGAAATATATATATATATATATATATATATATATATATATATATATATATATATATATATATATATATGAAATATATGCAGATATATATATGAAAAAAATTTGTATTATATATCAAAAACAAGAAATAATAGATAATGAACATAACAAGAAATAGCGTAATAAAAATATAAATCTAAAAGCTGAACATGAAGAACAAAATTATAGAAAAATAAAAAAAGAAACTACAAAAAAGAAGAACCTAGCGAGACAGAAAGCAATTTCGGACTTAGGATCGAATAAGTGGGGTTAAACTAGTTTGAAGACACCAACCTTCCCCCTTTGCAACTCGGTAGGAAAAACCAAATAAAATAAAACAAACACAAATTCAGAGTATGTAAAAACACAGAGAGTATGATAAAACCACTCACTACTGTTATGTAACAAACTCTCCCAAACTCTTAATGCAGAAAAATCGCAAAATAATTACGTAAGAAAAGTAGAAAAATCCTAAAACAATTACATAAGAAAAGTATTTTTCAAAAAATAATTAAACAAAATTTCTTTACTCACAGAGCTTTTACGAAGAGAATCAAGCGTCTTGACATCAATGAAAATCAATTATTCACCAAGTTAAGAAATTCGAATATACATAAACACATCTTTTGAGCTAACTTTTAAACCAGCCAGCAAAGAGAGATATCAAAACAGATGACGACAATCAAACATGGTAGAATTCGAATTGGTTGATTGTAAAAATATAAATTTGTTAGGCTCTAATTTGGTTGGTTGTCAACAATGTGTAAGATGTTCAAGATGTGTGTGGAAAAAATGTAAACTGTGATATGAGTCCTATGATATAATCTTCACAGAAAGACCACTAACATGCTCACTTTGAAATCCTATTGTTGTGTTGTGGTTTTTGGAATGAGAAGTAGCAAGACGGTTAATGTATTTGTGATGAATATAAGTTCTTAAGAAATTAAAAGGGTATTCATGATCTAAACAACATTGAAAAAAAATTATATTATTGTATTTATCTATTTTGTGGGTAGTTAAGTTATCATTTCTAAATAAAAAGTTCAAAATGATATTTCTGTAAATTGATATATGCAAGTTACTATTCCATACAGGAATTTTAATTATATGAAACTTAAACGAATCTCTTTTGTTAAAAATGTAACTGACTACATTATTGTTAAAAAGATGCAAGTCTAAATCCAAGAATTCCATCATATTAGAATTGAAGTTAGTTTTAAGAAGCTTGAGATAATCAGAGTAGAAGGTAATATTTGGTTTGTATTCACTATTTTTACCAAAAATTATTAAATCATCTATATAACGATAAATCAAGTAGGAATCATTTACAACATGATCAATTTCAAAAAAATGTAAATATAGGTTCGCTAAACAATTACTAGCTGGACCACCCTGAGGGGTAATCCTTAGATCTGTTTATAAAGATTCTGATCAAATGCAATGAAATTTTCTTTTAATACAAGGTTAACAAGAATATCAAATTTTTCTTTTTTCATTGAAGTATATAATTCATATTTATAATAAATTAACTGTAGAACCTTAATCATATCGTCAATATCTATAGAATTAAAAAGGTCCTCGAAATCAAAGCCATGCATGGAAAAAATTAACATATCCTTAGTAACTCTAGCAATCTCTAAGATATTTTTAATTATTGCCGTCTTTTGTAAGTTATCAATTAGATTTTGAAGAAGAGATTGTAAGATCTTCCCAGACTTCGTGATATATGTATTGTATCTATTAGTGATACTACGGAATTTTATAGGGCTTTTATGAAATTTTGGTGTTAAAAAAATACTTGGATATATAATTTTATTTAGATGAATATTCAGTCTTTTGTTCAAAGCTAAAAGACGATTATCATCTTCTCTATTATTGTGAATTGATTTTTGAAATGAATTATTACTTAAAATGTGGTTACTTAATATTTTACTGTAAAAGTATTTACAAATTATGGCATAATTAGCAGAGACCTTATCTACATATGTAATCCCGAAATCATTTTGGATATTTTCTATTGATGATTTAAGATCTTTATACATAATTTCATTTTCAACAGTGAAATCTAATTCCCGAATTTCTGTTGCTACATAAGATCTAAATTGATTGAAAGCTTCAATCGGCATTCCGTATTTAATTGCAATTTTAAGGTAGAATTTATCTAAATCTTTTATGATTTGTTTCATAACGTTAGATTTATTTTTTGTGATCATCAGTCTAAAACCGGTACCTTTTTCCATAAAATTTCTTAACAAATTATCTTTCACGATGCCAACGTCTCCCGTATCAACGTGCTGATGATAATCATCAATATAGTCCCGATATAGATTGCATTTACAGGATTCTGAACTTGGGAGCTCCGAGACTTGATTATATTTAAATATAAATCTACCAAGTTTCTTGTATTTGAAAGCCTTTTTAATAATAATATTTTTAATAGGAAAAAAGAATTGATATTTTTGAAATATATTTGAAAAAATTAATTTTGTTAAAGGATTTATTCATAAATAATAATGTACAATATTCTGTAGAGTAGTTTTAACTTGCATCTAATTTAATATTCATTTTTTGTACTAAATAGTTATTAAGGTCTCGCTTCATATGCATACCATGTAAATCTCGAAATTTATATCTGCTTAAAATATCTGTAATAATTTTAATTTCAGTTTTATTCATGCCAAACATAAACGATTTAATTAAGCCTGTGTAGTAGTTATCATCAAATTTAACAACTAATTCTAACATACAATTCTTGAGGGTTGTCATGTATCTAGTAACTCTTTTTCTACGTTTAGCTCTTGAATTTCTCGCAAAACCAATATTATTACTATTATCAATAGATTTATCGAAATTCAGAATATATAATGAATCCTCGGATATTTGTTTAAAAGTTAGTAAGACACTTTCACCTTTCCAGATAACATTCAAACCATAAGGCTAATATGATCTAAATGAACCTATAAAAAAGTTAACAAACCATAATCTTTGTTTAATATTTAGCACTATTCTAAGTATATGTACAGTTATGTTATTGAATCCATGTTTATGAAAGTGTCCTATCTCAATCATAGCCTGGTTTTTGCAGCAATCAAATATATATATATATATATATATATATATATATATATATATATATATACACTGGTCTGCAAAAATTAAGGACGAAGTCGAAAAGTTAGCATATCAGCTGAACGAAGAGGCATAGCGGACAGAAAGACCAATCAGTAGATTAAGTAAGGTGATGTACGGTATTACATGCGCAGATATGCAGGTAGACGTAATGGGGGAGTGTCTGAGTAGTATAAAGCATGTTGTCGGTGTAAGATCAGTATTTCTGGCAAAGAGATTGCACGCCGTATAGCAGTTAAAATCACACCGAGTTGCTGCCTCAGCGAGAAATGGCGAATAATCAATCTGTTAGACGACATCTGGATGCTTTTACCCGAGGTCGAATCATTGGGAAGTTGGAGGAAGGCCGCAGTGTGATAAGTGTAGCTGCAGAGTTCGGAATTGCTCACAGCATCGTTTCACGACTTTGGAGACAATTTCAAACTACAGGAACAGCTATCCGGGGGTTCGGTAGTGGTCGTCCACGAGTAACCACACCCGCAGATGACCGGTACATTGTCTTACAGGCCCGAAGAAACAGGCGGCAGACAGCGGGAGAAATCACTAGACACACGACACAGGCGACTGGACGACCGATATCGCGTTTTACCGTGGCCAGAAGACTGCACGGTGGTTGTCTGTTTGCACGACGCCCTGTACGGTGTGTACCTTCAACGCCTGCCCATAGGAGAAGGCGGTATCTGTGGTGCCGGGAACACCGGAATTGGAGAGACAATGAATGGGGACGAGTACTCTTTACAGATGAGAGCAGATTCATTTTAAGTAGCGATTCTCATCGCATACACATCTGGAGAGAGCGGAGAAGCCGTAATCATCCCTCGAACAACATTGAAAGGGACAGGTATGGAGGGCGCGGTGTTCTCATTTGGGGAGGTATCGTGCTTGATAGTCGTACAGTCCTTCACATCTTCGACGCAGGTTCTGTCAACGGGACTCGTTATTGTAACGAGATTCTTCTTCCATATGTGCGTCTTTTTAGAGGCGCTATGGGTCTGCAGTTCCTTTTCATGGACGACAATGCACCATGTCATCGCACAGTAGCTTCCAAACAGCTCTTAGAGAGTGAGGATATTGAACGTATGGATTGGTCGGCACGATCTCCGGATCTCAATCCCATCGAGCATGTATGGGATTTGCTAGGCAGACGCTTGGCAACTCGTACCTTACCACCAGTAACGATTCGGGAGCTTCGATTGGCGCTGCAAGACGAATGGGCAGCAATGCCTTAACAACTCATTGGCACTCGCATTCTCAGCATGGGCAGACGCTGTGAAACCTGCCTTGCAGTCAGGGGAGATCATATCCCCTACTAAAGACCGGATGTTTCTTGCTGGACACCCATTCCAGGGATGTTTCGGCCTTCAGTCGCATTGCGCTCCATGCTACTTTTTCAATATAGCTTCTTTTTATCCCTCTGATTTCTCTTTTAGTAAGTGTTGCTAACATTACACATGTCCTTACGTATTGGTGATCTTACGGTATTAAATGTGTTAATTTGGAAAGTTTTTGTACAAAGTTATATTGAAAAAACCGTCTCGTCCTTAATTTTGAACAAAAGTGTATATATATATATATATATATATATATATATATATATATATATATATATATATTAGCTGGTATACCCAGTCTTCGCACGGGTGAACTGAAAAGTTAAACAACACACATTGAAGGATAAAGAAGTTTTTTTAATGAGATAAATTTACGTGAATTGCAAATTAAACAAAAAAAGCTTTTCACATATCACAGCTGAAGAAAAAAAAGAAAGAATTAAAAGTACCTTTTTTAAATTTTACGTCTGTAGATCTAATAGCTGATAGAAAGGTTTATTTTATATTTATAGCTCCCCGTAACACTTTTGAGGGCCGATTTTTCAAAATACCTCCCTAAGCTGATCTCTGCTCAGCAAAAATAACACTTTGTTAAAAGTTTTGTGACATATAAAATATTGTAAATAATTTATATCTAAAAGTGTCATACATTAATATTGCATTCTGTTTAATTTAGATTATGTTAAACTTGTAATAATCGGAAGCAACGCCGTTTCCTAAATAACAATGGCGATATAGCGAAATGTTGACGATATAGTCAAGTTGGCAAATGTCTACCTACTACATAGCTCAAACTTTATTAGAGCTTTGTAAGATCCGCCGAGTAGGGGAGCGATGCACGTTAATGCTTTATCTAGTGTATTATGATTTACTGCAATTTTTTTCATGCAATATTTTTTTAGGTCACTACATTGAAAAAATTAAAGGACATACATAAACAAAATACTCGACTTAGTGAAATTTAATCGGTTAGAGCTAATAAATTAATTAAAGATATTCCACTGTGTAAAATTAATTACATACACCGTTCACTTAAAATAAATAGTCAAATCGTTTTCTAAGGTCTCCATAAACATAAAAAAACATAAGACACTCAAATTTTGATATTAACTACCTTTTGGGGACAAAAAGGATAACCTTTGCAATCCGCTAAAAACGCCGTCAGCTGAAACCGCAATATATGCTACAAATCTATTCGCCTTCCCCGCTAAAATACTCATCATAGCACACGCGCTGTCATATATCTTGGAAGAGTGGGTTTCAAGGAATATTCCTGCTAAATTGGTGTAGTGTGGTAGTTAGGAGAAGGGGGTGCCAGCTCAGGTGTCGTCCACGTCACTTGACCATGGTTCAAAATTACATGGTCCGTAGCCAAAGGCCCTCGTGTAGCTGAACAGTGCGACGTTAATATTCACTCACTCTAAAAAATACAGTACAGTAGTTATAATTATTTATACACTTGAAAAAGGAATATCTGCCTATTCAATTAAAATTTTAGCGTTATAATTAACTACTAGCCACTCAAACAAATTTTGAAAATTTTCCCAAATGATGTAGTGTGAAAGAAAAAGTTTATTGATACAGACAATAAACTTATATGTATATAGATTTGTTTGAATTCTTGTGTATTATTACTTTTGTAAGCCTCATGACATACTTTATGGTGTACCAGTCTTTTAACGCTGACTTAGCCACAGCAACATATAACTGGGTATATAGCTAGTTATAACAAAAAATTAAATCTTAATAAGATATCAAAAATAAAAGGCGACTCAATAATTTGAATAAATCAGTATAAACATTTTCGTACAAACATAATATATATATATATTGTAAAATATTTATTTTGCTATTTGCCTTTCAGGCAGACATCAAACAAAATTTTAAAAATTGTCAAAAACAGATAAAAAAAACATATTTAAGAAAAATGCCACTGATTAATTTTGCCAAAGACATCGCAATGTGCAAAATTATTTGTAGTTTATAATAACCAATATATATATATATATATATAAGTACTAAAATATAAAAAAATATATATATATTGAATTAATTAAGGATTACTGGAGGGAAAGATAAAACAGGCTGAGATAATACTCATAATATTAATGTCATATTGGTTGGCTACTCATTTTTGGCATGATTTTGTAATCACGCCAAATTGTTATATAGCGGCCAGTATAATGTTATAGTAATGAACAGAATTAAAGGTACTTACGTACTATCGCAACCTATTGGTGGCATTATACAAAATGAAGCACATGATTGCCAATTCAACGTATACAAAGTTGGGATTGCTAAAGTGTCGAGTTGTCTTGAACGTTGGCGATTGTGCAATAATACACAAGTACTAAAAAAATTATCCAAAGTATATATATCCCGAGCATAAAAATTAATTGAAAAATGAAGTACAATACTAACATTTACTGACATAAAAATAACTGAACTAACTTTATCAATGCAAAAGCATAATTTGAAAAAAAAGGTACTTACATATAACCGCAACCTATCGGTGCCATTATATGAAACGAAGCACATGACTCACAATTCAGCATATATATGACATAAGAAATCGGGGTTCCAACTTCGCAAGTTATTTTGAACGTTGGCGATTGTTAGGATTGTACATAAGTACCAAAAATAATTAATCTGACAACCACTTGCTTCCTCAACAGGTATTTAAGCCATTTGTCTGTTTTGCTCTTTCTCTGATGCCAATTCCAGTTTGATATGTAATTACTACCAACACTGCTTTTGCTTGGGCAGTATGATTACCCAAGTTTGATTTTCTGCAAGGTAACTTTATGCAATGAAGCCTATAGTATACCTTTATAGGTTAAAATAAATACACATGAAATTGCAATGAACCATATTATTGGATCAAGTGTAGTATAGGGGGGCGAAGTGTAGTCTTGGCGCAGTTCTTTATTTTGGTGACTTAAAGTGGTCGCCAATGTACTTTTTTCGGTATTATTTATTTTCGAATGAATTCTATTTCTCACCATGATATTTAGATAAAAATTGAAAATCCGAAGAAATATTGCCAAATCCAAAGTGGTTCCCCTAGACTACACTTGAACCAAACTGAAGTATAACCCTTATCAATGAGAAGTTTTAGTTTGTCAAAATTATAATGTTCGCATTCTAAAGAAATCAATAAATAAGTTGCAATTTGTATGCAAAATCCCACACATAAACATCCCGTGATAATACCAAATGTTGTCAAAACAACAAAACAAAATTTTAGTTGATGAAAGAATAATCCTTAAAAAAATGATTTATTTGAAAAATAATCCTAATTAAATATCATAGAATAGAAAAATTGAATTAATATTCCAACTTATAAATATAGCTATAGTAAAAATATGTAATAATCTTGAAAAACTGCGTGTAGAGTATAAATTTTCCACTTCGTGAGAAACGTGACATCATATCACGTCATAACACTAGAAAATCACTTAAAAATTAAATTTTTAAAAATTTAAAAATAATTACGAACGTTAAACCTGTTTAAGAAGCTTCCCCATGTAATTTTGTATACGTGTACCAAATTTCTGGTTATTTGGTTGTCTGGATCTTGAGTTATAAGGGAACAGACAAACAGACAACAAATGCGTCTATATATATATATATATATATATATGTATAACACGATTTTGTTGTCTGTTTGTCTGTTCCCTTATAACTCAAGATCCAGACAACCAAATAACGTGAAATTTGATACACGTACACAAAATTACACCAGGAAGGTTCTTAAATAGGTTTGGCGTTCACAATTATTTACGAATTTTTAAAGTTTAATTTTTAAGTTACTTTCCAATGTTATGATGTCATATGATGTCACGTTTCTCACTAAATGGACAATTTATACTTTACATGCAGTTTTCAAGATTATTACATATTTTTACAGTAGCTATGTTTATCGGTTGGAATATTTATTCAATTTTTCTATTCTTTGATATTTAGTTAGGATTATTTTTCGAATAAATTATTTTTTAAGGTTTATTCTTTGAACAACTAAAATTTTGTTTTGTTGTTTTGGCAACATTTAGGTATTATCACGGGATGTTTATGTGTGGGATTTTGCTTACAAATTACAACTTACAATTTCAGTATTTTTCAGGAGAATTTATTTATTTCTTTAGAATGCGCAGGTTATAATTTTGACAAACTAAAACTTCTTATTGATAATGGTATTTCAGTTCTTATTGCTGCGATTAACATAAGTATAGTATTTCCGTTTTCGTTATCTGTTCTAGATAGTAAGAAATCAATATTTTTTTTGCAATTTTATGTGTCTTTATTTTAACCTTTAAGGGTATACTATTGCCTTCAGTGCATAAATTGCCTTGCAGAATATCAACTTCTACAATTATACTGCCCAAGCAAAAGCAGTGTTGGTAGTAATTACATATCAAACTGGAATAGGCATCAGAGAATAAGCAAAACAGACAAATGGCTTAAATACCTGTTGAAGCAGGTAGTCGTAAGAAAAATTATTTTGTTACTTATGCACTATCCTAACAATCACCAACGTTCAAAATAACTTACTAAGTTGGCAACCCCAATTTCGCATGTCATATATATGCTGTGAATTGTGAGTCATTTCATATAATGTCGCCAATAGGTTGCGGTTATATGTAAGTACCTTATTTTTTTCAAATTATGCTTTTGCATTGATAAAGTTAGTTCAGTTCTTTTTATGTCGGTTAATGTTAGTATTGTACCACATTTTTCAATTTATTTTTATGCTCGTGAAAGATATACTTTGGATATTTTTTTATTTAGTATTTACGTATTGAACAATCGCCAACGTTAAAGACAACTCGCCACTTTGTCAATCCCAACTTTGTATGCGTTGAATTAGCAATCATATGCTTCACTTTGTATAATGTCACCAATCGGTTGCGATAATACATAAGTACCTTTAATTCTGTACATTACTATAACATTAGACTGGCCACAACACCAATTAGGCATGATTTTAAACTCATGCCAAAAATTAGTAGCCTACCAATATGAAATTATTATGAGTATTATCTTAGCCTGTTTTATCTTTCCCTCCACGTAGCCTTAATTAATTCAATATATAATTTTTGTTTTTTATATTTTAGTACTTACATTCTTTTTTGGCGATTATGCAAGGCAAATATTTTTTTACACATTGTGATGTCTTTGGCAAAATTAATCAGTGGTATTTTCCTTAAATACGTTTTTTATCTGTTTTTGACAATTTTTAAAACTTTGTTTGATGTCTGTCTGAAAGGCAAATAGCAAACTAAATATTTTACAGTATATATATTATGTTTGTACGAAAATGTTTGTACTGATTTAATCAAAATATTGAGCCTTCTTTTATTTTTTATATATTTTTAAGATTTAATGTTATGTTACAACTAGCTATACTTAGCTAAATGTTTCTTTGGCTAAGTCAGTTTTAAAAGACTGGTACTTAAAAAAAATATGCCACGAAGCTTACAAAAATAATAATACACAAGAATTCAAACAAATCTATATATATATATATCTATACATACGTATAAGACTCATTTGTTTGTCTGTTTCCTTTAATTCAAGATCCAGGCAACCAAATAACGTGACATTTAGTACCCATTCACAAAACTACATGAGGAAAGTTCTTAAACAGGTTTCGTTCCAACTCAACCTCACTCTGGCCACCTCCAGCCAAAAAGAGTGCTCCATGTGCATGTTCTGAGCCATGGGTTCATTTTAGAGAAAACTTTACTAAATAAAAGCGGTAAGTAATTTGCAATACTTCTTTGTTATATTTACTTTACTGCAAGCAAATACTGCAACAAATATCCCATTACTTACTACATTCCATTCCATTTCTTCATTCAAAGGAATGCATTCTATTTTTTTGCTACAGTCATGCCTATGAGAAAAAAAGAGGGAAAGTATAGACTTGCAGCAGACACTATGCTTTTCTCATGGGCAGTTGTATGTGGCCTGCTTTAGAGTGGGCAGAGAGGAAAATCTTTTTGTACACACTCCAAATGGAACTGCCAAAAATGTTGTCTATCACATTGCTTTAAGATAAATGTACCATTTTATTGCATGCAAATAAACAGTTTTGTAAACATCTACAGAAAACCTATATATATATATATATATATATATATATATATATATATATATATATATATATATATATATATATATATATATATATATATATATATATATATATATATATATATAATTAACTTTGATTTCGAAGTGAAACAAAAATTAGTGAAAACATTAATTTTTGTTTAATATTAAAATTTATTTTAGAATTACTTTCATCGGTCTGGTTCCAAATTACTATGAATAATCATTCAAAAGTTAAGTAGCAGATGATTATTTATGTAGGGTTTTCATTCAATGAAATTTGAAAAAAGATTTTATACAAATTCATTGGATTTTACCTCATTTCAGGAGCATTTTGATATTTTCTGTTTGTCTACTTAGGATAACATTGAAATTAGCTCTGATCCTATTATTTTATTTGTCAACCCAGTCGTACTTCTAGTTATCGAATAGAGGTCCTGGATAAAATGATTTGTGCATGTGTCATGATGTATGTTATTCTTTAACTACTAAGGAAACAATTTTAATATTATGTCGATGATGTCGATTAGTGATTGGAAAGAATATACACATTTAATATTCACGTAATTCATCTAACTAACTTTTTAGTCGCAAAATTCTCCAAATACAAGTGTTATATTATATAATAAATGTATGCAAGGATCGAATTGCTTCAAACATATTTATTAAAGATGTTATTTCAAATTTCCCTTTCTTGCTGTAAAATTAATTGTTAAAGAAATTTGTTCTGCTTCTAGAGAAAAAGTCTATCTTGCATTATTTTTCGAGATCAAGTTTTCATATTGATATTGAAAGTGAAAAACACCAATTCCGTACTCATGATAAATGTACTGTTTTTATTGTTGAACTTTTAAAAGTCTTAAACTTTATAAAGTGAATAATGCAGGGTAAAGTCAATTTTATCTGTTATGTCTACTCAGATTTCTTTTTAGCGTTAGAAAATTTACAAAATGCTTTGTAAGCAATAATATTTTTGTAGAAATTCAAACTAACTTTAAAATTCTTATGAATACAATTATTCTAGTGTCTATTAATTTTTCGTATCCATACTGGAACTTTCAGAGAATTGAAAGGAATAATTTCTTGGCTAAGAACGCAGTTCAGCATGGTGTTGCGACTTTTCCTTTAATATTCCAAAATTTTTGTTAAAAAAAGATTGAACAAAACATTGTCACTTCTTGGAACAATCGGTACACTCAACCGGCTCACTCGTTATAAACAAATGCATTCTTCCACCAATTCCTCAAGGACTATTTGGCAATGCCATATTTTTAAAATTTTAAAATCACCCAATCCATTTTATTCATAGTAATTTCCAGATCATCTTGAACCTACGAACATCTGAAATTTGAAATGTAATGTTGGATGCAATAAAACTGTAAAATATTTTATCTTTTTTTGTTTTGTTCAATATTATGAAAATGATACCTGGAGTTAAACTTCATGGTCTTAAAATCAGCTGACCTGCGAATTATTTTAGCTTGTTTTAAAAACGCTGCATTCACGCTATTTTGTAATATGAGTGATTTAACTTAACAAGTTTTTAACTGTTTTGTGTTATAGCATTATAATATTGCTTACGTAACTTTAAGGCCATACTATTATAACTTAATTGTTTGACTTGCAAATTCCCAAGTATTTGTTTCCTAGTTTCTGTTTTGATTTTTGTCATTTGTTTTGTTGGTTTTATTTACATCAATAAGCCCCGAATGATAGCTGTGACGCACATGAATTATTTTACTTGTTCGCATGTTTAGTGAAGGCAATTGAAATTGGTAAAATTTGCTCGCAATTCCGTAAACAAAAATAACATGCTTATGCAATGAAGAATATTTTTCTTAAGATTTTATATTTACATTTACTGTGAAAGATGGTTATAAGCAATGGTTTTTTTTTAAATTTATATAATGTTGTTGATTATAAATTATTAATTTACTCCATACGTATTGAGAGCAATTTGACTTTAATAAAGTATTAAATTTCCTGAAAATAATTAAAAGTCTCTAAATTGAAATTTAATTTTTAGTAATACAATACCTTAATTATTACACAGTCTTGTTAAAAAAATTAAAATTTTTACTAGAAATTTGAATTGGGGTTTTGCTAAAGAGTATTAAGACAAAACGTCCTTTTGCATAATAAGGGCTAAAGAAAATTATAAATTTAATTTAATAATTCACAAAATAATAGATAAGATGGATAGCTCACGAAAATAAATCCTACATTCTAATATGCAAGTTTAATAATACTATTTAATTATCTGAACTGAATACTACAACTGGATTATTTAGTTATTACTGCTAATACATTATTAATATTTTATAATAAATTTATCGGGAAAAACGCAAACTATCTAAAAATCTTATTGATGTTTGGAGATATATAATTACGTTCAAAATAAAAATTCATCCAGAGAAATTTATAAATAAAAATTTTCATTTAGGATGATTTGCAAGTGTACACCCACAGTAACAAGACTTTAGTCTGAACTAATTCGCTATCTGTAAAAACATTAACTGTAGAAATCTTTATAAGTAAACCTTATCCAAATTGATTCAATTAAGGCTAGGCGAGTACTTCGATACTTACTCATCCGAGTAGCCACTTAAGCACGATTTTTCTTGATTCATCAACTTGTTCATTTCTACGTTTCTGAGAGTAGTTTCGGTTATTGAGTTAATTTTCCGGTCATGTTTTGGAAGAGGCTATTATTTGAGAAAAATAAGAGTTTATATATATATATATATATATATATATATATATATATATATTATATATATATATATATATATATATATTATATATATATATATATATATATATATATATATATATATATATATATATATATAAAAGAAATATGTATTATATATCAAAAATAAGAAATAATAGATAAAGAACATAACAAGAAATATCATAATAAAAATATAAAACCTGAACATGAAGAACAAAATTATAGAGAAATAAAAAAAATAAACTACAAAAAAGAACAACCTAGCGAGTCAGAAAGTAATTTCGGACTTAGGACCGAATAAGTGGGGTTAAACTAGTTTGAAGGCGCCAACCTTCCCCCTTTGCAACTCGGTAGGAAAACCAAATAAAATAAAATAAACAAAACTTCAGAGTTTGGATAACTCAGAGAGTATGAAAAACCACTCATTACTATTATGTAACAAACTCTCCAAAACTCTTAATGCAGAAAAATCACAAAATAATTACGTAAAAAAATTAGAAAAATGCTAAAACAATTACATAAGAAAAGTATCTTTCAAGAAATAATATTAACACAATTTCTTTACTCACAGAGCTTTTACGAGGAGAATCAAGCGTCTTGACATTAATGAAAATCGATTATTCACCAAGTTAAAAAAATTCGAAAATACATAAACACATCTTTTGAGCTGACTTTTAAACCAGCCAGCAAAGACAGGTATAAAAAAAGACGACAGTCAAATACGGTAGAACTTAAATTGGTTGATTGTCAAAAATGTAAATTTGCTAAGCTCTAATTTGGTTGGTTGTCAACATGTGTAAGATGTTCAAGATGTGTGTAGAAAAAATGTAAACTGTGATATGAGTGTTATGATATAATCTTCACAGCAAGTGACTTTGCTGACTTTGAAATCCTATTGTTGTGTGGTGGTTTTGTAATTCGAAGTAACAAGACGGTTAATGTATTTGTGATGAATATAAGTTCTTAAGAAATTAAAAAGGGTATTCATGATCTAAACAACATTGAAAAATTTTTTTTATATTATTGTATTTATCTATTTTGTGGGTAGTTAAGTTATCATTTCTAAATAAAAATTCAAAATGATATTTCTGTAAATTGATATATGCAAATTACTATTCAATACGGGAATTTTAATTATATGGAACTTAAACGAATCTCTTTTGTCAAAAATGTTACTGACTACATTATTGTTAATAAGATGCAAGTCTAAATCCAAGAATTCCACCATATTAGAGTTGAAGTTAGTTTTAAGGAGCTTGAGATAATCAGGGTAGAACGTAATATTTGGTTTGTATTTACTATTTTTACCAAAAATTATTATATCATCTATATAACGATAAATTAACTAAGAATAATTTACAACATGATCTATTTCAAAAAAATTTAAATATAGGTTCGCTAAACAATTACTAGCTGGACCACCTTGAGGTAATCCTTTGATCTGTTTATAAAGATTCTGATAAAATGCAATGAAATTTTCTTTTAATACGAGGTTAACAAGAATATCAAATTTATCTTTTTTCATTGAAGTATATAATTCATATTTATCATAAATTAACTGTAGAACCTTAATCATATCGTCAATATCTATAGAATTAAAAAGGTCCTTGAAATCAAAGCCATGCATGGGAAAAATAACCATATCCTTAGTAACTCTAGCAATCTATAAGCTATTTTTAATTATTGCCGTGTTTTGTAAATTATCAATTAGATTTTGAAGAAGAGATTGTAAGATCTTCTCAGACCTCGTGATATATGTATTGTATCCATTAGTGATACTACGGAATTTTATAGGGCTTTTATGAAATTTTGGTGTGAAAAAAATACTTGGATATTTAATATTATTTAGATGAATATTCAGTCTTTTGTTCAAAGCTAAAAGACGATTATCATCTTTTCTATTAATGTGAATTGATTTTTGAAAGGAATTATTATTTAAAATGTGGTTACATAATAATTTTACTGTAAAAGTATTTACAAATTATGGCATAATTAGCAGAGACCTTATCAACATATGTAATCACGAAGTCATTTTGGATATTTTCTATTGATGATTTAAGATCTTTATACATAATTTCATTTTCAACAGTGAAATCTAATTCCCGAGAATTTCTGTTGCTACATAAGATCTAAATTGATCGAATGCTTCAATCGGCATTCCGTATTTAAATGCAATTTTAAGGTAGAATTTATCTAAATCTTTTATGATTTGTTTCATAACGTTAGATTTATTTTTTGTGATCATCAGTCTAAAACCGGTACCTTTTTCCATAAAATTTCTTAACAAATCATATTTCACGATGCTAAGGTCTCCTGTGACAACGTGCTGATGATAATCATCAATATAGTCTCGATATAGATTGCATCTACATGATTCAGAACTTAGGAGCTCCGAGATTTGATTATAATTAAATATAAATCTACCAAATTTCTTGTTGTATTTGAAAGCCTTTTAATAATAATATTTTTCATAGGAAAAAAGGATTGATATTTTTGAAATATACTTGAAAAATAAATTTTGTTAAAGGATTTATTCATAAATAATAATGTACAATATTCTGTAGAGTAATTTTCACTTGCATCTAATTTAATATTCATTTTTTGTACTAAATAGTTCATAAGGTCTCGAATCATAGGCATACCATGAGAATCTTGAAATTTATATCTGCTTAAAATATCTGTCATAATTTTAATTTCAGCTTTATTCATGCCAAACATAAATGATTTAATTAAGCATGTGTTGTGTAGTTATCATCAAATTTAACAGCTAATTCTAACATAGAATTCTTGAGGGTTGACATTTCTCTAGTAACTTTTTTTTCTACGTTTAGCTCTTGAAATTCTCGCTAAACGAATATTATTACCATTATCAATAGATTTATCAAAATTCGGAATATATAATGAATCCTCGGATTTTTGTTTAAAAGCTAATAAGACACTTTCACCTTTCCATATAACATTCAAACCATAAGGATAATATGATCTAAATGAACCTATAAAAAAGTTTTCGAACCATAATCTTTGTTTAATATTTGGAACTTTTCTAAGTATATGTACAGTTATGTTATTGAATCCATGTTTATGAAAGTGTCCTATCTCAATCTTAGCCTGGTTTTTGTTGTAATCAAATTTCCTTGTATATCAGACCTATGTTGATTTAATGTAATATTGATAGTGTTTGAAGTCTGACCTATGCAAGCGAATTTACATATGTTGCATGTCATTTTGTAAACACAGTTAAAAGTCTTACAAAATATATAATCTGCATCCATATCCAACTGTTCACCACTCATCATGCCACACGCCTTGCATCTTTTATCAGAGCAAGATCTAAATTTTAGTTTTAAAACATGAATATCTCTGAAAAACCTAGTTTCCAATATGTTACTAAAATCCTTATCTCTTTGATTTTAATCTATACAATCGAAAACGTGAATATTTCGTTTTGCTGTACGAGATAAATTCTTATTTTTAGAGTTCCAAAAAATTCGAGTTTTAAGAATTCTAACACAACAATGTTTAGATACAGAAGGGTAAGCAGAAAAATTATGATTACCAAAACAATTCATACATTTTTTTGTATTTTTTAAAAAATTTATAGTTTTTTTATATGCCAACTCAGAACGTCTATATGCCCATCTCCACAACTATCTAAAGCCATACCTAAATATATTCCAAAACTATATATAAGGGCTCATAAAATGGTAAATGGATGACGATGGTACAGATACCATTATACTGTACCACCGAGCAATGTCATAACCTGGTATAACAAATTGCCAGTCGCATAAAACTTGTTATTTTTCAAATTCATAGTTATTTAAAAGTTGAAGGTACATTGAAATAACCCAAATAAAACATCATTAGCAAATTTTTTTTTTTTTAAATCACAATAATATAAAGTGAAACAACGAGCAATAACTCCAAAAAATCTAATCCACTCATAGACAACATATCCACGATTACTTTATAGGCACAAAATCCGAAGTTGGCATAATATTTTTATATAAATAAGAAAAACACACAAGGAAAATGAACAAAGCCAAATTAAACTTCATAAAAGAAAAACATTCATAGACAAGATTTTGAATCTAATGCCGATTTCAAAATTCGCTATAAGCAAACATACCCTATATTGACTACATCCATAACTGAACAATCTCCTTAGGAAATAGATTTATACATAGATAGGCGCAAAGCAGCCAAATGAATGCATAAAATATATATAAAAGATATATGCATTATATATCAAAAATAAAAAATAATAGATAAAGAACATAACAAGAAATAGCATAATAAAAATATAAAACCTGAACATGAAGAACAAAATTATAGAGAAATAAAAAAAGAAACTACAAAAAACAACAACCTAGCGAGTCAGAAAGCAATTTCGGACTTAGGACCGAATAAGTGGGGTTAAACTAGTCTGAAGGCGCCAACCTTCCCCCTTTGCAACTCGGTAGGAAAACCAAATAAAATTAAATAAACAAAACTTCAGAGTTTGGATAACTCAGAGAGTATGAAAAAACCACTCATTACTATTATGTAACAAACTCTCCCAAACTCTTAATGCAGAAAAATCACAAAATAATTACGTAAGAAAAGTAGAAAAATGCTAAAAGAATTACATAAGAAAAGATCTTTCAAGAAATAATTTAACACAATTTCTTACTCATATATATATATATATATATATATATATATATATATATATATATATATATATATATATGTGTATATGTATATATATATGTATATATATATATATGTGTATATGTATATATATATGTGTGTATATGTATATATATATGTATATGTATATATATATATATATATATATATATATATATATGTGTGTGTGTGTGTGTGTGTGTGAATATGTTATGCATGCATAATTTTATAAAGCGTTTCATTAACTTAATTTAAACTTATACTGCATTAGCTGACATTGAAAATTACGTATACTTTTACCTAAATTTATACTAGTTAGCAGCATATTTATTTATACATTTTTGAATAAAAATATTTTTATTTCTAATGGGCTGTGGAATGGTGTTTTATCATTGCAGACCTAGTACATTTCCCAGAAGCTGGTATCTCTTTTTAGTGCGGCACCATTGAGGTGAATACCAATCGCTACACACAGGTAAATTTAAAGCCCAGTTCCCTCTCTAGATGGAGGCACCTAAGCTCTTACGTTACTAACCTGTACTAAGATTTAGCTTTGCGGAAAGCACCTAAGGCAAACAGACACTCTTGGGATCTTTTACATGTCGTGTAATCACACGATGTGGACGCTGTCGATTTTTCGCATCATGAAAATCCACCGAAATGGGTCGGGGTTGAACCCGCAACCTTGAGTGTAGAAGACCAATTACAAACCAATCACGCCACCCAGCCGTCTTATATAAATATTGGTTTCAGAAATATTTTGAGATGTTAGTTTTTCCATACATGATCTCTTGCGCTTAATATTGTTGTAGGCATTTTAATTTTTGTCCTTGATGATGATACGTTTCAAAAATGTATTTTCTGTAAGAAAATGTAGAACGCCTAGATTTGAAATTAAACTAAGAAGTTTCACATGATCGTTAATGATTTGAATTCTATAAGTTTAATAGCTCAGTGATCTCACGGATTGTCCATCAATTGAGAAGTTTCCTTGGAAAAGAAATCTTCTGCATTTAATAGAGCACAAAACAAAAGCTATCGTGCAAAATTAAAGAAATTCTTTTTTTTTTAAAAAAAAATAACTGTTGTTATATCAGGTGTATGTCCAAATAGGTGTATAATGTATTTGCAGCTTAAGTGTGTAGTTGTTGGTGAAATAATACCATTAAGTCCCTTATTGGGAAACGAGGATATTACTTATGCATAATATTGAACTGTCCAATAGTATGCTTAAATCCGCGACGCTCTTAGTTTTTAGCAATTTAATTTAAAAAAAGATAATCTCTCTCTCTCTCTTGTAGAATGAATGGATATTTGGACAACATAAATATTTAACTAACTAACGAATCAAAAAAGAAATTCTGAGTTGTGCTTAAATATAAGTAGAAGCATGAAGAAAAATAATGTTGCCTAATCGATACATGTGTGGAATATAATATATATTGATAAAATAAATTTATTTCACAATGTGAAATTATATTTAATAAAATGTGTGATATATAAAAATTCATTTTAAAAACGTTCATTTAGTAAAATAAACATAAGATTTCATATTTTGATGAGCAATTAGTCTTCATGTGATTTTGTATTTGCAAAAAATCGACATTTCTATTGGTGTAATTAGTACAAAATATCGTGTAATAAATAAAAGTTATCTATATGTCAGTCTTCTTCTTGCTCAATTTATTTATTTTTATTTTTGAGGTACACAGGGGATACATTTAAATACCTAATGGTAGTGATACAGTATTTCAGTAATTGACTTAGAGCTGTGATCTTCAAACTGAGTTCAACAGTAATCTGAGATTCCATGACGCATTGTCAGGAGTTTCACACGAGGGACAACAAAAGATCAGAAAGTTATAAATTAGTAACCAAAATAGATTCATGTTCCCTGAGGAGTGTATATAACTACATGTATCTAAAGCTCATTCCAGTCATTAAAACTTAACACTTTATCTATACTTAAATTTATTTTGTAATAGCATTTAAAATTTTAGTATAATATAATAAAATGGAATATTATAACAAGAGAATATTTTTCCTATACATGCATTACCAACTAGATCGAAAATATTCTATTGTTTAATGTGTGTGTCCCTAGTTCCTCAAAATACGTTTATACTCGTTAATACATTGTGTTTCGCAAAAACTAAATTATTTCCTAAAGGAAAATAATTTTTTTTCCATTTGTGGCAAATCCCACTCATAATGAAGGAAAGTTAACAGCTTATCGACTTTTATGCAGATTCAACGTAAAATAAAAATGTATTTAAGAACAGCATTCAACGTAAAATAAAAATATATTTCAGAATTTCTCAATGAAGTAATATTTCGATAAAAACATTTAAACAAACAATATCTTTCAAATGACTAAAAATTCAAATTTATGCAAATATATAGCTCAGAATGTTCAGAAACTAGAATTTTTAAAATATATTTAAACATTTACGACAATAGAGGAGAGCAATGAAAAAAACCATTCAATTACTGGAATTTTTCAAAAATTCTAGCTGAAATGTATTTAAGAATATTTGAAAAAAAATGTTTCTCAAAATATTATATTTAAATAAAATTTTTGTAAAAAGTGTGTATTTAATCAAATATCATGAAAAATATCCATTTATGCGCTTTTTAAAAATCACGGTTCCGAATATAAACATTTTAATGCCATTCAGAAAAAAAATGTATTTAAGTGAAAATGTTTCTCAATGTAAGTGGTTACAAAAACAATATATATATATATATATATATATATATATATATATATATATATATATATTATATAACAATTATACACGCATAATAGCAAACGAGACTACAGATAATTTCAATAGACCGAAACTTTGAGAGTTTTCGTGAACAAATTCAAGACTATTTCCCACTTACTTAATATAATGCAAGTCTAAATGACTCTTGGATCTCAAACCAATGCTATTAAAGAGTAATTTACATTAAAATTACTTTAAAATGTTTAATAAAAGATCTAAAACTTTTTTAATTATTTTTGCATAATATACAACAAGTAATATGTTAATCTATTTTAAAAATTATTTTAAGCTATTATATGTGTGGAATGAGGTCCCACGAATAAAACCTTATAATTCAAAAAGTTCCATGAGTTAAAAATTGTATGACACTGACTATTTTAATTGTGGCCATATAAAATACACTATGTTATTTAATGATTTAAAATTCGATAAAAGGTGAAATATATTGATTTTCAACTACAATAAGTGAGAGAAAGAAATAATGAAAACCACGCAGATAGTTATTTAATAATCATATACCTCAGAAACAAATTTATAGATGTAACTATTCCCATTTAAATTTTTGCAATTCACGTATGTGTCGTTACAAGGTTTTTATGATTAACTATATTGGAATCCAAATTTCAATAAAACTTGCTTTCTTCTGTACAAGAATTTTAATGATAAATATTCAAACAAAGAATGCTCAAATTTTAGTTTTTAACACACATCGTTACTATGACATTTAATTTTTCTAGTGCTCTATTTTAACTTATTATACAGTTAACATCTAATGTTTTTTAACATGCAGCATTTTTATTAATCTATTTAGAATAAACTAATGGATGATTATGAAACTATTCCAGTACCATAGAGTTTTACGTTTGATATGAATTTCCATAAAATTGTATCTAAAGAACAAAAAATCAGACATTAAATAAAATTTATAAGTAGTCCTTAGTTTTAAATTTTGGTTATTAAACATTTATCTAGTATTTTTGACTTGTTTGTGAAGGATATATAATCAATCATTTTTACAAAAATGCATACAAAATTCCAAACAAACACTCAATTTGTAACGAGACCATATGTTCTTGAGAGGAAAAGAATAAAAAAAAAGCTTAATACCTTTTAATTCTTAGTTTTTAATAAATATTGCAATTCCGATAATTTTAATTAATTTGAATGCACTTATTTCATTTAAGCATGGTGGAGATTGTATTCATTCTGTATAATCTGTATATCTTCATTCTAATTGTTTTAATGCACTTAAAAGCTAATGCAGAGAAACATGCATTGCAAGAATTTTATATAAGTTTTTAATTAAATACATCTGTTTCCAAAATGTAAGGTGCAACCAATTTTTAGAAATAGAATAGACATTTTTTTAGAAAGTGTACTCTTTTTATCCTTTTTAAAATTCAAAGTAACAAAATATATATTTGTAATTTTAACCGAAAACGCATTGCATCAAAAAAATCACTCTTTAATGCAAGTCTATTGCTGCAAAAGGTAATACTTAATACTATGAGGGAAAATATCAAGGAAATATTACAGAAAAAGTTTGAATAAAAAATGTGTTCACCCTTAATTACAATGATTTAGTGGTATCGACTTTCCATGCAATCAGTTCAACAGCCAAGCCTTTTAAAAAAGCCAAGACTATATACAGAGTATTAGTTATGGATGTAAGCATCACGGAATAAGACTATAGTAACGTGTCTTCCATGGTAGTTCAAAATATGCAGTATTGAAACCAGATCACAAGGCTGAGCAACCCTATGCATTCGTTTTCTTACATGATCCTTAATTAGTCATCAACACCCAAAACTTACTGATGTTGAGCATTATTATCCGCGCATTATACATAGCAGTGACATATGGGCGAATATACATATCAATTATCTTTTCACCATATCTTATAGCAGGCTGCGTCCCTCTATTGAACACTTACAGGTCAATGCAGCAGCTGTGAAAGATTGTTCCTTTCACCTTTATCCCATCAATACAATTGTTATTTCTAAAATGCTGGGTGATTGTATGCATTGAGTTGTTCTTTTCAGATTAATAGATGCTCTGAATCACTGCCGAGAGGAGCTTGAACGTGTCTGTGAAACTACGGAAGTCCGTTGCTTTCTAGTTTGCCAAAAACAGGAGGGTACCAGATGAGCACACATTTCGAGTCACCGTCCAGACTGAATCGAGACTCATCGCTGAAGAACACGGCCTTAATCCTCTTCTGTCCAAGACAGGTGTTTTCAGCAGCATGTTTATGTTTTATTTTTTTTCTTTTCTTTTTTTTTGGCAGTCAAAGGGATGTAGTCTACATGGTGCCTGGCATACAAGTAACCTGCTCGAAGTCTCTGGCTGATTGGTTTTTGTAACAAAGTTTGAAGGACTATTTTTCCGTGCTCCTCTTGCATTATAGTGAATGTGATACAGTTGTGTCACTGTCACCGACCTATCAGTTTCAGCAAGAAGTCTCAAATAATGGAGTTGATCCGACATTGTAATCCTTTCGTGGCGTTGATAGTTATTTATGTCTCTGTGAATTGCTTTCATTGAGTGGACACCCCATTTCTTGAAAACCCCGAAGTCTTAACAGTAGGTATACTGTGATTGGTCTACCAACTATCCACCATCTAGACGATGACGACTGATCATATTAACAATGGGTACACAGAGAAATAAAAAAAACAATTATTATGCAAAGCTACCATGCTTCAAAACATCCTTACACTACAAGTTTCAGCAATTAAAGTGAAATACCTCTACTCAAAGCCGGGGACTGTGCCACTGCCTTATGATGTCACATGTCACTGCTTTTCAGAGGATTCCATGAAGAGCTCAGCTATTATCTCATAAATTATGTGCGTATTGGCGTTAATTATTTTGCTCTTTCCTTAAAAAACCCTTTCTCTCATTAATTGCATTCATCTATATAGATGTAAAATATATCAAAAATAATCTCGTTTTCAACACTCAGCTGGTGAACGGTCTGTAATGAAAGAACGGGGTATTATTCCCCGTTATTCGGACTCTTCCAATGTGAATGTCATTTGTGTTTGATTCTATCTCTTCCTTTAGTCTAAAATTGCGCATATTTTAAAATATGCTGTGCCACAGTTAGGTGTGAGGTGCGTGTGAAAGTTATTATAAATTATTGTATAATGGCATATTTTTGAGTAACTCGGATTTAGGAAGAATTTAAGATCTTGCGAAAATACATTTGGAATATTTTCTAGACGAAACATTGATTGGATAAAGGGGTTTTCCAATATTCATTAAATGAGTATTTATAAAAAAAATGGTATAAAATTAGAGAAAGTATACATTTTAATCCCTTAAAAAACAATTATTTTAAAAATATTGTTCATAATTTTAGTTTTTATTGATGGATTTTAAATTTTCATTCTGGTAATTAGAACAATAACTGTAATTTATTATACATGATTATACTATTAGTTGCTATTATTATAGTATATAAATATAGATATTATCGAGATACGCTCATATTCTTACATGTATAAGTGAAGGGGTTAAATTCAATAATTATTGACTCGTGTGTGCCAAATACTTTTTAAAATACAATTTGATTTGTGAATAATAAAGCTGTCAATAAGCAAAAATAGAATAAGTGAGAGTTTGTTTTTCATTTATTTTTTGTGCTTTATAAATATTTCCTAATTTAAAATTTTTAATATAAAATCATTCTCAAAAATATATAATGTATTCTTACAAATGTAATTTTTGTGTAAAAATGGTTACATTTGAAAATTATTCCAAGGTATTAAACTGTTGATGTCTCTAAAACAGTGCTTCTAAAACTTTCAATACAGGCGCCCCCCTTTTCAATCACAATTTTTATCGCGCCCCCCTTATACATTAATAATGTACTGAATGCAATAATAATGCAATTCGACGCTAAAGCAACGATCTTTATTATAAACCGTACAATTTCATGAAATAAGTATTAAATTTTGTATATGTTACTTTTAAGCAAAAAAAAATAAGTAATAGGATAATTATTATGTTACTTTTCATTTCTCTAATTTTTTAATTGGAACATATTGCAAAATGCGGTAGTTGCTTAGAAAACAAAATATAGATATCAGTTAAATGTAGAAAAATAACTCAGAGGGTCAATTTCTAATCATAAAAGAATTCCTTTGAAAAACTTTGCTCTATAAGACAAGCCCGCGGAATTCGCTAATACTTATTAAACTAGATCTTTATTTAGTATTAATTAATTAGTTATAAAATAATCTGTGCAGCACTGATACATTAAAAGTATACCGGCTGAAGTACGCACTCTTTGCGTGAGTTCATTTGTAAGAAAATAAAACATTATTGATATAATCTTTTAATTCTAAGGAGAGTAAAGCCAAGTTTGCGACAATGTTTACAAAAATGTAAAATGATTTTTTTAAATGATTGTTCAAATTATGATTAGTTTTAAGCGAACTGTAATTTTAAGTCTCAAAGAATTAGCATTTAGAATTGTGATGTTGAATAATGAACAATAAAAACAAATTCTGATGAAGAATAATTGTATTATTTTTAATATTTAAAGCGAAACGACTTTAACATGTTTTAACCCTGGTGCAGGCGCGCACTCGATACTAATGGTCAAGCGGGGTTATTGAATCACCCAATCCTTTTTTTATAAGTATTTTTATAGTACACAATAAAAATTGTAATTCCAGTGAATAATTTAATTAAGCGAAAATATACTCACCTACTTTCAAGGACACAGAAAATATTTCGGAAAAAGAGTTATCACACCGGGAACTCAGACAAAACAAGTACCTTAAGATCGCAAAAAAACATCTGTCACTCCCAAAAAAAGGGAGATATGTGACAAATATATTTTAGTTCACGTTAAGATTGTCAAACAGGAAGATAGTGTCAGGGCCATTGGTAACAATTACACAGTTTTGCCAGAATTACCGATTTTGTACACTGTGTGTTCGATGTGACACTGCCAGATTAAAAAAGTATTTATTACAATATGGGTGTTCTAAAAAATTATGCAAAACGTTTTTCATTATGCTTGGCTTAGTAATCCTTCAAACTTCCCTAAGTGAAAAAAACAAATACATAAGAGCAGGGACGTAACTAACCGTACAAGCAAGCTCGAAGGTCAAACCGCAGCAAATACATTCTGTTGCCTACAGCTGATGGCAATAATATATAACAGTGATGAACTTTTTATCTTCCAAATTTTTTTTGATTATGGGTCTGGGTTTTGCCTTTCCTCTGAAAGAGTAACATTTTCGCTTTGAAAAGAAAACGTAATAAAAAAAATGTCTCATCATGGGATTATAGCAAATCGAATAAAAAGTTTTTTATTTGGTTATAGTATTAAATATAGCTAAAAAATGAGATTTTGAAGTAGAAGCTTTTATTTTGATGATGTAAAATCGGAGATAATATATATATATATATTATTTCCGTGTAAATGTGTATAGTTTTTATTATGTCAGAAAGTATTTTGTTTTACTTCATTCTAGTAAATAATTTTTTTTAAATATTTTATTTTCAATATGCTCACGCCCTTCTTGTAGGTTTATCGCGCCTCCCAGGGGGGCACTCCCCAAAGTTTGAGAAACACTGCTGTAACAGCAAAAATAGGAAGAGAAATACCAATACAACATATTATGCCTTGGTCGAACTCTTGCCTTTAATAAATTTTCAAACCAAACTTATAGCCAAAATTGAAGGGCAGTATTTATAAAATACTTAAGATTTGATATTTTATATCCATTGCTATTGAGAAAATACTTCGGAAAATTTCACAATTAACCACTATTGCAATACTTTTAACAAAACTTTCAGGAAATGGGGAGTTTCGAAAAATTACGGAAAACAATTTCTATCCATTGAATTGATTTTAATTTGAAGTATAGAGAAGGCTGGGGATTGCAGTCACAATTCACCTCCTTTGAAAGCAATAATAGGAACTGACTTAAAAGGGGTGGATTTAAGATGCAATTTCATTTTGATTAGAAATCTCAATGTAAATCTTAACATACCTATGCCAAAGTACCCGAGTTTTTACTAATGTTGTGAAGCTTGTTCAAAACATAAATAAAAACTCTCATGCATAGTAATTCATATTCTTGAATTAAGGTATGAAAATTATCTAAAAAATTAAAATTTTGGCAGGTATTTAGATATTTTAATGATCAATTACAAGGCTTTTAAGTATAAGTTTTTATACTATTTGCCCTTGGGATATGTTCTCAAGTTATTTGATAGTATTAAAAAACAACTTGTAATTTTTTAAAAAATGTGTTAACTTTTAAAATAATTGTAAACACATCTATGTCACATGCGGTTATTTAGGATAAATTTAAACGTTTAACATCATAATTAATCTCTTTGTATAACATTTTTCCTTTCTTTGCGGCACTTAAGGGTTTATTGAAAAACAAATATTTTTTATCTCTTGGGTAAGTAATACGTTAACATTATAATATAGTTTTTTTACGTTATAATTATAGCGCATTTACCTACACTTATTTAGGCATTTGTGTTTTTCTAAAATTTAGTTTTCTACAATTTAATCTAAAATTTAGTTTTCTACAATTTTATATAAAACTTAGTTTTCTAAAATTTAGTTTTTTTTTTCTTTTTTGAGTTTAGTTTTTAGTTTAAGGCTACATGGTACCTTTTTTCAAAAAAAAAATGGAGTCACTTATAGTAAAAATAATTGATGTTTTATATTTAGATTATGTTATTAAGCTGATTCTGTAAGTAAATAGTCAGTTTACCTACCCATTATTTTACAATTTTAAAAAAATTAGGAGTTTTTAAAGTGTTTTCAAACTTTTATAAAATGCTCAGTTTTTAAAACTTTTTTAGTTATTTATGTTTCTTAGGTTATTGCAAACAAAATTTAATATGGATTTGAAAATATATTCCCTTGTTGATTTTTAATAATTATTTTTCTAGAAAAACCTAAAAAAAAACACGAAATTTTTTAAAATATCAACTTTAGCATTTTTTAGGAAAGTAACTAGAGATATCAGCCCTAAATCCATACTAACGTACGTTTATAACATACGTTTGTGACTATATACAAAGAAATTCAAGGCTTTATCTTGAACAGGAAAAAGCCTTAGGGCTTAGAAAGCACTTATAACTTCAAAATTGAAAGTCTGAGAAAAAGGCATTTAAAGTTTGCAAAGTCATAAAATAAAATTTTGTAATGTCCATAAAGCTCTAATTTTAATATGTTATTTTACAATGTATGTTCAGCATTAAAACATTATTTTAAATTAATATGACTGAAAATAATATTTTTAATTCAAAATATATTTTTGCATAATACTAATAGCATTTGTTAAGCCATCAGTTTATTCAGCTTTATCTTCGCCTAATATTTTCACAAAAGTTTTGAAACACAAAGCATTTATGTATAAATAAATAATGTTACTATTTTTTAAGCTAAAAATAGTCAGATTTGTTCATAAAATTTAATTTAATTGTTTCAGTTTTAAATTGGGGCAGTTTAGGAGGTTATAGCTCTTGTCGTACGACTTTAAAGTACTAAAATATGGTACTACAATATGTTTAGTATAATGCAGTTTGGTACATAAAATAAATATTTAGTTACATCTGTAACATTTGAATTCAAAATACTTTTATTCAGAAGTCTAATTGCAGTATCAGGTAATGGCTGATTTTTAGATGCATCATTTTCAGTAATATTCCATCTCTTCGAAATATTGTTTCTCACAACAACCTGAGAACGCTTTGGCCATGACATTTCATCTAACGGAAACAATTAATGATAAAGAATTTAAGTTATATAAACTATTTTTAAAGCAAAAATTGATCATAAAATTAATTTTAATTAATTAATTATGAGAACTCAAAAAACTCAAAATATATTCAAGCAGAAATGATTTTAGCAATGGAAATTGGAATTAATAACAATTTCAAACTAAAAGTTAAAAATATTTTTAATTAATTCAATTTAAGAGTGGAAAATTGCGTTAAAATGAAACCGAAACCAAAAAAAACACATAGCTCATGAAACTTCAAATATCTTAAAAATTAATTTGCTAACATATCTAAAATTTCGTGGCAGGCTTCTCAATGGTATGGGCCACTAGAAAATGCCAAAAGAAAAAAATCGGTAAAAATGTAATTTTACGGTACTTTGTAGCAGTGTAAATTATTATCTAATATGCGTAAAGGGACGCTTGAAAGTGCTATACCGAAAATTGCATTCTGGTGTTTGCTGCGTTAAAATAAGGTTATTACATAGCTATAGAGATAAATATTTGGGATTTCAAATTTTGAGTAGAATGTTGCTTCAGTTTTTAAACTATTCAAAGTTGTTTTCAATCTAGGAACTAATCCTCACAGACAAAGAGAAATGTATTGAGACAGTAAGTATTGATACATTGATTTTTGTATTGGGTTAGTATTCCTGTCTCATTTATATATATTCAGATAAGAGTATTATCTGAATTGGAATTACTTTTATCATATGCGTAAATAATCCTTTAAAAACTGGGTGTAAGACTGGATTCCTGATTAACTCAAGTTTCGATTAATCTTTTCGCCAGGAAAGATTTATTTGTATAGGTAAAGCATTTGAGAGATAATCATTTGTAATTGCGATTAGAGAAAGAGTTACCATTTGGCAACTTTACCGAAAAATCAGTAGGGAATAATTTTCTCTGATTTTGTGTAACATTATGCACTCAACATTTCTGTGTGGTTTATCTGAAATAGAGAGCTTTGGCTTGATACCATACCCCTGCAAGATGAGAGTAATCTTAGTAATTGATATTCATATAAAGTATGATATGGGAAAAAATTTTCAGCAAATATAATAAGTTTCGGAGGACGAACGTTAGTTGAATCTCCGGTGTAGAACTGGGTGAGGCTATAGGTTATCATTGACTCAATTTTTTTTCTACTTGGATTTGCACAAACGTAATCCCAAGAAAGACGTGCATCGGTTTCCTCTGCATGACTGGTCATCAATAATAATAGTCTGGAACTCATAACATAAGATAATACTCAATTTATTTAGTTTTTAGGAAAGATGTGATTTTCCATTTTAAAATGAAAATCAATTTTAGGTTAGCTATTTTATGAATTATCCTATGAAAATAGAAACAGATGTTTCATACGAACCTTTAATCCTGTTTAAAAAAGTTTGTAGCTGGTTCTTCGTCACATATTAATTGGTTGGATAGTTTTGGGGGCAAGGTATAATCACCGGTCAGCCGAGGAAGATTTCTCAAAGTCTTGAATTAGTTTTAGTATATATTGTGTGACTGTAGGATCGCACCAAGCTTAGTATTTTTAGATGGAAACATAAAAACATCCTACTTAATTATAGTACAAGATGTTTAAGGCAAATATATTATTATAACTACTGTCCCTTTAATTTTAAATTTAAAGGGCATCATCCCAGGTTCTAATAAACGTGATATCATGTTCCTAAACTATGCGTTATGAATGTACTCCGGAACTGTGTAGCACAGATAAGGAAAACTATATCTAAATATTTTTCTTTATTTTTTCTGAGGATTTTTATTTATCATTCAAGTTTTTTAGCAATTTCAGACTAATATCTTACTTTCTTTTCTCCATGATCATTATGCTTTTTATGTATGCGGTAAGGATGGTAAATTTTTTGTTTGTTTTTCAACAGCAGTGAGCTGCCATAACTGTTGTTTAAGGGTATGGTTACTTAGAGGTCAAACTCTGTAGCTACAGTGGCGAAGAAGAACTACGACCTAAGGACCCAATTTTGCATTTTTTGTCTGGTTTCAGCCTGTTGATAATAGCAAAGGAATAAAAGCAACTCAAATTAAGCGCAACAGTTGTGTATATAAAGTTTTCTTTCATGTTTTAGACGTAATAACTGGTTTTACACATGTAATGGTATCTTCAGAAATCAATTTACAAAACTAATAATTGTACATTGACATAGCTTTGATTGTCATATCCACACACACACACACACACACACACATTTATAATTTCAATTTAACTGAATTTTTCATAGCTAGTTGCGTTGATTTTAATAAAAGATTAAGGTATCCGACTAAATTCGGAACCATGATTTTGCAAAAGCGTATAAAGGGATAATATTTATGATATTTAGTGTGACTTACATTAGAAAATGTTTATAAAATTGTTTTAAGAATAGTATTATACTAAAAAGTTATTTAGGTATACTATTTTGACAAAAAATTAGCATAGAATGATCCATTTTCAAAATGTTCTCCTTTTGTGAAAACTGCTTCTGTTATAATATTATTTCGCCTGTATATACCTCACACCTCTTTACAGAGGCTCCCCTAGAATTTTTGTAATACATCTTAGAAGTGGGTTTATCCATGTTTTACAATAACAAAGGGAAGACATTTTAAGAAAAAGAAAACGCCGATAATTATTTCAATTGGTTGTAACTCTGAAAGTAATGAGAATTTTTCAAAACTCATAGTTGAGCCTCTGTACAGTGCTCTAAGCTGTATACAGGCAAAATAGTATTGTAATAGAAGAATTTTTCACAAAAAGAGAACATTTTGAAAAAAGGTTATTTTAAGTTAATTTTTTGTCAAAATGTCATTTTATGCAAGTATTCTAATCTAAATATCATGAAAATTATCCAATTATGCGTTTTTTTAAAATAACGGTTCCGAAGGAAGTCGGATACCTTAAAATTGTTCTTGCGTGTTTCATTTGGACAATTTCACTACACCAGTTATACATATAATAATCAAATTGTAATATTGGTACAATAATAAATCTTTTAGATCTAAAATTTAAAATAACACAGCTTCAATATTTTTGTAAAAAAATAATTCTCCTAAATATCTGATTTTAATTAATATTCAATAAAATATTTGTTGTCCGATAAATGTGTATTTAACATTTATCGGACAATAAAGATAACTATATCGGTTTACAATAAAGATAACTATAATTTTTACTGAATAAATTGCTTCAAAAATATTTAAGTCATGTTGTTCGGCTCTGAAATATATCTGTAATTCAAAGGCATCACATTTCAAGGCATGTAAAAAAACAAGCAATTTTCAATCGTTTCAAGTTGTTTATAAAAGAAAAAGAAATGAATTAACGCTATATTTTTTTCTGGAATTTTAAATTGCAGCATCAAATTTCTGCCCATGAATAGTTATTAATTTTCAAACATTACTTACTACCAACCAAGTGTATTTCGCATATTTATAATTAACTTTTAAAAAAAATAAATGATCTGATATATCTTTTGTAAATATTAGTTATAACACATTTCTGAATTTTTACATTTACTACAGAATTCTAGTATTTTTTATATATATTAATCAGACAAATAGCTGTAGCTTATATTCAGAAAACTGAATGTGAACAACTAATTTAAAATATTTAATACAAACCTAAACACTAGAAATGAAACGCTATTTCACGAATCTGAGCTTTTTGTTTTGTTTGATATAATATATATATATAATATATATATATATATATATATATATATATATATATATATATAATATATATATATATTTCATATATATATATATATAAATTCATTTTGAGATAAATCAGAAATAAACTTTGAACTGCAAATTTTAATATTAAACACAATTTGATATACTTAAAATGCTCCTGATTTATAAATAACACCTTCTTTACTCTCTAAAACATTGATTTTTTTTCCTTGTAGCTCTTAAAATTTTTCTACGCTGCTTTACATTTGGTGTTGAATGTCGTTCTGCGTCGTTAATTATATTGATGTCAAGATGTTTGTATGATAAAGTAAAATAACCACAGGAGTTATATTAAGTTTTTAAAAATTTCAACACAACCCTTGTATCCATCATTAAATTGGATCACAGCATCCAATGCACCAGATATTAAAGTTTTGAGGCACACGAAAACTTCCTTGGGTACTCTCTGCCATATAACGCCATTTAAACACTTGTCTGAATTTTGTGTTTTGCCATGCAGGCATTTAGTAAGCAGTTCTTTGGTACACAACTCTAAATATGTAGGCTTAATCATGTTTAGCACTTCATTTGATAAGCCTTTATATTTTTCTTTTGGCTTTTTGCCACAAGACAGTGCTCGCTGATAGTAGCACCAACTATCTTTACTGATGGGACACTGCCCATGCATCAGTTTCTCGACACTTGATGAGCAATGAAACAAAGCCGCAATAACATTTTGCTGAAGACCGGATAGGTTTCCAACATTGCTACGAACAGCAATCCCATAATAGTTTTGCAATCGGTCAATAAAAGAGTCGGTCAGTTTGCCTTTACCAGACAGATTTTTATTTTTAGACTTTAGTTTGCGCAATCTCGCACCTACTCTCTTTTGAACATGACCAATGCATTCATATTTTATGACGCTATCCTTCCCATAAGTATCTTTGACACTGAGTCCCCGGCACCATAATAATGTGCATATTTAAGGCCTCGTTTGACAATAGAACGTTGGAAGATTCTCGTAGCACCAACATCTTCCATTTTTAACGCAGAACCTTGAAAATTGCTATGGCACACGGGATCTGCTTTAAAGGTTTCCGACTCAATGCTTCTAGGCATTTTAGAAATCTTTCTGCAGGTGGGACAATATGGCATTATTTCAATGTCTACTACTTTACCAGTGTCAACTGACAAAGCTGCGACACACCCATTCATGGAAGAGTAACCTCTACGCTGCCACGTTCCATCAACTGAAATGCCACATTCAACAATTTTATTTTTAGTAGGATGTAGCACTAATAGTTCAGAAGCTGCTTTTTGCATTGATAGTTCACTAACTTCTGAAATCACGGACATGAGTTTATTCTCATGATTAGTGTACGCAGTTTATACTGAGCCTGGGTAAATTTAACGTACCACATAATTTAAACCCAGCAGAAAAATCTTTCCCAATTTGTCTCATACCATACACAAATCTTGTATTTACTTCAGAACCGTTTAAAGTTTTCTTTGAACTAGAAAACGCAGAGTAAAAGTCACAATGTTTACACCTGATAACAAAATTTGAGCACAAATCATATGTGGAATCCTCAGAAAGCAGGATACCTTCTTCGAAACATCTTGGGCAGCAAAGTTGTAAAAACAAATTTAAAAGGACTTCCATATCTATTATTCTGTTACCAGTAAGTGGTTTACGTTGATATATTCTGCTATTTCTTCATCAAAGACAGCAGGTATTTTAATTTTTGAAGAACTGGCGTTGGTAGATGTTGCGATGCTATTTTTTGAATGTTTAATGGTAGATCCATTACCTCGAAATTGGCGTTTTCTCTTTGCACTAACTCTTCGTTTAGCATTATCCATTTTAAATGACAAAAATTAAAATTTTCTGCTATAAAAAAGGATTAAACAAAAGCTTATAAAGAGCTACGCAATCATAAGCAAATGTAAACAAACAGTAAAACACTCTATTTTCTTGCCAGATTCTAGATAAAAATATAAATAAAAACCTTTTGCCAATTATATTTTTGATAATTCTGAAAACTCAAATTCATATTTTAAAAAGTTTAAATTTCTTACTTTTGCATATTTAAACGATGTTTTGAAAAATAAAAATGTCAACAAACATTTTTTTCTACTTCGCAATGCAGACTTGTACTTCCGGGTTCAAAAAGGTGCTATCGAATGAAACTCAAATCCCCATAACTTAAGTTCTAAATAAGATAGAAACAAAATTTAAACACCATTTTAAAGAACAAAGTTCATATTTTCAAATAATATTTAAATTAAAAAATCGAAAAATTTGACGAAAATGACGTTTTGAGGGTGTACGGATACCTTAAGTTTCCTTTATAGATATAATTTCATTATTTTAACATATTTTACTTATAAATATAAGATACTCATATGGAAAATTATTCTTCTTAAATTATTCAATTTTAGTTATATTTATTTCCAGAAGTCACAATAGCATTTTGTTTAACATCATATTAATATCTTTCAGGCAGTAAGTAATAGACATAGAAAATTATTCACTAAATGGAATAAGTTACAGTACCACGTGTTTAAATTAGATTTCGAAACACACACACACATTACTTCAAATATATTCAGTTTTATTATTTCTCTTGATGTATTGTACTGTTATTATTCTCGATGGTTGAAAATGGAGTATATGAATCATAAAACAAACAAATACAGTGATTTTACGAATTAAAATATGTTACGATTGTATAAAGGAAATATATAAAGGATATAAAGTAAATGAATATTTGCATATAGAAATTGATTGAAACTAGCAAAATGAGAGAGAGACTCGAAAAATAAATGCCGTTCATTTCAACACGATGCAACAGTAAAGGAAGTTGATAACATAAAAACATCAAATTATCAGTTTGTTTATGATAAGTAGCCATGTAATAAAGTCGTTTCACGTTATAAAAAGTGTCAATGGGAGTAAAAACTGAAACAGTCGATCACATTGACAAATTGACACATTAACACATATTCGATCGCTATTTTTTACCCTACTCTGTATACTGAACGTTGTGGAATCGCACGCAAACCAAAATCAACTTTCATGATACATTTATCGGATAAGGGGGGAAAGTTTACAGTGAGAGACACTTAGATAGACTTCTTCTTTCTTATTCATCTGGTCTGAATCAGACCATAATCATTAGTTTGTTCACCCTTAAAAATTATAAACCAAAATAGGTCTCCTCAAAGGTCCTCTCCCACTAAGTCAACGTAATCAGTTAAAAGTCGCAGTTTAGCCACTGCATCATTAAACTTAGTACAAATTCGAAAAATCTTGGAACCATGGGATAATATGAGGGACTTTAAATGCCCCGTAGACAGTCGAGCAAAAGCAGTTTGGTCTCTCTTTTAAAGGTTACCGCGGTAGCCGAGTGTTCAAGGTATCGGATCGTGGATGGCTAAGTCACGAGTTCGAGCCCAATATCACTAAAGATCATCCGTGTAGGGCAGCGATGCACTTTGAATCTGTCGAGAGCGTAAACGTCCTCCCGTTTGTGTTTAGGAGAGAAGGGTGCCAGCTCAGGGGTCGTCCAGGTTACTTAAACATGGTTCAAAATTGAATGGTCCATCTCCAAAAGCCCCCGCGTAGCTAAACAATACGATTAATATTAACTCACTCATCATCTTTAAAGGAGTAGCCTAGTTTGATACAAAACCTTATTTCGTGGTTTCATAGATACAATGAAGTATATAAATTTGGGGATAAGTAATATACTACAAAAAATTGGGGCTGGAAATCATTTACTGCAAATATGAATGGCAAACACATGAGGCGGCTAATGACAGTTGATATATACCAAATTTGTCGCTAAATCATCAAATAATTTGAAACAAAACGTAAACCGATGCAAATGCTTAAGCGACGATGTTTTTTAAAAATTTTCTTGGGATTCATTTCTTAATAAAATGAACTTATTAAATTGAGTTATTAAAGTTTATTTTAATCGTTTATTTATTACGGTAAAATTGATCAAATAAAAAGACTGTAGTATAGATATTGTTACAAGAAATTCGTAATTGCACTATTAAATAATACTAATGAAAAAAAGTCAGTTACTTGAAACATTGTATGATGATTTAAATATTTCAATTAAAATTTGGTACTACCATATGATGTGTCATTTTATTTTCCTTTATTAAATACTTTGTTTGACTTTTTTTCAAATGAACACTTATTTTGTAATTCATAGGATATGCTTAAACGATTACATATAATTCATTATTAAACATGAAACTAATGTATCTACATAATACAACACGTCTTTAATTAAAATAGTAGCATCGTTCTCTTTTAAGCTGGAAAATTATTTTTGGAAAAACTGTCCAGAATGATTGATTAATGCAGAAAATAAGTATACTAAAATATTGACATGTTTCACATTTCTAAGAATTTTTTTTTACAAAAATTCAGAGTAATGAAAAAAAAAGTACTCATTGGAATTAACTTTCAGAAAATAATTCTTAAGGGAAAACAAATTATTTTATTTTTGAGCTGTTGATATAATACTGACTTAGAAGCATTTTGGATTGTAAAAATTAATCATACAAAGATAGAAAAGAATAATATAAAAACAAGAATTTATATTAGTACAAATGTAATTTACATACTTACATTCCAGCATTTTCATATACTTGAAATATTTGCTTCCTGAATTTCGAAATGTATATAAGACTTTATCCCCAAATCATATATATATATATATATATATATATATATATATATATATATATATTATAACTTGTATAATGCCTATGACAACAGTTATTTTTCTTCTCAAATTAAAACGAAAAATATTCAAGTTAATCATTTCAGTGAAAATAATGCATGTAACACATAATTTTCCTTTTTGATTATTGTAAATTGGATTTCGGAATTGAATTGTACAATGTTTCTGCTTTTTAGAGAAAATTACTACTTTAATTTAAAAGATATTAGTTTAAGTAGTATATTTGTTTTTGAAAATGAATTATGATATTTATTCTAACAAGAGAGAAATGTTACCTTTAAAGTTCTGTTTAATTTTAAATTTGCGTTTACACAATTCAGCGTTATACACTTTATTTTCAAATTATTTATGTTGTTAGTTTTATTGAGAGTAGCCATGCTTAGAAAAGTCATGAGAGTGATTAAATAGTTTAATTAAACCGTTTAATATAATTTATAATATATAGTAATTCAATTCATAAGAACCAGAATATACCAGAACTTAATGTTTATTAGATGGTTAGGAAGAATATTGTGTTTGAAAATATTTGCGAACTTCTTTTTGAGACTTTTTGAAAATAAAATAAATTTATTATATCTTTTGAAGGAAAATAACTTTGCATAAATCTTTTATCTAAAATTGCATAACTTCAATATATTCCTTTAAAATATAGTTTGTTGCTCTATTCTTTTTGATAAATTTTTGCGTAATTGTTTTGTAGAATTTTTTTAAGGAAAACACAAATAATTCTACAAGTAGATTTAATTTAATTGAAACTTTAAATTATTTATTTTGAATGGAGTTAAAACCTATAGGAAATACACTCTTTTAATTTGGGTTAATTTTTCAATCTCTTTAAAGAAAAAATATTTTCTATTACAGTGCAAAATACATCTGAGCTATAACTTCCTTAGAATGCTCTCAAATCCATAGGTATTAGAACACTAAATCCTTTTATGGGAAAAGTCACGGAAATATTTCTATTTTTTTCTTAAGATGCATTTATCATGTCATCAATTGCCCAAATATAATTTTAAGATAAAATGTTTTTAAACTTATAAAATATTTACTTTAGTACATGTTGTAGTACTATATATTATAATAAAATAAAAGAGAGTAAGTACTAGAGAATATATATATATATATATATATATATATATATATATATATATATATATATATATATATATATATATATATATATATATATAATACTATTTTTCTAATCATCGGCATTCCAGACAAATACAGATAATATAGATAGTGAATTAATTGAAGTTCAAAATTTTAAAACCAAAGGAAATTTTTAGTGTATATATAAAATGATAATTTGAAGTAATCGTATTATTTCAATCTTTTTTAAGGATTGTACTTAAAGCAATGAAAACAAACGTTTTTGAATTCCAAAATTAAAAATATGCATCTAATAGTTCAACATAACTTGAAATATCTCACTGCCGTCATCTTTATGAATGGAAAAAATATTTTTACAAAGTTTGAGCAATTCCTTCTTTTTTTCCAATAAAACATGCAGCGAGAATAAATCGCATAGTATTTTGCATCATTATTTTAGATCCCATTAAAAATGAAAATTTACAGTAGCTGCTTATATATCAATCTAAAAGAAGAGCAAGTTCATATGTAAATGGTGTTTCAGAAATCATCGATTTTTCACTTAAGACATCATTTGCACCAGCCATCAACAAAAGCCGATGATCTGAAACGGAGCTAATGATTGTTTGTGGGTATCTTCTACGATCACTAATGTAGTGATCTACATAAAATAAACTAATGGCATGTTGCACAACAGGTGGTATTTGTAACTTACAGAGATTGCTAAAAGTTATTATTTAATGGACCTTTGTTACACATATTGTGCCATTAAGTCATCAAATGTCTTTTTTTCATATGATTGAAAAGGGGGAAAAATCATACTTTTAGAGAATAATTCTATTTAATATGATGATTATGATATAAATATACACACACATAATGAAATATAATTCAAAGACAGTAAAAATGGATTTATTTTCTTTGAAAAAAAGTAATGAAGAATATATTTTTTTTTTGTTCAAAAGAATAAAAATGATGAGTAAAACAAAAATTAAGAAAGGAAGAATTAAAAGTGTTCCTAATTATATTTGAACTATTTTATGAAATAAATAAAGTGTTAAATATTAGATAAAATAAATTCCAAAGACAATTTAATTAGTTCTACGTACAAACATAAGCATTATTAGTTGTCATAAAAGAAGATTCGAATTTCTTAAACTGATGAATCAATTAGTTTTAAAAATATACGCACTTAACTGTAGAACATCCGGGATTTAAATTACCTTTAAGTATTCACCGCTGTCGCTTAGACACCGTTATGTAAAATCAATTATAATAACAAAAGAAATGCTAGACTACTGTTCAGTAGGATTTAGTATTAAGAATTTTTAATATTATATCATGTAATAATATCATTAATATTATATCATGTAATTAACATATTTTATGACCCTTACATCATGAAAAATCTGACGTTGAATTATGTTTCGCGAAGCTGGTTGGACCACTGCTTTGCCGCAAAACATTTCGAGTCACAAATCTGCCAGAAACAGTACTATTATGCAGTATTCATTCTGTGTAATCGCTAGCGATATATATATCAGGATTTACTGGAATATTATCACTTATATCAGCACTTTCTTCGAATTTTTCGTATTCACTTTGCACTCAATCTTATGTCTTCACTGGAATCTAAATTAGAGCAAGTCAGCTCACCACCATCCGATTCAATTTCAGAAATCTCTCGCAATAAATTAGCAATTTCATCAGGGCTTAAACTTTTTCAACGGGTCATCGTTTTAGGGTGTCTGTTCTGCCCAAGACTCAAAAACAGAATGATTTTTCATGAGCATATAACCAAATGCTATGTAACGGAAGACTTAGACACAAAAATTTTAGAAAAATATATTTGTTTTCGCTGTTTATCCAATAACACTGCATTTGAAGTCAAATAAATATGCGATAGTACTTTGTGATGTTTGTTTTATTAATGGTAATGATGAATCCAACATCTATATAGGTTGATAAATTTCCTTAGTGTCAAAATGACACCAGCGGAAGTTCTAAGTATATTACGTTGTAAAATTTCTCCTAATTAACATAGAACCACAAACTTATTTTTCAAATTCTCTGCAAAAATGCGGGCAGGAGAACAAACTGAATAGGCTCTCGTGTAGACTAACACCGATGGACATTCGAGTGTTAAATGTAAAAAGAATTATTAGAAATAAAAAGGAGTTCTTTTTAATACTATTTTTATAACTTTAGTGAGAATATTTAAATTAATATGCAGACATCATATAATATAATAGTTGTACTGAGTATAGTGGGTAAGTAATATAATTATTTGCAATATTATTTTAATAATATTCTTCTTAAAAAAAGGTATATAACTTAAATTTTAAATATATTTTTAAAAGTACCAATTTTGTTTTTGTTATTTATCAGCACGATGGAAATTAAAGGTATGTTTCACGTATACGTGTAATTATGGTTAATACAATAACAGTGATTATTTCTTATTTTTCATAAATCGTCATGAATAAAAAATAGTGGATGTGTTTTCGTAGTTAAATCGATGTTTTTTCAGAAAATCGTGTATTTTTTATACGGTTGTAAATAATAAATAATTCAAAGCATGTTTTTGCAATACATTAAGAGTTACAAATGTAAGTATAGCAAATTAAAAAGTAAAGATTTGCTTTCACATCATTTTGAGTGGAAAGTTAATTTATTCGTTTCTTTTCGAAAAATAAATCCAATACTTTCAAAAATTTCCTTAAGTTTTCTTAGATGCATTTTACTTTTGAAATGAGATCTCTAATGTTATTAAAATGGAAAAAAAAAATGTTCATAGAAGTATTTTTTAAAAGCATTGGAGCTCTTGCTACAGTTGATAATTTAAATAAAGATTAAACAGGACAGAGTGATACAAGTCAAATAGATTACTTCTGAAATGATAAGTTGGATGTGAAGCCGGAATTATAAACAAAGATGCTTCAAGAATCACATTAATATTTGAAAAGCTTGAAGTTACAAGGAACTACTATTTTGTTTTTATATGAATTAAAAATTATTCTCATAACATTCTTCTATAAATTATATTGTTACGAATTTTATGTAAATAGTGTATATAATTTGTATTTGGATGTTTAATGCATTTATATTACTCAACGTTATATTTATTTTTTGTTAAATTTGTACTATATTCACAAGCAATGCCGCCCCTTATGATATATTGGAGATTCAATGAGAACTTGGCGAAATATTGGTGGTATAGCCAAGTTGGCATCAGTTTGGGCAACCAAGTTGACCACCAATTTGGCGACCATGTAGGCGAGTTTGGGATCCTCTGGATTCTTCTAGAAAGTAGTGGATCTCACCAGGCTTTATGAAGCGTGCAGATTTTTCTGGAAGTTTCCCTCGGTTTTATAAATAGAGCAATGTCAGCCGCAGTGAGTCAGTCTTGATTAAACCAGCGAGTAGTAAACATTGTTAGCTCGGTTGTGCTTGTGAATAATCTTTTACATACGTGTACTTTAAACACGGATAATTGTGTTTGGTTGCTGTGTTGAAGGTGTGAAGAGCTTCGGAGATTTAATCTGTAAATATTGCTGTGAAATCCTGTATTTAAAGGATTGGATTTTCGTCAATAAATTTGCATCACTCTTGAAGAACTGTTTCTTAATTTGTGATTGTTTTGCATAAAATTCCTTAGCCCGGATCTACGTAACAATATACAACGTAACAGCACTGCATAGTTTTGCGTTTACGAAAACTTTTTTATTAATGAGATACGTGCAAAAAAAGCTACAACTATGAAATTCAATAACAGACAGTAAGTGATGCTTATTTTGGAATAATATTCATGCAGAGAGACAGTACAACATCAGATCAGCTGGATATAAGACCACGGTGGATGAAGCAATGAACATTGCGAAACGGTTAGGTGCAGAGTAAATTAAAGGATGGATAGCTCTCGTTCATTTTAAACCATTTGCCACTATTTGTCTTTTGAATCCGCAAGTGGTAGGATACGCAAGCGTCTTAGACCAATTCTCAGACGTGTTCTTTTGTTGAGTGATAAAAGAACAGTGTTTAGGGAATCATGTATACGTCTTGCAGTTTACATTGCTTGGTGCATGTAGTGGGTTATTTGACATTATCTTGCTGGTGTAGAATGAAATCCAATAAAAAAGTAAAATATCATCAGCTGCAGCACATTATATATTTATTGTAAGATCACAATAATGTACATTATATGAACGATACATGATTTGCCCTTTCATCAAATGATGTTTAAACTAAAGTGCCGGGGTATTGCGCAGTTGGACGAGCCACAGAGGCGGTTCTACTTGAACGGGTGTGGCAGCCTGCACCACATTTGTACAGGTGGGCTAATATTGTCCAGTTAGAAGCTTTATTTATATGAGAACTCGACCATGTATCATTCCGTCATCTATTTCACTATGTTCCCCCAATATTGCAAATGGAATCGTCTGTGCTGCTGGCCCAAAATAATCTTCTTTAACAAACTCCATGAATACAATAACTCAATTGACGAGTAATTACTCTGCTTTATTTGCGTTCATCAAAGGTGGCTTGCATATGTTATAATATTGCATCAATAGTTACTTGCAAAGCAACACTATTTGATAATGTATGAGCTAATCGAAATCTGCTTGAGTCGCTCTGGCTGCATTGGTATTCCTAAAAGTTGTATATTTTCTCGTCAAAACATTTTTCTTTTCAGTCCAATGAACATGTTTCTAAAAAGCTCCTTTGCAGGATGTGATTCGATTCGCAGCAGCCCGGGAGCTCATTCTACATTTTTCATAATTGCCAATGTTCGTTGAAAAGAAAAGCATTTCATTTTATCTATGTAAACTATCCAGAATTCATATCCAAAATTTTCTGACCAAACCATTGGAATAAATATTAATTATAAAAAAAATAATAAATGTCTTTTTTGAATTATATATTATTATTATATCTAACAATGGGCAAAAAATTTAAATGAAATTACTAATCTTACGTTACATTTAGTTGCAATTGATATTAAAACATTAAACAAAATATTACAAAAAAAAACATGTGTCTAAATGTATGTATTTATTAAAATTACTTATTTTCTATTATTTCTAAAGCAAATATGGACAACTCTAGCAGTCTAGTAACACAAACATCACCACGTATAACACTGGTGTGCAAAACTTAAGCAACAATGTAAAAATTAAGCAGATAACCATAAATTTGCAGAAAAGGAGGTCTGGAGATCAGTACAGTGAACACGCAATTCAGTAGAAACGTCATGCGTATGCAAATATCAGGAACGAAATGTCAGAAGTGACGTGAGCGTACGCAAAACGCGTGATGTCGGCGCGTGCTGCTCAACAGTAAAATAAAATGAAAAGGAGGCAGACACCATTCAACATATTCGCTGCAAGTGCCAGTGAGTCAGTTCGTGAAATATGGCTAGAAGAAATCACCTGGACGACTTCACACGTGGAAGACTGATCGGAAAGCTGCAGGAAGGGCGTACCGTCACCAGTGTAGCTGCTGAGTTAGGAATCAACAAAAGTGTCGCTTCGCGCGCTTGGAAAGCGTTCCAAACCACAGGTACATCTGTTAGAAAGGTTGGTGGTGGCCGCCCGAGGATGACAACTGCAAAGGATGACCGATATATCATCCTGCAGGCGAAACGAGGCCGACGGCTGTCAGCAAGCATCATTGCTAAGCAACTCTCTACTGCAACGGGGCGACAAGTGTCGTGGTTTACTGTGGCCAAACGCCTTCACAAAGGGGGCCTATTCACCCGCCGTCCAGAACGCTGCCTCCCGTTGAACGTTCACCACCGACGCCACCGTTTACAGTGGTGCAGAGAGCACAAAAACTGGACAACTGTCAATGAAGTCGTGTCCTCTTTACGGATGAGAGTCGGTTCAGTACCAGAAGCGATTCTCAACGAATTTTGATTTGGAGAGAGATCGGGACACAGTTTTATACCAATAACATTAAGGAAAAACACCCCTGCAGTTCTTGTCTGGGGAGGCATTATGCTGAACAGGCGAACTGGGCTCCACATTTTCGATAGAGGGTCTGTAATCGGGCATCGCTGTTGTGAGAAGGTACTTCTTCCCCATGTGCTTCTGTTCCGAGATGCCATTGGACCAGACTTCATTTTTATGGATGACAATGCACGGCCACATCGGACTCTTGTTGTTGAGGAGCTGCTGGAAATTGAAGATATCATTCGAATGGATTGGCTAGCGTACTCCCCAGATTTAAATCCCATCGAACATGTGTGGAATGTTTTGGGGAGACGTATTGCAGCACTCTTACATCTTCCGGAGAATACCCAACAACTCAAACAGATTCTGATTGAAGAATGGGCACTCCTACAGCAAGAAATGTTGCACCAGCTGGTTTTGAGTATGCGGAGACGGTGCGAAGCAACCATTGCAGTGAGGGAAGGGCATACACCATATTAAGGAACATCTGCTTGTTGTTCTTCCTGTCGGATAGGTCATCATAAGTCACAGATACTATGCGTTCAATAAAGCTTGTTTTTGTTTGATACCATACCGTATGCATTGTATTCCTTTTTCAGCGCCGATGCTTTCGTCATCCTTTACGTACTTATTACTATCCCTCATTTCTGAATTTCATGTCTCTCAGATGATTTTTCGTGAAGTTCTGGTAATAAACCTACCTGTTGCTTAAGTTTTGCACACCACAGTATTATGATATTCAAAGATATGAAAACTATGTTAGGAATTGAGCGAACATGTTTAGAAATTTTTAATAATTGTGGAAATTCACACACATATGCTATTTGAAGATTTTGTTGTCATTTACAATCAGTTATCCCACAGTAATTATAGTTTAGAAACAAAAGTGAAAGACCAATTTTTTTTATGTGTGTGTTTTATAATTTATTAAGTTATTGGCAAAAAGGTGATAAAATTAATTAAGTGTAATATAGAACAGGGGTGTCCAACATGCGGCCCGCCTGTACATAAGCTGTAGTCCACCGACTATTTTTTTTAAAAAATTAAATTAAATATTAGATTTTTTAAGTTTTTTTTTTTTTCATTTTGAAATTTATTTGAGGGGAAATTTATATATATATATATAAATCTGCAATGTTTTTATCTGTTAACTGTTCATGTTTTAAAATAAATCCTTTTTGATAATAGAAATATCCTTTAGATTAAAATAGATTTATATTTTATCAAACATTTACATTTGAGAGATTTTAATAAAATAAATTCATTTTCTTAATAAATTCTGAATTGCACTATGCATATCTTTTACTCTACGGATGGTACATGATGCTCTGTGTTTGTGACTTTCATTTCTCCTCCTCCTTTTCTGTTTGAAGTGCCCCAAAAAGAATGAAACAGTCAGAGATGTTTTTTAAGGTTTAAAAAAATTACTCAGGATGGTTAAGGTAAAGGACAATGTATATTTAATCGTTTGCGAATGCCAGCACAATCAAATTTCACCAAAGAGCAACAAAAGATCAATTCAAAAAGAGCACCTTAATTTTCAAGAAAATGGCAAAACACTGTAATATCTTAAACATTATTTGATCATTTCATTATTTTATTATGTAAACATTATTGTATTAAATATGTCTGAATGCATGAAAAATAATGAAAATAATAATAATAATTCATTTTGTTTTAAATTGTCACTCCAATAACTATTTTTTGCTTTCAAATCTGATATAAAGGTACATATTTTTATGTGCAGCCCGCAAGACTCTAATGTTTCTCCGAAGTGGCCCGCAGGGTCATTTGAGTTCGACACCCATGATATAGAATATGCAAATTTTAAAACAGAGGAATTACTTAGATATAAAAATATGGATTAATACAATCATGCGAAACACGCTTTTCAAAACTATGTGTCTTGTGTACGTCAGTATATTCCTTCAAACAAGTACCTTTTTCCCAAAGATATTAGAACAAATATCCGAAAACAATCAAATTTCAGCCTTGCCTGAGAAATCGTGTTGTTGGCAAAATTTCTTCCATACTGTGATTTCTAAATTGTTGGAAATATAGCATCATTGTAGTAATTAAGGAGGATTCAGTAAATAATTGAAAATATCGGTCTTCCATATTTTTTAATTGTTGCATGGTTCATTGCATGTAGTGGAAACATTACCAAGCAATAAACCTAATGATGTATTTATCAGTTCTATTATGAGAAAAAGAAAAATATTTCAAATTGCACTTCAGAACAACATCTAGTTAAGCCAGTATTTCTCAAACTGTGGGGCGCGCCACCTTGGGGGGCGTGATAAACCTACAAGGGGGGCGCGAGCATATCGAAAATAAAAGATTAAAAAAAAAATTATTTACTGGAATGAAGTAAAACAAAACACTTTCTGACATAATAAAAAATACACATTTACACTTATATAATTTATATATCTGCGATATTACGTCATAAAAAATAAACGCTTCTACTTCAAAACCTCATTTTAGCTATCTTTGATACTGTAACCAAATAAAAAACCTTTTACTTGATTTGCTGTGATCCCATAATGAGAGATTTTTTTATTACGGTTTTTTTTCAAACCAAAATGAGAAAAAACAAAACCCAGATCCATAAAAAAAAAATTAGGAAGATAAAAAATTCATCACTGTTATATTATTGTCATCAGGGCTTTAGGCAGCAGAATGTATTTGCTGTGGTTTGACTTTCGAACTTACTTGTACGGTTAGTTACGTCCCTGCTCTTATGTATTTGTTTTTTCATTTAGGGAAGTTGTAAATAAACTATTTCTGCTGCGATTTTTTCTTAGTAAAACATTTTTATGATTTTTGGAAAAGCACAAAGAGCACTTTGAAGGATTACTTGCCCAAGATTTATTTCTATGAGTTATTCCCAAACATATAAAGTATAATGTAAAACGTTTTACATAATTTTTTTGAACATCCATATTGTAATAAATACACTTTTAATCCGGAGCTGTCACGCCGAGCACTGAGTGCACGAAATCGGTAAGTAATTCTGGCAAAACTGTTTAATTTTTACCAATGGCTCTGACACTATCCTTCTGTTTGACAGTATTAACGTGTGAACTAAAATATATTTGTCACATATCGCCCTCTTTTTGGGGAGTGACAAACGTTTTTTTTTACAATCTTAAGGTACTTGTTTTGACTGAGTTCCCGGTGTGATAACTTTTTTTCCGAAATATTTTCTGTGTCCTTGAAAGTAGGTGAGTATATTTTCTCTTAATTAAATTATTCACTGGAATTACGATTTTTGTCGTGTACTGTAAAAATAATTATAAAAAAAGGATTGAGGTGACTCAATAACCCCACTCGACCATTAGTATAGAGTGCGCGCCTGTTCCAGGATTAAAACATATTGAAGTCTTTTCTCGCTTTAAATATTAAAAATGATACAATTATTCTTCATCGGAATTTTATATAATTGCTCATTATTTAACATCGATTCTAAATGCTAATTCTGGGAGGCTTAAAATTACAGTTCGCTTAAAACTGATTATATAATTTGAACAATCATTTTAAAAAATTATTTTACATTTTTGTAAACATTGTCGCGCACTTGGCTGTACTCTCCTTACAATTCAGCGATTATATCAATAATGTTTTATTTTCTTATAAATGAACTCGTGCAAATAGCGGGTACTTCAGCCGGTATGCTTTTAATGTATCAGTGCTGCACAGAGTATTTTATAACTAATTAACTAATGCTAAATTAAGAACGAGTTCAATAAGTATTAGCGACTTCCATGGGCTTGTCTTACAGAGCAAATTTTTCAAAGGAATGCTTATATGATTAGAAATTGGCCCACTGAGTCATTTCTTAAAAAAAAGCTGATATCTATATTTTGTCTTCTAAGCAGCCACCGCATTTTACAATGTGTTCCAATTTAGAAATTAGAGAAAGGAAAAATAACATAATAATTATCCTATTACTTAATTATTATTTTTTTTTTGCTGAAAAGCAACATATACAAAATTTAATACTTATGTCATGAATTTGTACGGTTTATAATTAAGATTATTGCATTAGCGTAAAAAAAGTGCATTATTGCATTGAGTACATTATTAATTTATAAGGGGGGCGCGATTAAAATTGTGATTGAAAAGGGGGGCGCCAGTATTGAAAGTTTGAGAAGCACTGAGTTAAGCTTATCATTGCATCTCAAAGGAAAAGAAAATATTGGTTAAAAAGTCAATAGTAAACGACCACAAAGAAAAGTTTGTATGAATACAAAAAGTATTTCAAAAACAAATAATCTTCATGTTATACCTACGTAAGTTTTATTTCTTTAATTTTTGCTATGCCTTCTGGTGGCTTATTAGTAATATTTGTTTAATTTTCAGCATTCAAAAAACATTTACATTCTTAACTTTTACAGAAAGAGTGGCTAATAATTAAACCTAAGGGAAAGTGTCTTCTAAAGAACTTGTTTCATTAAAATCAACCTAAGAGTTTTTCGTTCTTCGTTCTGAAAATCATGCAGACTGTTAAATCCTGTAAGCATCAAACCTTTGACTAAACTTTTGAATCCCTTATTTATTTTTAAACGAGTTTAATATAAACAAATTACTATTTCTTCCTTATTTTCTAAACCTCAAATATTTCAGTAGCTCTGCAGGTGAGCATTACGCTACTTTGTCATTTTCTGACGACACATGGCCGTTACAACTTAAAACAAAGTAAGGGAAGGAAAACGTTAAAAGGCATAGCCGAAAGTCCCGCCCTTAGAGCAGCTGCTTCAAATAATACCAACTTTCCCTTTTATATTAAATAGGATTTTTTCCTAGAAAGCTTTGTTTAATACATTGTTAAATCATATATGTCGTACATTTCTCTCTCTTTGTATACAACTTAAAATAAAGTATAAAACTAAAATTTAAAAGTATTAACTACAATTTTTAATACTATCATATCTAGTTTCTTTGTTCTAGTCAAAGAAAATTTCCAATAGGCTATGAACATCCTCCATTTATTAGGCAATATTTATTACGCTTGATATATTAAACATTTTAAAATCTTAAACAATTGTAAGAAATTAAATAAAAAACGATTCATTCTGCCTTCGCAATAAAGTATGTGTATCTTACATCTATAAATACTTTCACTGAACATTCACTAAATTCTATATTGTCAAAAAATTTGAATATAATCATGTTTAATATATTCTAAAATTAACTCGAGACAATACTTTATTCACGTACAATATCATATTTCCTCTTTTTTATGTACTCGAATCGTTGTTGAAAGGAACATTAATTGCTCCTGAGTCTAATTATTTCGAAACAAAAAATGGTTTCATTTTGAACATTTACGAATTAAGGTTTCTGAAATCAGATATACTATTTCAATTTTTTTTCTTGCAGATAATGAAAAGTATATAATTGCAATTTCTATATAAGAATGACAGTTAAAAACCAAAGAGCACATGCTTCGAAGATTTTAATTCAAATTCACTTAAAAGTAGCCTTTTAAAGGTAGAAATAATGATTTGCTCTAAATTCTGGTCTTGGTATCTCAGAAACTCTCGAGACGCAATGCAAACAATTAGCATGATTTTTTTAAATCAAATGAAGACGAGAACTAATTAAGTCAGTATTTCTAAACTGGGGGCGCGCCCCCCTGGGGGGTGCGTACATATCGAAAATAAAAGATTAAAAAAATTATTTACTGGAATGAAGTAAAACAAAATACTTTCTGACATAATAAGAAAATACACATTTACATTGATATAATTTTTATGTATCTTCTGTGATATTACGTCATCAAAAATAAAAGCTTCCACTTCAAATCCTCATCTTTGTAGCTATCTTTGATACTATAACCAAATAGAAATTAATTAATTTGATTTGCTGTAATCTCATGATGAGAGATTTATTACGTTTTCTTTTCAAACCAAAAACTATACTCTTTCAGAGAAAAAATAAAATAAAAATAACTCAGACCCCTAATAAAAAAAAAATAAGGAGGATAAAAAATGCATCACTGTTATATTATTGCCATCGACTGTAGGCAGCTTAATGTATTTGTTGTGGTTTGACTTGCAAACTTACTAGTTCGATTAGTTACGTCCCTGCTCTTATGTATTTGTTTTTTCAATTAGGGAAGCTGAAAATATAAACTATTTCTGCTGCGCTTTTTTCCTTGTAAAATAATTTTATGGTTTTTGGAAAAGCACGGAGAACACTTTAAAGAATTACTAAGCCAAGATTTATTTTTGCGAGAATTCCCAACCATATACAGCATAATGAAAAACGTTTTACATAGACTTTTAGAACACCCATATTGTAATAAATACACTTTTAATCTGAGAGCGGTCACGCCGAGCACAGAGTGCACAAAATCGGTAATTCTGGCAAAATTGTTTAATTTTTACAATGGCCCTGACACTATCCTCTTGTTTGATAGTCTTAACGTGAACTAAATTATATTTGTCACATATCTCCCTTTTTTGTGAGTGACAAACGTTTTTTTTTTACAATCTTAAGGTACTTGTTTTGACTGAATTCCAGGTGTGATAACGTTTTTTCCAAAATATTTTCTGTGTCCTTGAAAGTAGGTGTATATAGTTTCTCTTAGGATTTTTATTGTATACTATAAAAATAATTATAAAAAAAAGGATTATAGGGTGACTTAATAACCCCGCTCGACCATTCGTATTGAGTGCGTGCATGCTCCAGGGTTAAAACATGTTGAAGTATTTTCCCTTTAAATATTAAAAATAATACAATTATTCTTCATCACAATTTTATATCATTGTTCATTGTTCAACATAAACTCTAAATGCTAATCCTGTGAGGCTTAAAATTACAGTTCACTTAAAACTAATTATAATTTGAGCAATCATTTAAAAAAAATATTTTACATTTTTTATATTATGAATAAAAGAAAATACCTTATGGCAGTGCTTCTCAAACTTTTAATACTTGAACTCCAATTTTCATTCATAATGTCCCTCGCGTCCCCCTACCATAGAATAAAATGAGTTGAATACAATAATAATATACTTTGAAGCGCTGAAGTTAGTATACGACCTTAATTAGAAACCGCACAGATTATCAAGGTATTTTAAATTTTGTATGTGTTATATATATATATATATATATATTTATTTACTTTTATGTAATAAGATAAGCATTATGTTACTTTTCTTTTTTAATATTTAAGGTGAAACAAAAACATTTGCAAACACAAATATTCATTTAAATTAAGGTATCCAACTCTTGGTACCTCTAGGGGTGGCACCTAGAGAGGCACGATGGCCCATTGGGGAGAGGGGTTACAGCATATCTAAAAGTCCAAAAAGGAACATTATTTTGAAATATTATGAATGGGATAGCTATAAGATATAGAACAAAATAGACTTTACTATTTTTACTGACCTTTGTACTTGAAGAAATGCATGATTGAGGGAATAAATATTTAACGTATCCAACTACGTTCGGAACTGTAATTTTAAAAAAAGGACATAAATGGATAATTTGCGTGATATTTAGTGTCACTTAGATTAGAAAACATGTATAAAGTTGTTTTAAGGACGTTTTGATAAAAAATTATTTAAATACAATATTTTTTGGCCAAAAAATAACTTATAATATTTTTTCAAAATGTTCCCCTTTTGCGAAAAATGCTTCTATTTTAATAATATTTTGCCTGTATATCGCGCTTTCTACGCAGGTTCAACCGGAATTTTTGAAATGCATAACTTAGAAGTGGGTTTATCCGCATTTTACGACAACAGAAGGGAGCAATTTTAAGAAAAAAACGCCGATAATTATTTCAATTGGTGGTAACTCTGAAAATAATGTGAATTTTTCAAAACTTCTAGTTGAACCTTTGTAGAGAGGTCTGATCAATATCCAGGCAAAATATTATTTTAATAGAAGCATTTTTTACAAAAAGGAGATCATTTTGAAAAAGATTATTCTAAGTTAATTTTGGAAGAAATATTGTATTTAAATATTTTTGTCAAAATGTCCTTAAAACAGTTTAATACAAGTATTCTAATCTAAATGACACTAAATATGCAAATTATACATTTATGCGCTTTTTTAAAATCACGTTTCCGAACGTAGTTGGATACCTTACATATTTATTTCCTCATTCATGCATTTCTTCAAGTACAAAGGTTAGTAAAAATAGTATAGTCTATTTTGTTCTACATCTTATAGCTATCCCATTCATAATATTTCAAAATAATCTTCCTTTTTGGACTTTTTTCAAATGCTGTAATCTCTCCCACTGTGCTGTCGTGCCTCTCTAGGTGCCACCCCAACAGTTTGAGAAACGCTGTCTTATTAATTTGATTCTAAATTATATTGTCCTGTAAAGTAACACAAGGGCTAATGGTAACTTTAAACCACGGTAAACTGCTACAAGAATTACACCTTAGGGAGCACATCTTCTCTTTTCTTTCTCACAACTTAAACAGATGTTCGTTTTGCCTCGAAATATTTAACGTGTACCAATCCCTGCGGCTAGGTTTTCAAACCTATGACACGACGATGACCAAGAGATCATTACAATGACCACTCGGCTATTACAGTCAGAAAAGGAATGCTTATGCAGCAATCAATAAGTTCTTGGAATGTATTGTATATAAAAATAGTAGTGATGGTATAGTTGCCATCACTTTACAGAAGATCAAATTTACGAGGTCTGCCACACATTGTCGTTGTGCAGTTTCTAATTATGATTTCAAGTTTCGTTTGGTAGCAATTATTTAGTGTCATTGGTAGAGAAAAGAGACATTTACGAAACATTTATTCTGTTTCTTTCATGTGGGATCATGTTGCTTATCACAATTACTTTAACAAGAAATAGACAACTCGTAATAATTAAAATACAAACAAGTATATAACGAGAAACATAATCTAAGGTATCTGTGGGACGAGTACTTTTATATATTATAAAGTAACTGTAAATATATTTGTATTCCACCAAATAATTTATCAACACAGTATGAGAAATAATGTCAAACGCTGTTTCGTTGCGTTTGCATATTCTGTTTTAAGAAATCTCGATTTGATGAAGTTCTCATTTCTTAAATGTGCTAATAGTAAATTTTAATTTGCTTTAATTAGCCGTCTTTAATGCATACGTATTTTTATCAGTAGCCTAAAGCAAATGAGGTTTTCATTTGAAGTTTATAATGTTGATACTCTTAATGTAAAATAATTATAAAGCGCATACTTTTTTGGAACATTATGTGCATACCCTGTAAAAAGAATTATAGTATTAAAAATGCGATGTTTAAAATTCTAATTATATTCACGAAATAGAAGAAATTTACATAAGCACTTTTAAACTATTCACTTATTCCGTAATTATGCGAAAAGATAATCAGCATTCGGAAACTTAAAACCGAGAGATCTGTACATTTTTTAACACAGAAATGGCTATATATATGTAAATATTGCAAGCACAAATTTTATTTCCAGCATATTTATCATTCTCGTAAAAAAAAAGTAACAAAGTATAAGGTTTAGTAAAGTTTATAAAGTGAAATTATATAAATGACTAGCTGGTATACCTGCTCTTTGCACGGGTGAATTGAAAAATTAAATAATACATATTGAAGGATAAATAAGTTTTTAAAGAGTTAATATTAATTGAACCCCATGTAAAACAAAACAAAAAAATTGCATATCTCAGCTTAACAAAAGAACCATATTTGTTAAATTTTAAGACTGCAGATCTAATACCTGATATAAAAAGGATTTTTTTTTATTTATGATGCCCCGTAACTCTCTTGTTGGTTAATTTTTGAAAACATATTCCTAAACTAATCTCTGCTCAGAAAAGCAACACATTGTTACAAATTTTATATAAAGAACGCTTAAAATAGTATAGATAATTTATACCTGGATGTTTAATACTTTAATATTACTTTCTGTTGCACTTATTTTAAGTTGAAATTGTAATAATTGTAAGTAACGCCGTTCATTGTAATGGCGATTCAATGGTAACACAACGAAATTTTGGCAATACAACCAAGTTGGCAACATTTTTGGTGACCATGTTAGCAACATGGCAATTAATTGAACGGTGCAGATACTGATATGTTGTGGTGCCCCCTGTGGGAAGCTGAAACAAAAAGGATAGTACAGAAACCTTCTCCACAAAAAGTATATATGCATGCCAATTTCCATAGTGATTGGTTGAACAGTGTTGGGGCGATGCAATATATATATATATATATATATGAACATATAATACTTTAAAAATAATTTCTAAATAAATTGATTATATCTTTCAGATGTTTAGCAGCTGAATATGTCATTTGTACACGATATATCTTTTAATGAACTATATGTCACGTAACACAGATTTAACTAATATATTGAAATAAAACTGAGGTAGATTCTAAATGATTTCGAATAGTGAGAAGAAAAGTCAAACATACCTAAAGATACCACACATTAAAAAAATTATATTACTCTTCAAACAACTCTCGTCAGCCAATATTTCTCTTTATCAAATACTTGCTGAAAACTTCAGTTAAAGTTATATATAACTAATTTATTTTTAAAATACAAATAATTTTTAAGCAATATTTCGTCTTGATTAAATACTGGTAAATTGATAAGCATACGGAACATACTATATTTATACATATATATATTCTTAAAGTATTTAAATGAGTATTTATATATATTGTTACTTAGATCCGAGGGTTCGAGGATTTTATGCAAAAACAATCACGGAGAAAAAAATAATCAGTTCTTTAAGAGCGATGCGAATTTATTATCGAAAATTCAATCCTTTCAATGCAGGATTTATCGGCAATATTCACAGGGTATATATCCGAAGGTCTTCACATCTTCAACAGCAATCAAACACAATAACAGCGTTTAAAAATACACGTAAGTAAAGATTTTTCACAAGCACAGCCGAGCTAATCACTAGTCAAAACAATCCTCAGTACTTGCTGGCTTCATCAAGACTCCTCGCCGTACCGGTGAGCATCCTTTTTATATGCGTGACATCAACTTCTAGAAATATAACCGCTCGTGTCACTGAACGTGACACGAGTGGAGAGATCTACTACTTTCTAGAAGATTCCAGAGGGTTTCGAGCTCGCCAACATGGTCGCCAATGACGCCAAAATGGTCGCCAAAGTCCCCAAAATCGCCACCAAAGTCGCCAAATTTACCGCCAACTTGGACGCCAAAAATGATGCCAACTTGGCTCTACCGCCGAGATTTCGCCAAGTTCTCATTGAATCGCCATTATAAAGTAAGGAGTGGCACTGCTTGTGAATAATACACTTTTATTACGAAATAAATATAACACAGAGTAATATAAATGGATTAAACACTCAAATACAAATTATTTACACTAGTTACACAAAATTCGTAACACTATATAAATATATATATATATATATATATATATATATATATATATATATATATAATGCATATCACATCAAATCGAGCAAAAACTATCTGCTTTCACTTCATTTCTTCTAAGGTTTAAGATAGCAAAATATATATGTTATTTGCAATACCTGATTCAACCAATGTGGCTGAGCATCAATGGCTGCGGTTGGACAAAAGGTTTCAGTAATGTTGTTTAACCAGCGTTAAACAACATTTACATCTAAAAGATAGGAAAAGAGAGTGTTTGCTCTTGAAATGAAAAACAGGATATTCGTATTCAACACAAGATGCATCGTTTTTGTCCCTCACTGTTCTGTGTTGGTATTATTGTTGCATCTTCAATGCATTGTATTTCTGTTGTGTTATTGCTTTACTCTCTGACAAACATATTAAATTTAAATAAAAATTTTAAAAAATTAAGAGTCTCTAAGAGTTTTATCTTGAATTGAAAATTATCAATTCATCGTATGCAATAGTTATAGATGAAAAAAGGAAATAAAAATTCATATAACATAAATATATATATATATATATATATATATATATATATATATATATATATATATATATATATACTAGCCGTTACCCACCCGCTTCACTGGGTATTTCCCGATGTTGTATATATGTATTCTGTTTACATATATATTAATTATTGATATCTAGCATTAAGAATTCGATTGTATCGAAAAATATATTTATAGCTGTTACACTCTCGCCCCTTGATATAAAAAGAACATAAATTATAATATCTAATTTCTATTTAAATCTAAAATAGAAGTAGAAAGATTTTTTCGCTCACTTAACCTAATAATCAAGTGGATTTCCACTAAAGCAACTTTCAGTGGATCTCTACTCCATAAAATAAACATGCGTGCTAAATTTCAAGTCTAAATCTAATAGAGCAAAAACGGAATTTTTATTATCAATACCTCGTTGAGAGCACTATTAGCGGATTCCAATTCAACTAAAGAAGCATGCAAACCAAATTTTATTATTGTAGTCCTAGCAGTTCGAAAACGGGAATTTTGTCTACCAATACGCCCAATAACTCTCACCGCTTCCCCCTGGAGTTGATTTCTGTAAAATCCATTGTTAGTGGAACTGTATTCAACTAAAGAAAAGTGCTCAACAAATTTCAAGTAAATGAGTTAAATTCAAAAACAGGAATTTTTCAATAACAGGCCTTAATCTCTCGCAACCCCACTCCTTTGGGGGTCCGTTTTCGCAAAAATCTTTGTAAAAGGAACTTCATTCCATGAACGGAACATACCATCTAATTTTCAAGCAGGTGTTTCTATTAGTTGAAAAGCGGAAATATTTATCTATTACGTCCCTTAATCCCCCTCAGTGACCCTTGGGGATCAATTTTCCCCAAAACTATTTTGTTGTGGATCTCTACAGCATGAAAGGAATTCGCTTACAAAATTTTACGACTGTACGTCTAATAGTTTACAAATGGAAATAATTACCTATAATGCCCCTTAAGCCCCCGCAATGCCACTTAGGAAACGATTTTCACAAAGCCCATCTTATGACAGATCTCTACTCAGTGAATAGAATCTGCTTACTCAATTTCAAGATTTTACGTCTAATAGTTTAAAAAAGGAGTTAATTGCCTATATATAACGCCCCTTAATTCTCCACAACGCCACTTGGGGTCGATTTGCACAAAACCCAATTTGCACCGAATCTGTACTCTATGAAAGGAATCCGCTTATACCAAATTTCAAGAATGTACGTCTATTAGGATAAAAATGGAAATAATTATCTATAACACCCCTTAAGCCTCCGCAACGCCACTTAGGAAACGATTTTCACAAAACCCATCTTATAGCGGATCTCTACTTAATAAGTGTAATCAGCTTACTAAATTTCCAGATTTTACGTCTAAAAGTTTAAAAAAGGAGTGAATTGCCTATATCGCCACTTAATTCTCTACAACGCCACTTGGGAGTCGATTTTGACAAAACCCATTTTCAGCGGATCTGTACTCTATAAAAGGAATCCGCTTAACAAATTTCAAGACTGTATGTCTATTAGTTTAAAAATGGAAATAATTATGTATATATAACGCCCCTTAATTCTCCACAACGCCACTTGGGGTCGATTTTCGATTTTCACAAAACCCATTTAGCAACGGATTTGTACTCTATGAAAGTAATCCGCTTATCAAATTTCAAGAATGTACGTCAAATAGTTTAAAAATGGAAATAATTATCTATAACGCCCCTTAAGCCCCTGCAACGCCACTTAGGAAACGATTTTCACAAAACCCATCTGATAGCGGATCTCTACTCAATGAATGGAATCAGCTCACTAAATTTCGAGATTTTACGTCTAATAGTTTAAAAAAGGAGTTAATTGCCTATAACGCCACTTAATTCTCTACAACGCCATTTGGGAGTCAATTTTCACAAAACACATTCTGTAGGGGATCTGTACTCTATGAAAGGAATCCGCTTACCAAATTTGAAGACTGTACGTCTAATAGTTTAAAAATGGAAATAATTATGTATAACGCCCCTTAAGCGCCCTCAACGCCCCATGGAGGTCATTTTTTGTAAAAATCATTTTGTAGGGAATCTCTACTTTATGAAAGAAATCTGTGTACCAAGTTTCACGACTGTACATCTAATAGTTTAGTAATGGAAATAATTATCTATAACGCCCCTTAAACCCCCGTAACCCCCCTTTGGGGTTCGAACTTTGCAAATCCGTTCTTAGCTGACGTCTACTCCATGAAGGGATCCTACCTACCAAATTTCAAGTCTGTAGGTTTAATAATTCCGGAGATATCGTGATTAGTCAGCCAGACAGTCAGTCAGTGAGTGAGTCGCTTATCTCCTTTATACACTCTGTCGCAAAAAAATATATGCACCCAGAAGAAATTGAGCTACATTCACGAAATTTGGTATGCATGTAGTGTATATGAAAATAAACAAATGATAAAAAATTCAGAACAAAATATCATTTTATTAAGCGGTTACAGCTTGCAAAAGGTTAAAAATCAGTAAGTAGTAAAGCCACCTCTGGCAGCTATACAAGCCGAAATTCGGCGTGGCATCGATTCAATTAGATCACTTATGACCCCCTGTGGAAGATCCTGCCATAGTCTTTGCATCTGCGCAGTTAATTCTCCTGTATCTCGGGACGGCTGCAGTTGCCTTCCCAGCGCGTCCCAGACAGGCTCTATTGGCAAAAGATCTGGTGACCTGGCAGGCCATGGTAGGACGTCATATCCTTGAAGACATTGTTGGGAGAGTCGCGCAGTATGTGGACGAGCATTATCCTGTTAATAAATGGCACCTGGGCGACTTGATAGCATGGGTAGCACAATCGGCGTTGAAATATCGTCCACGTATCTGCGAGCTGTCAAAGTGCCTTGAAGGACCACTAAAGATGATCGTGTGTCCCAAGAAATTGCTCCCCACACTGTCACAACTTGTGAAATTGCTGTATGCCACTCGACAATAAATGCCGGATCGGACCGCTGGCCGGTGCGCCTCGAGACACGTGTGCGGTGGTCATCAGCACTGAGACTGAATCGGGATTCATCACTGAAGATGACACGTCTCCATTCTGTCACACTCCAAGTTGCCCGAGGTCGGCAAAAATCCAGTCGACACTGCCTATGATGTGGGGTCAGTGGTAAGCGTCTTAGCGGACGTCGGCTCCTCAAGCCAACTTCGGTCAGTCGTCTCCTTATGGTTTCTCTTGATGGCACTGGATGTCTGGAAGGAGGTAAGTGGCGCTGAATCGATGCTAGCGACGTTGTTGGTGCCGAAATGGCCACTCTTCTGATTGCACGATCCTCGCGATCATTTGTGTTCCTGGGACGTCCTTACCCTCCGCGACGGTACACTCTACCTTCTGTGATCCACTGTTGCCAACACCGAGCAACTACCATATCGCTCCGACCGAGGTGGCGGCCGATACGTCTATTCGACCAACCTGCTTCTCTGAGGCCTATTATACGGCCCCTATCAAAGTCCGTCAGCTGCTCGTACTGCCGCCGGTTACGTCTTAGAGGCATCCTAAGTCTCAATATCGTCTATCAAAGTCATCAGATTCGTTTGGATAGCCGTACGGCGCTCGTACTCATGCTTTTAAACTCTCCCAGTTACGCAACTAATATGCGCATAGCACACTTAGCCTTGTCTCATTGGCTTCGAAATTTTAATCATTTGCATATCTCTTACCATACTACATTCTTGCCGAGTTTCGTGATTGTAGCTTGATTTCTTCTGGGTGCATATATTTTTTTGCGACAGAGTGTATATAGATATATATATATATGATATCAATTTCGATATTGCATAGATATCGCATTCAGTGCATGGATTCTATTTTGAAATCTTTATTTAACTCCATCAAAATAGAAGATATAATTCAGGTACTTTCAGGTGCATATGGGAAATATATGGTTTGAATAGTTACATTAGTTTTTGAAAATTTCGCTACATGCGAGTATATTCGATTTGTAATACGGGAGAACTTCATATATATATATATATATATATATATATATATATATATATATATATATATATATATATATATATATAATTTTTGATAACAAACCTTACAAACAAATCAATGGATTGCCTCAAGGTGGCTCTACCAGTAATAGTCTCGCTAACTTGTATTTACACCTCTATGAACCACATCGAAGAAATGAGCCAGTTTGCTTCTTATTAAGATTCTTCGCTGATTTAATTGTTATATGTCGCGACAGGGAATTTAAACCTAGCATTAATTGTTTGTGACCCAGTTGTGATGAATGTGTGCATTCCACACACATGATACATTTTCATACACACATATACTAATATTTACACGAATACACTTTAAAAAATTTTATGAGCACTCGAACTTTCATGTTCAATCAAACAACTTTTTTTGCATGCAATCTAGTTTACATCCGATATGAAATAGTTAAACTCTAATGTGAAAATATGGATCATTTGGATTGACATGGCATTAGTGGGAGTCATGAGCAAAGTGTAGCTTGATTGATTGAATATTAACGCCACACTGTTCAGCTAAAAGAAGGCCTTTGGCGACGGACCACGCAATTTTGAACCATGGTCAAGTGACGTGGACAACATCTGAGCTGGCACTCCCTCTCCTAACTACCACACCACACCAATAGGAGGACATTTCAGCTCTCAACAGATTTAATATGCATCGCTGCCCTACAAAGCGGGTCTTTACTGGTACTGGGCTCGAAGTCGTGACAAGGCAAGCCACAATCTGATACCTAAACCACATCTCTACCGCGGCCACGAGCAAAATGTAGGAGTGGTGATTGTTGTAGGAAATATGAGAAATTGTTCATAAATTGTGAATTGAAAAATTGATAGGATGCTGTTGAGTAAGTTTTTGATGATTCACGTTAATCATTTGTGAATATAATGGGTTCTTCATTTTAACTTTCGGATTTTAGATATAATTTCTTCAGATACGGCTATTTTAAAGATGGGTGCATCATATTTGATATTCGAGGGTTAAATTAAATTATACCCTTAATTGTTTTAGAATTTTAACATTTTAATGCTATAATATCTTTCAGAATGCGATGGCAAAAAGTGTAACATTTTAAGAAAAAATTTCAAATTTTCAAATTTTAATTTTTTGAGAATTTGATTTTTTCAGATTATTTTACCAAGTTGCAATAGGGGGTAGGTTGGCGCCATCCATCTAGTTTAACTCCACTTATCAGTCCTAAGTTCAAGGTTGCACTTGGATATTTTATAAATTTTTAATTTTGTTTGAAAAAGTTGAAACTTTACTTTTATATTCTTCATTAATATTTTGAAAAGAGATTTAGTATTATAAGATTCATATAACTTCAATTTTTTAACTGATTTTGAAATTGTGATTGATTTTTGTATATTTAGATATATATATATAAATATATATATATATATATATATATATATATATATATATATATATATATATATATATATATATATATATATATATATCACATAATCAAACTTCAAATATCAAATAGTTATCAAAAATATATTCTTACATATACGATTGCTTTTAGCTTATTTATGTTTTAATTGTTAGAAAAAGCCTTTAATTACTTTTATAAAATTATATGCTATTATAATGTTGGATAAGACAGCTCATATATTTTTGAATGATATTGCTCATAAATTACAATGCTCAAAAATATTTTAATTTATTTCATAGGGATGTGTTTTATCTAGTGAAAGTAGTTGCTTCTTAAATTTAAACTTATATTGTTGTAGACCGTTTCAACCACACGTATGCAAATATCATATTTTTCATCCAGTGAAGGCATTTGAAATATTTATTTATAAGTGGTTAAATATTTTCTGACTCAAAAATCACTAAATATTAAGCCCTTATTTTAAATATATGCTCTCGTGTCATCAAATAAATATTACTGTATTTATTCGAGTCTAAGTCACACTTTACTTTATGCCAGTGTAACCAAAAATTGGGTATGGCTTGGAATCGGAGGATGAAAAATTCGTTGGATGAAGAAAATTGAAATGAAAATCTGAAATTTAGAGCATTTGCAGGATCATGTATTTATTTAAAAGTATTGAAATACTTATTAAGCAAAAACTAAGATAATACGACATTTAGTATTCTTTTAAAACATCGAGATCACAGTTAAAAGAAATAAATCATACGTGTTTACACATTGTGCCATTTTATTAGCTATTTAAATGAAATATATTTTATTTTTCCTGGATTATTAAAAAACATAAAAAGTAATCAAAATGGAGTGAAATGATGTTTATCAAGCAAAATCTATTTTTGCTGATGCTAATAATGTAATAGCTTTCTTGAGTTGATATTATTTTCTCATATCTACTTCAGATATGTATTCATTTAAATAATGCGAATTCAAATAGAATAATTCATGAGAGATATATGACGTTTCTTGCATTTTAGAAAAATACTTTCACAAATACATGATTTGACAACTTAATATATTTATTTCAGTACTCGCAAAATTGTATGTCGGCCTTTAACACTTATATCTTAGAATGAAAAGTCTGAAGAGAATTAATATTTAAACAGGGTGAATTGTGTGTAGTCAGATCGAATTCGGAAGCTTTTTTTTCTGAACTAATTTTGTTTACTATTTACTTCTTTTTCTCATTTCAGTGACTTGCTTCTTGTTACATGAATTTCACATGAAAGGAGCAAGAATTAGGAAGAAGAAGGGCTTTATTTTTCTTAATTTTGAAGAAAAGCTATTTTTCACAATCAAAACTTTTATCATCACTAAATAAGGTCTTATCAGCTTGGTAACGAAACAGTTCTTCCGGAAGTAACATATTATGACAGCTGTATTGATGGAAAAAATCAATAAAATTTAATAAAGATGGAATATTTGTTTTATAATATATATACATGTAAACTGCTATAGATCTTGAACTTCTGTAAATATCCGAGTAAATTACATAACGCTGATGTTATTAGACGGAATTTGACATAGTTATTGCTTAAGTAGGTAAATTGAGAAATTAAAAGGAATAAATTTGTTTTCTCAGCTGAAAAAAAAGAATATAAAACTATCGATTTTTAAAAAAAGCGTACACAATAAATCCCTTTTCACTTTTAAGAAATGAAAATTTAAAAAAATTATAGCTTGAAAATTTCTGATGTATCTTTAAAATAAATTGATGCATAAAAAAATTCAGAAATATATTTTTTGTTCGACATATCTTTTAAAAACCCCTTTAGCATGTTTATTATATTTTTTCGATATTTTATTACAATTTCGTCATACGAAAATTTTATTGAAAGTATGAAAAGAATAATTTAGGATTTTTCTACAAGGATTTTTTATTACATAATTACAAACTTTTATAATAGTTACTGAATGTTTAGAGATGAGTATAGAGAGAAGGCAAAAAGGTATATCTTCAGTTTCAAAAAAGATAAGAGAATTTTTAAATGATTATCTCTATTTAGGATAGAATAAAGAAAAGTTTTTGTGTATAAAAGTAATGAAATATTAGGCACAGTATTCTTATCTATATTTAGGGTACAAATAACCAAGAAAAAATACTTCAATTTACATTATTTTATTTTTTCTTTAGAAAACTCAATTTATGTTTTGTGGTTGAAAAAATTTTAATAGATAACTGCACGAGGATATTTGATCGGCTAATTTTCTTCCTTTTCTTTCATTCATTGTATTTTATGATGATGAGATGAATTTAGATAGTACATAAAATGGGCTTACAAGGTTAGGCAGTGTTTTATCAACAAAATCCAGCATTACATAATGTTCAAACTATTTATTTAATATAATTTCAAAATAAACATAATCTTTTTATACATAGTACTTTATTTTACAGCAGTAGAAAAAAAATAAACGAGTGACAGTACATTATGACTATTACAAAAAAGTATTATTTAGGAGATAATGGAAATATTTATTTATGTTTTATCTATATAAATTAAAATCGTTAAAAAAAGAAAGGAAGAAAGGTAAGTATAATTTCAAGAATTCACCGTGCCAAAGACGTGTAATAGGAATAGATTCTAGGAGGTTTGTGTGGCAAATTTCAGTACATTCTGATAGTATAAACAAATATACATATTTTACAATGTTTACCCCGAAATATATGAATTTGTTCTAAGCATCTTAAATGTATCACAATGGAAATGTGTTATGGTTTTTAATGTCGCTATGCTGCTTCCATGAGTGTTAAGTTAGGAATATGTAATAGGGAAATAAGCATAAATTGGAAGCAGATGGAAAGTTGAAAAGTTCTAGATCGTGATTAAGATGACAGAACACATTTAAAACTCTATTTTTGGCCAAAATATCGATTTTTCGTTTTTGATCTTATAATAAAATTCAATCTTTTATCTTTGTAAACCTGTTTGAATTTTGTTTCTATCTTAATTAGAATCCAGGGGGGTTACAGCTTTTTCAATATTACTTAATCATAAATTTCTCGGACTCGAAATAGTTTCTGCTAACCGGAAGTGGCCGAGTTGTTTGTTTACGTTTCTCTTTCATAGTATATGACATGAAATATTATAATTAATATAAAAATATTTAGTCAGAAATTAAAATAGAACATTTAAGAATAAATATAAATGTATTTGGAAATACAGTTTTCCTTTTTTATGTGTTAAACCTGGCAGCAAGTTTGCTGTTTTGACTTTGTTTACATATGCGTTTGATTTTCATGCTGAATGAATTGACAGCGTAAAAAAGTGTATTTGATTGTTTTATTCTGTTTTGTTTTAACTTAAAAATGGTTAAAAGTATTGCTAGAAAGCGCAAGCGGCAATTTTATGGTAATAAATTTACAAACACTTCAAAAAATATTAGCAATCCAGCAGTTCCTGAAAGTACTGCTAGCTGTTCACAGTTAGGAAATGATAGTTTATCAACTGTAGAAGAAATGCCTGGTCCTGTGTTTGGTAACAGAATCGTTGACCTTGAACTTATTGTAGAAGCTTTTGCTCAACTTTGCTGCCCAAAATATTTTGCTGAAAAAGTAGAACTATTCGAGTATTCCAGATATGAATTGTGCTCCCATTTTACACTAAAATGTAAGTGTTGTGACTTTTTTTTGCATTTGCTTCATCAAAAAAAGTTGTAAATGCACCTGTCATAAATACCAGGCTAGTATATGGTATGCGACAGATAGGCAAAAATTTGCTCGGGCATTTAAATTATACTCAACATTAAATTTGCTTCGACTAACCAAAACTGCTTACAAAAATCAGGAAGCAAAGCTTTTAAAAGTGGTTCAGAAAGTAGCTGAGGAATCCATGATAAAAGATGCTACTGAAATTGTGGAGAAAAAACAAAATCTCTCATCCGATATTGTAAAACGTGGCATATCGGTGGATGGCACATGGCAGCGAAGAGGCTATACATCTATGAATGGCTGTGTTGCTACAATATCAATTGATACTGGTTAGGTATTAGACATAGATGTTATGTCGTCCTACTGTCCAACATGTAAGAGACTTCAGACTATGCCAAGAAACTTTGAATATGAGTCGTCAAAAGCCGAGCACATATGTCAGTGTAATTTCACAGGCTGTTAATCAAAAATGGAAATTGTTGGGGCTTCCCGAATATTTCTTCGATCTGAAAAAACCCGCAGACTGAAATACACTCAATATTATGGAGATGGCGACTCAAAAGCTTTCATGAGTGTAAAAGACACTTATGGATTAAACAGTGTGAACACCTTTGAGTGCATTGGCCATGTACAAAAGAGAGTGGGCTCGCGTCTGAGAAAACTGAAACCTAAAACTAAAGGACTGGCAGTTAAAGGTAAATTAACTGATAAATTTTATTGACAGACTTCAAAAATATTACGGAATTGCTGTTCGCAGCAATGTCGGTAACTTAAATGTCATGCAGCAAAATATAATTGCTGCGTTATATCACTGTGCATCAAGGGATAAGAAACGGATGCATGGTCAATGCCCAATAGGCAAAGAAAGCTGGTGTTATTTTCAGCGGGGGTGGCAAATGGAACAAAATGTTCCAAAAATTGGCTTGTTTATCAAATGATGTTTTAAATAAAATTAAACCAGTATATTTAGAACTATGCGACAAACATATATTAAATAAGTGCTTGCATGGACGCACGCAAAATGCCAACGAGTGTTTTAATGGAATAGTTTGGCAAAAGTAACGAAGGAAGTTTTTGTCTCGCTCAAAACAATTAAATTTGGGTCGTATGATGCTATTATACACTTCAATGAAGGATTAAATGGGCGACTAAAAGTTTTTAATAAAATGAATATAGAAAACCCTAGGATGTTTACCTTACGGGGATAAAAACTTTTAGATGAAAGCTGAATCAGTGAATCAATTCATAATGCAGACCCCAAAACAAAGAAAAACAGGAAAATTTTAAGAGCACTTAAAAAGGAAAAAATTAGTGTTTTAGAAGTCAAAGATGGAGAGAATTATAAATCCGGTTCACTTTAATAAGAAAGTATGTGTTTATCTTGTAATCAGAATAGTTTAATGTTATTTTTGTCGTTTTCTCAAAATGAGTTTTTTTACATTTTTTCTTAGCGCAAAACACAATATCTCAAAATGTTATGCTTGAATGAAATAAAAATTTTATATGTATGTTTTTTAAATACTTATACAGGGAATATACCATTCTTAAGATTTTGTATTGAGTAGAAATTCTTTTATATAGCAATAAGTAAAAACTACAATAGCTTTTAAGAAAAATTCAACGTATAGAAGTTCGAAACACAATAACTTCCCACATAATGGTCATATTACCAAAATAAGAGTCTATTCTCTAGATAAGGTTGTATGCTATATTATTCAATTTACAAAATGTCAAAATAGTTATTTTATTTTTAATTACCATGTTTTGCATAAAATCTTATTTTTGCTTATTTTTTTTTATGAAATACACATTTGACAGTAAAAATGTGCACTAATAAAACTTATCTTGGGTGTTTTTCTAATTTTAGAGACCCGTAAGGTCATAAAACATGCATTTATGGGCAAAATTCAGGTTAATTCAAAACATTTTCTTTAAAAGTGTATAAACATTTAGATAGATGCAGAATCTGTGAATCGATTCATAACGCAGACCCCAAAACAAAGAAACACAGAAAAATTTTAAGAGCACTTAAAAACAAAAAAAGTGCTGTTTTAGAAGTTAAAGAGGGAAAAGATTATAAAACCGGTGCACTTTAATAAGAAAGTATGTGTTTATCTTGTAATTAGAATAGTTTAATGTTATTTTTGTCGTTTTCTCAAAATAAGTTTTTTTAAATTTTTCTTACCGCAAAACACAATATCTCAAAAAATTATGCTTGAATGAAATAAAAAATTTTTATTTCTGTTTTTTTAATACTTACACAGGGAATAGTCCTTTCTTAAGAGTTGGTGTTGAGCAGAATTTTTTTTTATATAGCAATAAAATGAAAATATATTACAACAGCTTTTAAAGAAAATGTCAACGTATAAAAGCTCGAAACACAATAACTTCCCACGTAATAGTTATATTACCAAAATAAGAGTCTATTTCTTAGATACGGTTGTATGTTATATTATTCAATTTACAAAATGTCAATATATTTATCTTATTTTCAGTTATCATGTTTTGCGTAAAGTCCTATATTTGCTTATTTTTTATAAAATACCCCTTTGACACTAAACATGTACACTAACAAAACTTTTCTTGGGTGTTTTTTCTAATTTTACAGACCCATAAGGTCATAAAATATGCATGTACAGGCAAAATTCAGGTTAATTCAAAAAAAATCCTCGAAGGTGTTCTGTTACCTTAAAACGGATCCCTTATTGTTTTTATATTTTTCCCCTTAAGTATGATATATTTGATTGAATTAATAGATAAAGATGGTTACATTTTTGTATGACAAATCCTTATATTTTTTTCAGGAAAATATTCCTTTCTGCATTGATTAAGATACTGATTATTTATTAACATCCTACACTGAAACAGCATAGATGCTAAAGGTGATATTAAATCGAATCTAAGCCTCACCTTTTATCCAATATTAAAGCTACTGAAAATCGGTTGGGGCTTAGAATCGATTTTAAATATGCGTTGGATGGGACAGTTAGTGAATAAAGTACTCGCAGTTTAGAACCAGCAATTGCACTATTTTTACTTTTCTTTACCTGATGAGAAATTGGAGTGTGGCTTAGATTCGAGCAAATACGGTATCTTTCCATTTTTGTCTACGGTAAAAGTACACTTGAGCCACACCAACCCACACTTCAATTTTTTACTCTCTAAATGAGTGATTTTTTTTCATTTCTAAATATTGGAGATCAGTATTATGAAAATTGTAATCGGTTTAATTATTAACTTCATTTATAACTTCTCGTCTTAAGACATATCATAAAATAAATGAATCCTTACCTTCAAATACGATACCATTAATCAAAACAGAGTCTCCAAACTTTTCAGCCTTAGGAATGAATCAATTATCAAAACTAACTTAGGGCCTACTACACACTTGATATTGAAAAAGATGACGTACAGATGTTGATTTTAATTATTTATGTAGTATTATTGTATTCAGCTATTATTTAATATCCCGTTGGTTCCATACACATGAATATCTCTATCAGTGAGGATGGTGAAATTATTTACTGGGTGCAAAAATAGTAAACATGTATAGCTTTAAATTTAATTTCTATAACATCAACAGTGACTTGAGGTTATCATCAGGCAAGTTTGATCTCAAATTTATCTTCATGTGTTTCATTCTTGAGAAGGTTTGTCCACATAAGTATGCTATTCCAAAGATTGATATGTACCTGTTTGGAAGAGTATTTATTGCTTCTAAGAAAATCTTCTTTGACTAAAAGCTTTTAATAATCCACCATTCCATCCCTGAACATGTCCCTAAAGAAGTCATTTGCTTGAAATTCAATGACCTCCAACCACAGTTCTTTGGGGAATTGACCACATCTACTTTAAGAATACACAGTTCCCTAAAATTTCATCTTTAACGAAAAAAAATTGTACTTTCTTGTGGATCATATTATTGAGAAGTTTTTCCCCAAATTTCAGGTGTGTTAACAAAATAGTTTTTAAGATATGTATAGTTTTTTGAGCTATGGTTTTGATTTCCTTTTAAAGCATTTTCTACTCTTAAATTGAAATGGTTAAAAAAACTTTGAATTTTTAGAGTGAAGTTGTTATTAATTCAAATTTTCATTACTAAAATCATTTCTTCTTGATTATGTTTTGAGTTTTTTGACTTTTATCATCAAGTATTAATTAAAATTAATTTCATGGTCACTTTTTGCTTTAAAAATAGTTTATATAAGTTAAATACTTTAACATTATTTGTTTCCTGTAGAGAAAATGCCATGGCCAAAGCGTTCTCAGGTTGTTGTGAGAAACAATATTTCGAAGAGATGGAATACTACTAAAAAAATGATGTTTCTAAAACTCAGCCTTTAGCTGATACTGTAATTAGACTTCCGAATACATGTACTTTGAATTTAAATGTTACAGATGTAACTAAATGTTTCCTTTATATACCAAACTACATTATACTAAACATATTGCAGTACAATATTTTAATATTTTAAAGTCATATGACAAGATCTAAACTGCCTCCTTAACTGCCCCAATTTAAAACTAAAAAAAATTATATTTCCTGAACAAATCTGGCTATTTTATCTTAAGTTAGCGTCATTATTTTTTGTACAAAAAATATGTGTGTTTCAAAACTTTTGGGTTGAGATTAAGCTGAATAACCCGTCGTCTTAACAAATACTATCAATATTATGCAAAAATATATTTTGAATTAAAAATATTATTTTCAGTCAATTTAACTTAAATAGTGTTTTACTGTAGAACATATATTAGAAAATGACGCGCTAAAAAATTAGAGTTTTATGGGCATTATAAGTATTTGTTTTATGACTTAACAAACTTTAAATGCGTTTTTCTCAGACTCAATTTAGAAGGTATAACTGTCTTCTAATTCGTAAGGCTTTTTTTATGTTCAAGATAGAACCTTAATTTTTTTTTTTTGTATTTACTCCCAAACGTATGCTCTATGAAAGTTAGTATAGGTTTAGGGCTGAGATCTCTAGTTATTTTTCTATGAAATGCTTAATTTTATAACTTAAAAAGTTTCATCTTTTTTCCAGGTATTTCTAGAAAAAACAATTGTTAAAAATCAACAAGGGAATATATTTTCAAATCCTTACCAACTTTTGTTTGCAATAACCTAAGAAACATAATGAATACAATTTTTTTAAAAATTTAGTATTTTATAAAAGTTTGAAAAACTTCAAAAATTCCTATTTTTTTAAAATTATAAAATAATGGCTGGTCAAACTTACTTTTACTTACAGAATCAGCTTAATAATATAATCTAAATATAAAACATAAATTATTTTTACTGTAAAACTGCCTCCAATTTTTTTTTTTTTTGGAAAAATGGTACTGTGTAGTTTTAAATGGAGTGTGTCAAACGACCTTTGAATTCAAATTAAAAAAAATCGCTCCTGAAATTGCAGCTGGAGGTCTTTGATAAAATCGCATGCAAATGACTAGAATAACTCAATTGTTAATTCAGCTATCACGACCTAGAACAGCTGAAATTGTGCCACGTTGTGCCCATTTGTGGTTTCAAAAACAAAAAAAAATTAGATTTGAAGGTATTTAGTTTAGCGTATGGATAAGAAACTAGACGTTTCTCTCTTTGTAGTTATATAATTTCAAGAAATTTAAATTAGTTGTTTCCGCAGCAAATGTCGATTTCCATGTAAACTTTTCAATAGAAAGTAATGGCGTGGTTTGCCTTTACTTTCCTGGGAGTCGCTTGTTTCCTTTCTTAATCCAAATAATTTGCTCAGAAACTTCTTACAAATTAGCCATTTTAATTTTATGATAAATCTTGATATTATGTGGCCCAAAGTTTAAACATGTATCTGGATTTTCTTTGGTTGGACCTATGTGACCTTATTAAATTCACCATTTCTGTCACAGAACTTAGTTCATATTGGTATTTATCACACAAACCTTGCTTGTAAATAAAATACTGTATTACCATTTGTTGTAGAATGTCTTTTCTCATTACTTATCTGCTTTACTCGTCGAACCAAGCATTAATTTATGTAACTTATATTTTTCCACATGGATAATCAGACAACTGAGATTAGTTTTGTGCAAGTAATAAAAGCAAACGTTTTTTTTTCACTGAATATATTCTCTCCGGCAACAGTGTCATACATATCATAGACAAAAAGCCAGCTCGGGTATTATGTTCATGCCATCATACATACTTCTAATGAGCACAAACAGCTGAGACATGGAAAATATATCCAGTTATTCATCCATTGTACTAAAAAAATTTCAAAAATACTTGCATTTTTTTTTCTATTTGAGTCACAATGAATTCATGAATGAAACTCAGTGATATTTATACCAAAAATATTTATACCAAAATCTACATTTTAAAATTGTTTTGATATGTCTACCATAATTTTCTCACCCACCTCCAACAAACAGTCTAAAACTCTAAGTACTTATTTTTTTATAAGGTAATATTTTTTATAAATATTACTGCTTTCTAAAATTTATATTTTTAAAATTGTGTAAAGTTACTTTTTGCATGTACTCTATGTTTCCTAAATGCAATTGTGTGTACTGAAGTGACATTTTTGAAAGATTCTTAAACTATTTAGCTAGAAAGCATACATATATTGTAACAAAAAATGAAAGTTTTCAATACATCACCATACTGCTCGGTGAAGTTAAAGTTTGTCTTTGAAAAGGCTAACAAATATATTTAAAAGATTTCACTTCAGTATAAACATAAATGTCTAATTAATATACAGTCAAATGCTTGAGTATTTATGTTTCATAGTTTCTGAGAAAAAGGTGCAAGATGATACATCAAATGTGATGTTTATTGCCTTTGCGAGAAGCTTGTTACATACATAAAAATCCATACACTTCATGTTTAAAAACATAAAATTAGTTTTATGTTTGCTGTTTCAAAACCCATTTGTGCAGTTTTGAGTAACTGATGAAGTTTAAAACTTAGAAACTGTGTCTGCAACAACAAAACATACTGAAAACTTTACAAAAACCTAACGAAAACTTTCGAATTATCGTATAATCATGTATTTTTAAATACCATCATAAATACATGACAAAACCCTATTGATATATTTCCACATTATATTTTTGATACTTTATGGTAAACTTACGAGGGCTGATTTTTAAGTAAGGTCCGTTGGCCCGTACAATTCCCTAGTTCGCGAGCACACCGCAATGACCAGCATCCTTTGTTAACACACTCGCGTCATCTTCAGCTCTGTAGCAGTCGTGTAAGCTTCGCTGTTCTTCTTTAAAATGTTTAAAGATATTGACTGCGAGTAACATGTTGAATGTAGGAATCCATTGACAGATAAAAGTAGTGTATGGCTCTGAAGCAACGAGTGTTATAAAAGTTCGAAAATGGGTCAAGAAATTTAAATACGGACGAACAAACATCCTGGCCGGCTCTCTTTTATCATTGATGGTTTGACGCATACAGTTGAAAGATTTCGTGAGCACAGGACATTCATGATAACCACTCTTTTTTTGGAATTTCCTGACGTTCTTCGTGAGGTGGTGTGTGCAATTGTGACTGAAGACCTCAACTTTAAGAAATTGTATTATTGTTGAGTACCCAACTCCTCACAGTGAAACACAAAGAGAAGAGGTTTGCCAGTTCATTGGTCTTTTCGATTCTTTAAGAGGAAGAAGGGGATGACATGTTGTGTCGAATCGTTACAGGTTACGACTCGAGACTTAATCGAATCTTTTGGTTGGGAGGTTTTAGACCATGTGCCATAAAGCCCTCACCTTGCTCTTAGCGATTCCAACCTTTTCCGGTACCTCTTACACAGTTTGGCTGGAAGTGCTTCAGTCCCAATGAAAAAGTGAAAGCGGCCGTGAACTATTGGCTGTCCGACCAGGCGGCAAGCTTCATTGAAGAGGGCTTTCAAAACTTAGTTTTAAGGCATGACAAAAGTGCATTAACAAACTCGAAAACTTGTAGAAAAATTCGCAAAAGTATGTAAATCCTAAATTAAGAGTTTTTTTTAAACAAAATATTGTTTTTTTAAAAACCAAATGGACCTTACTTAAAAAACAGCCTTCATAGATGTCTATAATGCGTAAAATATAAAAAAGACTTCGAAAATTGATACAGAATTTTTGAGAATAATGATGTAAATGCTATAAAATATATCGTTAGACAAAAACTGAAAAATGCTATGTATGTATTTTCTGGGCAGTTTAAGAACTTCTTTGTTTCTTATTTTACTTAAATTACATTAAGAAGATGCTGATGTTTAGTAAAATGGGACAAATACATGTTGTAATTCATAGTTTTTGGGCAGAAATGACATTTTATATTAAAAATGCAATTTTCTCAAAATCCTGTTTTTAAAACTGCGTGTACCTTTTTCTCAAAGTCTACTGAATGAATGCAGATGCAATTTTATTGGCATATATTAATGATGTTTAACTATATATTCTGAAGTGAGCCTTTTGAAATATTTGTAAAATACTTTGCTAGAGATCAGTTATCGTAAAAAAAATGACAATTTTCGAAAAATTCATATTGATTCTATTACGTTTCATGTTTTTGAAAAAACTACGCAATATATTTGAATATTTTCGCTTCAGTATAAATATAAAGAATATAATTATTATATAGACAGAGTTGAATGTTTTTATATTTAATAGTTTCTGAGAAAAATGTACATAAACTAGCTCAATTTAAAGTTGTCGGTATAAGAGGTATCGACTCACTTAAAATTTGTGGAAAATATATTTTAAACTATCCCATCCCCTCAATTAAACTATTCTCTAATGATTAAAGGCAATTCAGACAACTAATATAATTTTGAATTAATATGTAATTGGTATGCTATCTACTAACCTTCCAAATCTTGTGATATTTAACGCGACTATAAAAGGATTTTGGCAGCAACTAATTTTTAAATCCAAGATGGCCACTTGGACTTAAATAAACAGGTTACAAGGAATACAAAACGAATGATTGAATCTTTTTAAAGCAAATGAAAAATTAATTTGGCAAACTAAATGCATTTGAAAAGAGATTAACAAAGCTCAGATAAAAAAAAATGTCCAAGAGCACCAGGAGTAACAGAATGAAAATAAATGGAGTATGAGGAATGTCTAAATGCCAAACGAGAAAAGAGTTCAAAGAAAAAGGCCCTAAAGTATTAAGTATTATTAAATTACAAAGTCATGTTTATGTATGGAAAAAAATGAAAGTATTTATCAAAACCACTAAAACAATGGATTAATGCAATATGCTTCAAAAAATAATTAGATGTATTAAAATCATTAATACAGCAGTACAAGCTTCCGACTAAGAAATGGTGTGCAGAATTCAGCTTTTTACTTTTTAGGAAACAATTTTCATGTTTCAACCATATTTGTCACATTTTGCAATGGAAGGAAATGATTCTAAATCCTCATATAAAATAAAATTGACCAAAAAGAGAGAACTAACTTGATATATCTCGTGATTCATAATTTTTAAACGTAAATACCTTATATTAAAAAAAACTGCAGGAATTACCATTAAATTCTGAGATCTCTATTATTCCACAGAAGCGTCACAAAACTGCAACGTTAATTCTACTAAATAAAGTCATATAAAAATGAAACGTAAAAAAAATTAACATATATTAAAACGTTTTTTCACATGTATTAAACACTTAACATATATTAAAAAACGCATATTAAACATTTCGTCGAATTTAATAAGGTTACCTATATAAAAAAGCATTAAAAAATAATGGTCACATAGTAAGCACTAAAGCAAACAAATGATTTAAATTAAGACAATCATATAGTATTAACATCACCTAAATTGGCGAAAAGTTCTTGCCAACATTATTTAACTTACTCTCCTTACAGATATAAAATTTTATTACATTTTATCTTCATTTTTATAAGTAAATTATAATGTTTTTGAGTACCGAAAACTTGAATTACCCTAGGAAAATTAATGATTAAAATTGTGCTAAAAGTTTGGTTTGACTGGAATTTAGGAAAGTAATTTAATCGAAATAAAATGAATACACAAAAGATAGATTGTGCTTTACAATATTTGGCTATACTTCACAAAGAAAAGGAAGAGTAAATAATTAGAAAATGCAATTGTTTTCATAGTTAATACGCTTTTTAGGGGAGAAGTGAAAGTGAAAAAAAAAGTACTTTGAGAACATAAATGTTCACAGTATATTTGTTTAAAACGTATAAATTTATAAATTAAATTTATTCTGATATAAAATTCTTATGCCATAAATGGGTAATTTCTATTTACATATTTTGTAGGACTTTTTCCAAATAAAAAGATTCTCGCAAAAAAGTAGCGTAATTCATTTTTCACAAGAAGACGCGTGATTCGTCAATGAGATTTAAAAATAAATGGCCCAAAATTCAAATTATTTTGAAGAAAAATTATATTTACCCAGAATAAAGCAAAAAAAAAATATCCCTATGTTTCCAATAACGCCATTATTAAAAATGTTCAGCCTTTTTTTTAAAAAAAATATATTCATTGAAATTCAAACTCAAGCCTTTAAAAGTTATTCTACCATTGTTTATTTAACTATAGAAGTTTTAAAAGTACAACAAGTTTATTAGGAAGAAGATACTTGTCCAACATATGATTTTCATGGCATATTGAATGAGACAAATTCTATTTATGTCTACATTTTTGTGGATATCAATAAGAAAATTTGCTGATCATTGAGTGCATATGTGCCACCTGACAACTATACTAGGTTTCTCTCTCAGTACATTTCAGGTGTAAATTTTAAAAGCAATGTTTTGAAATTTTAAAATTACACTTTATCGAAAGCAAAACTAATAAATAATATGGCAAAAAGAAGTTAAACTATTTTTAAACCGATGTATGGAATGTATAGGTATAGTTACACGGATTATATAAGTCTTCCAGGAATATAATCAATTATCGAACAAAATAGTTAACCAATTAAAACAAGTGATCAACACTTCTCTCTTTGCGCTTTTAAACAAGCCGTTTTTTCAATCTACCATTCTTTGACGAAGTTTATGGATATGGTTTTATTGGATGTTTACCCTAATTCACACATTCCAATGTCTCTTTTAGACTATTATTTGGAGCTTAAATTTATTATATCGGAAAATATTGTCAAATTAAGAAAAATTTCGCAGAAAAATTCAAAAAGAATGGACATTTTGTCTATCAACAGAAGTTATTACATTATGAAAGCGGATTGTACATGTGAAAAAACCTGGTCTCAAACATGCTTTAATTTTTTTTAAAAAAATAATAATGAAATAAGGAAAAATAATATACCATATTTTTATAACGGACTAAAAATATACAAAAATTTCTCTAATACATATGAAGGATAAAACCACAAACGGTTTTCTAACTTTTCTAAAGTATCCTGAAAATTCATACTTGACAACTTTTGACAGCTATTAAAATACTTATAAGTTTGGAAACGGAAAAACATGGGCGACTGCAGCAGATGATTGATGCATTAATAGCTCAAGTAACAATTTTATTGCACCGCAAATCATGTGAAACAATAATTAAGTTATTTTATTGATAGCTACTCTCTACACTCTTTATATGTAGTTATGTATTGCTTGCGCATCAAGTTTTTCGTTTCCAAAGTTACAAGTATTTTAATAGCTATCAAAAGTTGTCAAGTATGAATTTTTAGAACAACTTAAAAAAAGTTAGAAATCTGTATGTGGTTTTATCCTTCATAAGGATTAGATAAATTATTTCATGCTTTTTAGTCAGTTATAAAAATATGGTACATTAAAAAAATATTATTTTCTGCCTCTCAGGGCTATGTGAATAAAATTTTTGAACTGATTTTAAATAGTCTGATGACGTAATTGCATAGATATGCGATAAATATATTTCAATTGCTTCTTGTTATATCTGAAATAGAAAACTGTCATATCTACTTACCAATAGTTCATCAAAAAATTCAATTATTATTTTAAAAATAAAATAACGATGCAAGAGAAAATATTTTTTTATAAAACTCATATTCAAATATAAAAAAAAAATCAAAGTCAAATTCGTTGGTTACAATTTTAAACACATGCCTCTATTCATGATGCTTGAGGTCTTAACTGGCGCATACGTTCCATCTCCTTCATTGCACGGTACCATTGTCTGTGAGTTTCCAGCAATCACAAGCTCCGCTATTTTCAATTCAGCCAATAATCTGACACGGCTTAAAGCGAAATATGTCTGTCCTTTAGAAAATAGTGTAGATCCGAGGTATAGCAAAATGGTTCTGTGTACAACTCTGCATTTTATGGACGGTTCCTGCCCAGCATAGTATTAGTGAAGTTGTGCTCACTCGATTGTTCCATAATTTCATAGTGCTGAACCGATATTTTAATTTGAGACTTGATCAAATGAATTCAATCTTCACCAAAGTGTCGATACGAACAGATGAAATGTCAGTTTCATAGATCTGATCACGGCAAAAAAGGCCAAACAACTTCAGTTAATACCCATTGCACCGTTTACAAATCATTGCTTTATATTAATATGCGAGTGAAGCATCACTCTTATTCCATACAAAAATTCTAGCTCTTTTTTGTAACCATCCAGTCTTGTTGATGTCATATGATACAATGTTGTTCATGTTAACATTATCCGCTTTTCTCGTCGCATTTATCAGAGCATTCTCAGACTGAAGTTTGAAAATTCGCTCTTCTTTGGCTCGATATCGGTCGAAGGCAGCTGTATTGTGTGCATCAACTTGCGCACTAGTTCGGTTTAAGCGGATTGCTCTATCCAAATCAAAATTTTAAAATCAATTACAAAATTCCACCCGGAAAGACATACAAGGTACTGAGTTAATAAAAACATGGTAACCTGGAAGCCCATTTTCGACCCCTGAGCCAAGTTCGACCCATTCTATTAACAGGAAGTCTTTGTTCGTGTAAATTCGTGTAAGTTACGGAGGGACGGGGATTCTGTCAAAATAGGGCCCACCACTGCTGGGTCCCGGGTTCGAGACTAAAACTTTGTCCTCACACATTTCCATGCATTGTCATCCACTGTTGTTGTTGTTGCACGCCCCCATTGGTCAGCAGTGCTAGACCATGTCCATGTCATCATACACTTTCAGAATGTCCAACACCAACAAGGGAACGTCTGCTAAATCTTGCTTGGTAAGCCCTATGCACTCGAGGATGTGAGCAAACGTGGCCGGCTCAGAAGGACAGTTCGTGCACATTTCAAAGCTCTTGCGTCCTTCAGAAAATTTCATTGTTTTGATATGGCCACTTCGAAAGTGGGCTAGAAGAGTTCTGTTCATGGATGGAGAAAAGTTGCAGTCTGTTAAGCACAGGACTAGAGCACCTAAAAATAGGTAGATGACCGACTTAGCTCTAGTTAGTATCCCATTTAGTCAGACTCCTACACCACGAGAACCTGTCCGGCATGGGAGACCCTACCGGTAGTGTCTAACTTCTAAGCTATGGTACACTTCTGAGCTATGTTCCAAATTTGAAGTATCTAGCTTTCCGGGAAGTTAGTTTAAAATCAATTACAAAATTACACCCAGACAGATAGACAAGAAAGCGGGTGAATTAAAAAAAAAATATGGTAACCTGGAAGCAGGACCCCACAGCTACGAAATTCCATACGTAAACGTAACCGACTCGTGCTAGACAGATGGTCTTTGTTCGTATAAATTCGATTAAGTTCCGGAGTTACGGGGGGGGACGGAGTTACCTGTGTAACTTTTGTTTCATATTTTCATGCATTGTCCTTCATTTCTGAGCAATGGTCTCAATTTTCGAGTCTCTAACTTATCGGGAAGTTAGTTTTAAATCAATTACAAAATTCCACTCTGGCAAACAAGAAAGCGAGTTATTAAAAAACATGGGGAAAAATGCAGTTTTGACGTATTAAGGATGATAGTCGTAGATCTAAAATAAAATGTCGGTTACATTTACACTCAGATCTGGGGAGACATAATAGGTAAAATTTCAGTTTTATTATGCTACCAATATTCTGTTCACCTCCAATCTGATTTACACTGACCATAACGTAATGGATGTCCGGTCTCTTTCACAAGTGTACGAGGGTCGAAAAGAAGATTATTTATAGTAAATTGCTAAATGTATTTTAGCAATTCTCAACAACGTAACAAACTTCAACAACACAAGTTAAGAAATGCACCAATAGATAATTATGGGATCAATAGCTAGGTATATGATATAGTTGAAGCTTTAATTATAAATCGGATCACACTTACTCTTAGCGCCTCCTGCCAATACACCTTCTAAATAATTGAAGATACGTCCTAATTTAATCTAATTCAAGTCGACTCTAATCCAATTTAAACAGTTAATTGACCAAATCGTCAATCTTAATATTAATCGAATAATTTAGGAAGCGCACTCAACTAGCTTTACGTTGATCACTACTTGCTATCTTTTAAGCTTCTAACCTCTCTCTATATTGAACCTGAAATTTAATTTTTAAGTACAAGTCATGTTTTGAATAAGTCGAGTCTTCTTCGGAGGAAAGTTTTCAATAGAATGATATTTAAATTATCATTATTCCCCAAGAGAATTAGTAGGAATTATGCGAATAGATCCGTTACAATAAGAGCTCGGTTAAATGAGTTGTAGCCTCACACATATATTTTTGCCCCACTCATTTAGATTCAATACAAAATGAATATGTTAAACATCTCATCATACACTAAATTAAATCGTACCAGAAACTTATCTATGAAATAACTTAAATCCATACAGAGTGCTTGTACCAAATTTGGAAATTATTTAATGAATATTCAAACTCGCATTCTAATTAAAGTGAAGCAATAGACTTATTATTTTACTGATATCCGCATGATGGAAAATTATTCTCCATCGTTTTTCTTCTAATATATAAAGATTACTATTTATCTTTTTCACTTTAACATCGAAACAATGAAAATAAAATCTATGTAATCCGTTATTGAAAAAGGTAAGGTACTCGTAGAAAAAAAAATATGTCGTGATCGAATATACTCGTAGTCGCAATAACATATCCGATTGTGTGTGTGTCAGTGTGTTTTGATGAAACAGCTTGGCACATGAAGCATCACTGGGATGTAGTGGTCTCATATATCAAAAAAAATACATACAAGCTATCGAGAAGATAAGAAAGGATGTAGTGTTCTTGTCCCAAGACTGTACATTGAAAGAACGACATTCATCTTTTAAGCAAAAATCTGTATTACTTCGGTAGTTTTTCTCCATATCACTATTTTCTGCTTTTATTTGCACATTTATGCATTTTAATGCTCTTTGTTTTCGAACATGACATAAAAAAGTATCATGTTTAAGGAGAGTAAACTATAAAATAAAGGACCGTTTAAATTTATTTCTTTTATTGAGATAAATAAAAAGAATCTGAGAATAAAGAAATTAAAGTAATATATTATGCTTCGCTGTTCTTTGATAGAATAAAAAACTATTTAAAAAACCTAATTTTGAATATACACTTGGATTTTTAAAATTTTTTCAATTAATTTTATTGTTATGATTTTTTTTTATTTCATTTTAGTATTTAGTTGTACATTAGTGTTTAAATCATGCAGAGCAAAGTATGCTTAAAACACATGCGTGGAATATTTGCATTTTTAAACATTTACTGGTATTTTTTAAAAATTACAGCGCACGGTTAAAATATATGAGTTTTGTTTGAAATTTAATCCGTCAATGATGTAAATTGACATTCAATACATTTAAAATACACTACTGGATATTAATATTGCAACACCTTGAAGGACAGCAAATACAAAAAAAAAAGATATTTATTGTGCGTAAACAGTAGAGCAGGAAGACAAAATGACTAAATTTGCAAGCATTTGAGAGGATTATAAGATGGTGAAATTAGCTGAAACAGCTGCCACCCCAGGCAGTTAAAATGACAATTTTTGGTTAGGCATGGAGTTGAACTGAGATTGTATGATAGAAATGAGCAAATCATTATAGCCTACTTCAAGTCCATGTCATACTTCATTAAGCGTATTAGATGGGAAAGATGGTAGAATTGTCTCCAAGAACAGATGTTTTCAATGGGGGGGGGGACAAATCTGGAGATCGTTCAGGTAAAGGCGGCAATCAAATACCCTGAAAATTCCTCGAATGGTCAGAAAATAGCTTGTGACATGTGGAATTCCATTATCTTGTTTGTAGAAAGCGCTTGGAATGCCTAGACGATAAGGCACAATCACTGGACGTAAGATGTCAGAAATGTACATATTTGCGATCAAATTACCGTTAAACCGAACTACAGATGTGCGTGTCTTTCACCCAATGGTTGTCCAAACCATCACATTTAGTGCAGTGCCCTTATGCCGAAATATGGACTACAAGTATGCGACGAATCATCTAAAGTTTAAACTTTCGGTGTACCAGAGTCACCGTCTGTCTCTACGGTGCACTGCCAAGATGCATGGAAACCGATGTAAGTATTGTCGGCTAAATTTCCACGCATTTGCAAACGTCGTTACTATGAGTGTTACTATGAGTGGTTACTATGAGTGTTGCAAACATCTACTTTTCTTGACTAATGATCCGCGATGTGGTTATACAACTTTGCAGGGTTGACCACGCTTTATGTCTGTTCTCTAAAACGTTTGAGGTAGGACGGCGTTGAGATATTGCGTTCTGTTAAGTAAGACCCTTAGGAATGATACCTGGAAATTTCAAAAATTATCATGCTAACACCATCAATGTAAAAACAGATCTCTGACTAACTAAGAATATAGAAACTAAATATTCCAAATAGTTATTGTCCATTTCATAGTTATTACACAGATTGCAAATCTCACCTTATTGTCCAAATACATTAACTCACGGTTATATATATATATATATATATAATAACAAGATTTTCCATTTCCTATAAATAATCTTTGCTATATACGTATTGGCTGTCACTCTTTTCGGGAACAAGGGTTTTATCGATTGATTTTGTGATAATTACATGAAATAATATTAATACTTAAAAAACAACTAAACACAGTAGCAATGCAATTATTTAGTTATGTTTAATTTATATATTTTACATTGCGGTGTCGAAATGACACTATTAGACAGTTAAGGGCAATTAAACACCCGGAAAATCAAGTTTTGATGGAGTTTGTAGGCGTTTTTATATAATTCATATTATTTTTAAGTGAATGACTGGGAAGAAAATCATCCTGATAAATTTTGGTTCATGTTTTGCATAAGTGTAATTCAATTTTATGAATAAAATTGTAATAAATATAAAATTGTAAAGATTGTTTTCCTTTTAACTGTTACGAATATTGTGAACAAAACTAAAGTGAGAACAGATTTGTATGTGTCAAAAAATGCTGATGAAGCACTGAAAAATATATAAAAATGTATATATATATATATATATATATATATATATATATATATATATATATATATATATATATATATATATATATATATATATATATATATAAACTTGTGGTGACCCCTGGGTCACACCTTGAACACCAAGATTAATTTGAGGCAAAGAACCACTAAGAGCTATTTTGAATAATAATAATATTTATTTATTATTATTATTTTTAAAAAATCTCTGATGACACATAATAATATAATGTTACGTCACTTAAAGGTATTTGCCTTTATATTAAATAAAATTACTAAGAATGCAATCAATTAATAATCAAGCTCAAACTCAAGTAAGGATTACCGAAATAGGAGATCCGAGAAATACACGTATTCGAATTCTTCACTTTCTTTAACTTTAACTAAATCGCTTAAACTGACGCTTATTTTAAGCGTACGTGAACTATATGTACCGCTGGCTTATATCAGCTTTCTGGTACGTCTCGCAGCATGACGTCTTCACGAATCTAATCTCCTTGAATCTTCTAGTAATGCGTTTAAAGTTACTGGCTCAATAGCCTCCATCATCTCTCTTATTATCTCGCAACGCTCGACTTAAATACCTTATCTAATTTAAATATCCCGTATATCTTTTTGGAGTTGATTGGAAATAAACGCGAATTTTTATATTCCCCAAAAAGACGCCTAAGAAGATTGGTGAAAAGGTTCCGCGCAGATTCATCACATTCCCCACCAAAAAGAAAACGGGATTTATTCGAAGGTCACAAACGGCCGGAAACTAAATTACGTAACCAATTCCTAGACTTGATTTATAGCCCCGACGACTTTAATATATATCTACCAATCGGATACTAAAAATTCTCCTTCCTTGAGGGAAAGTAAAAAAATTACGACCTGAAACTACACTTTAAAGGACGTAACATTTACAGAATTAGATTTCCCTACACCACGCCCATTTGGTTCTGAGGCGAGGGAAAAACCACCGAAGTGGTAAAAAACCTGCATGCATGGTTTACTTAACTGCTTAAAAATCTACTTAAATATTATAGAAACATATCCGGACTTGCATCTTGCTTCTTTAGTTCACTATACAATGCTCAGGGTCAGCTACCTTGAAATTAGAATTTCTTTGTATGAAAAAACAAACATCTATAGTATATACAGATTCCTTCATTTTTTACACAACATTTTCATATACATCAATTGAAGCATCTGGGTAATTAACATTCCCATTCCATACAAGCTGCGCTTGTTAGTATTAAATGTTAGTTCTGCCTAATTACGCTGCGTCCCAAGTCACCAGATGTAAGATAAAATATACACATATATATACATACAATTTCAAACATTTTTCAAAAAATAATAAAACAAACAACCAAAGGAATTGTCGCATCTTAGCGAAGTCATACATAGAAGTAAAGAAATGCATTCTTACAAATGTTTTCTCCATATTTATACAAAAAAAAATAATACAAAAGCTGATTTTTCTCATCAAGAAAAAAACACACTCATTGTAGTGTCCACTTTTGCTTGGCTTCTTAAATTAAAAATCCGCCCGTGACTTGCTTCATTGCAATATATCTTCCGACCACTTGTTCGAAAGGAGAAAAGAAAGAAACGATACACCCGGATATTTTTTTTTGTCCTTTATTCGCTCCTATCCACTGGATCTCCACCTAAGGCTTCCATTCTGAGGCTCCTTCTCCTGATGTTGTTCTGTGGGATACTTTCCATTCTGATGTTCCTCCGCTCCTCTGGAAATACTTCGGGTTGTCTTACGCGGCTGCGTAGGTAGTATGGACAAGGTCTCACTGCTGTCGCCAGTTTAGACTGGACAGGTCTCCTCTCAGCTGCCCCGTTGGTTCCGTTTTAGTTGTCCTTGTCTACGGGGCTTGTCGTATTGTCCACTTCTTTCGTGCCTGCTCCCTTCTGTAGGTGGCTTGTCCTGCCTGTAATCCCTTGGGTGAGGGGAACCTGCAATGGATTGTGATCCCAGGGAGGGGTTATTAGGTCTTCTATATTTATAATTTCGAGATGAAACCGAGGACAGAATTGCTCTTTTTATCCCCTGTTTTGGTTCAGGAGTTGGTCTTTTCTGGTTCCTATGTTCGGAGCCCTGCAGAGAACGTTTTCTGCAAATTTTGGACCTCTTTAAATCTTTCCTGTCCCCTGATCCATTTGACTCTACTTTACGTTTCAATCTCGGATCCTCCCATCCGGCATTACCCTTACTTGATTTACGACCGTTATTCTCCTCACTCGAGGTTTTCCTAGATCATTTGAATTTTCCTGGTTGCGATATCTACTTGACCTATTACTCCACCTCTGTACTTCATATAGTGTCTCAACATGACTGTCCGAACTAATCGTGTCGGATTGTCGTGGACGGTACACTCGCACCTGGTCGATATTAACTGTTACCCTTTTACCCCTATTAAAAATACTTAAATTGTTATTCCGAACCTCCAACACTCTGTATGGCCCTTCAAAACTTTCAACCACTCTCCTACCCGCAGCACTAATAAAATGAGTTTGTACCAACACCAAATCATTTATTTTGATGCTAACTTCCCTCCTTTTCCGATTATAATATTTTCGCAATTTTTGTGTTGTTTCCGCATATTCTGCCTTGCTTCATCGAATAATTTCTCATTGTTTCTTCCTACATATTCAGCATCCTCTGTGACATTTATTAATTTGCTAAAAGATGTTATAATTTTCTACCTAAGAATAACTCAGCCGGAGTTTTATTTGTTGTCTCGTTCACTGAAGTGCGCAGCGCGAAAGCGAACTCATAAAGAAATCGGTCCCAGTTTTCGTGATTTTCTTCTACAAAACAGGCTATTATCTGGACTAAATTTCGATTAACTATTTCCGTTAAATTCACCTGAGGCCTGTATGTTACCGTTTTAATGTGTTTTATGTCCAACCTGTGACTTAAGTTTTCAAATACTTCTAATATAAATCTGGGGCCGTTATCACTAATTAAAGAAATCGGAGCTCCGTAACGTGAAATATAATTCTCAAAAAGGGCGTTAGCTATGGCCTGGGCCAAAGCTTTTCGTAAAGGAATAAGCTCACTCCACTTAGTGAAATGATCAGTTATTACTAATAAAAATCTATATCTTTCGGGTAGGGATGCAGGGTAGGAGCCTAATAGGTCTAACGTTACAATTTCATTGGGTTAATTCGATACTATCGGAATTAAACGACCAGCTGGTAGCGCGTTTTTGTAATTAAATTTTTGACACCGGTCACAGGTTGATACATATTCAAATATATATTTCCTCATATATGGAAAACAACATGTGTCGCGTAATTTTAAGTAGGTCTTCCTCTTTCCTAGATGGCCTGCTAATGGCAGATCATGAAATTATTTCATTATTGTTTCACGAAGCGATCTAGGAAGATACACTCTTAGTTCTCCAAGAGTTGTAAAATATTTCTCGTAAAAGATTAGACCGTTGATTAATTTAAATCCTGGGACCAACCCTCGCATACAGTCGCATTAACGGAACCATCGTCCAGATTTTCTAAATAACGATAGATGTGTCCTAACTCAGGATCTTCCCTTTGCTCTCGAATGAGATGTTCTCGGGAGTTTAAGGCTAGGGCTCGAAGAGCTGCGCACGAAATTTGTGATCCATCCATATTGACTACTGTATTCCTAGACAATACGTGCGCAACAACGTTTTGGACTCCCGGCCGATGTCCCCATTCTATGTTGAACTCGGATAACTTGAGTGCACATCTAATCATTCGACTAGATAAGTTTTTCCGATTCGTTAGCTTTGTTAATGCCGCGTGATCTGTGATTACCTTCACTGGCAGGGATCCGAAATAAGTTTTAATATTATTTAATGTCCATATCACCGCCAAACATTCGCGTTCAGTAACAGTATAGTTTCGTTCCGCTTTATTGAGGGTTCTAGACGCGAATGCAATAGGTCTGTGGTTTTAATTAAGCACAGCACCAATTCCGACCCCACTAGCATCAGTACATAAGTTAAACTGTTCTGTAAAATTCAGCAATTGTAAAACTGGTGCCTCTGTTAATGCTCGTTTTATCTTATCAAAAGAATCCTGTACTTCTGTCGACCAAGATACCACCCTGCCATCCCTAAAACTTTCGACACTTCGTTGCTATTTTTAGGAGGTTTCATTTATGTGATTGCCTTCACTTTACCATTGTCTGTTTCGATCCCTTCTTTACTAATTACGAGACCTAAATACTTCAATTTGTCACTTGCGAAGTGGCATTTTTCCTTATTTAGTCTTAGCCCTGCGTCTCTCAACAATGTAAATACCTGATTCAAATGATCTAAATGCTCATTAAACGATGGAAATGTTATGATAACATAATCCATATAAACCGACACGAAACGCCGACTAACAGGTTTTAATATTATATCGATGGTCTTTTAGAAATTTGGCGCCGCCCCTGAAAGGCCGAAAGGCATTCTGAGGAATGCAAATGTGCCATTGCGGTTTATAAATGCGATTTTCTCGATATCTTTAGGACTAATCACCAATTGAAAATAACCACTTTTAAATCCAATGTGGACATCACGCTGGCTTGCGGAATGTTTGTGATTAGATCATCAATCACCGGTAATGGATATCGGGGGTATTTAGTTATTGCATTAAATTTGTGATAATCAATCGCGAATCGATACGCCTCAGGGGAATCCAGAGGAAGGCCCTTATTCTTACACGTAAAAACTACTGGTGACGCGTATGGGGATTGAATAGGACGGATCGAACCCTCTTGCAACATTTTCTCAATGTGATAATCGATTATTCCTTGTTTGACCCTGTCATATCTGTAGGGTCTCGACACTACCGGAACCTTGTCCCCAGTATCGATGTTGTGGTATAAAACATGAGTTATACCCGGCTGATCTGAAAATAGCCATTTAAAACCATTAAATAAATTCCTTAATTTTTGCTTTTGCCCTTCACCGAGCTTTGTGTCTAATAAATCAATCTCGACCGGCTTGTCCATTTTCTGCAACTGCTTAATTTGGTTATCTGGAATGATCAGCGATTTCTATCGAAATCTAAAGTTAACTTGGACTCCTTCATAAAACCAATGCCTAAAATGCATTGGTACTGCATATTGTTAAGAATGTGAAATTCCCAGGTTTTCTGGAATTCTCGGATCCGAATCTGTAATTCGACCCGACCTAAGTGACAACACGGGCCGTCACTACTCTATCTTTCGTCTTTTGACGAGGTCGATACGAAAAATATTTGCGATAAACCTCTTCTGATATGAAAGATTTCTCCGCCCCCGAGTCCCAAAGGGCTGTTTTGAATGTCTCATTAAAAAGAATAGGAATATACGGTAAATTTACTGGGGTCATTCGTAATGAGAATACCCTAAAAGTTTGGTGTTCTATATCTGGAGGATTTTTCTGTACATCGCGATCGATCACCCCCATACTCGCTTCGATCGCTTAAAAGTTTAAATATTTCTTTCGATCATTCTGACCCCTGAAAGCCCTATTCCTGGTACCATCTTGTCGACCGCCTTGATTGTGAAATCTATGATCCGATTGACCACCTCGGTGTCAACCATCGAATCTTTGATTATCCGCAACACCTTGACTCTCAAATCTATTGAACTCTCTCCGTGGTCTACTATTGTCCGCGTATCTATTGTTACCTCTCGTTTCCCTCCAATTTTCCTGTCGATTCCTGTTAGGGAAACGATTGTTCTTGTTTGGTTTTATATCTCGTGATTCCCAACTCGAACCTCTGATCTCTCTATTTTGAAACCGTTCTTCATACTTATCAATAATTTGTAGGATGTGAGATGCGTTTTGCGGATTCCTAACCTCTACATAATCTAAAATCTGAGGTCCTAACCTACTAATAATATGATCGATCAATTTTTCCTCCGTCATTTCGAGTTTTAAGATTTTGTTAATCCTCAACAAATCATACGCAGAATCAGACGGTTTTTGGTTATGCTTTTGAGATGATGAATAGAAATGCGTTTCTAGTTCCAACCTATTTCTAACCACGGGGAACTGTTCTGCCAAACGCTTGCTTTAAGTGCGCGTAATCCGTCGCCTTGTCTTCAACAATCCTATAACCTAAAACATCAGACCAATCTAGTGTCCGTCCTGTGAGATGACCCTTTAAATATGCACAAGCGAGTTGTGTGGATGTCTCGTAATATGTTAAGTTATTATCCATATTTTCCAGAAATTCAACCACATTCTCCACCCCCGAAAAATGCTGCTCAGGGATGATTCGAAAATTAGATCCGACACTAAACTCGGGATTTACTCGTTGGGCGCCACTGTGGTGACCCCCCTGGGTCACACCTTGAACACCAAGATTAATTTGAGTCAAAGAACCACTAAGAGCCATTTTGAATAATAATAATATTTATTTATTATTATAATTTTCTCAAAATATCTCTGATAACACATAATAATATAATGTTACGTCACTTAAAGGGATTCGCCTTTATATTAAATTAAATTACTAAGAATGCAGTTAATTAATAATCAAGCTCAAGTAAGGTTTACCGAAACAGTAGATCCGAGAAATACACGTATTCGAATTCTTAACTTTCATTAACTTTAACTAAGTCGCTTAAACTGATGTTTATTTTAAGTGTACGTGAATTATATTTACGGCTGGCTTATATCAGCTTTCTGGTTCGTCTTGCAGCACGACGTCTTCATGAATCTAATCTCCTTGAATCTTCTAGTAATGCGTTTAAAGTTACTGGCTCAATAGCCTTCCATCATCTCTCTTGCTATCTCGCAACGCTCGACTTAAATACCTTATCTAATTTAAATATCCCGTACATCTTTTGGGAGTTGATTGGAAATAAACGAGAATTTATATTCCCCAAAAAGACTCCTAAGAAGATTAGTGGAAAAGCTCCGTACAGATTCGTCACAAACTATTTGGCCTAATGTATCCGGACACCCAGTGCTATTTACTTAGGGCGTCCTGAGGCATATATTAATATGATCTCGGTCCCCCTTTTGCATGGATGCCAGGCTGCAGAGGTTTGGAAAGACTTTCCACCAAATTTTGATATGTGACCATAGGGATTGCCTTCCAGGAGTCCATCACAGCTGAAGTGAGTGTTTGCCGTGAGGGTGGTCGATTTGGCTGGCTGCGTAATCTGAGTTCTAATTCGTCTCAAAGATGCTCTAAGGGATTTAAATCGGGGCTCTGAGAAGTCCAGTCCAGTTTTTGAGCACCCATTTCGTCAAATCACGTCTGCGCTAACCTCGATGTGTGAATGGAGCAGTTATCCTGCTGGAAGAGAAATGTGCCTTTCCCGAAATATTGCCATAGTGTTGGGGTTGCAGCATTGTCCAGAATGTTTACATACATCCCAGAGTTCATGTTTTCAATCACAGGAACTAACGGACTCAGGCAAAACCACGAGAAATACCCCCACGCCATTATGCTTCCACCATCAACTTAACAGTCTGCACAATGTTGTCACTAAAGAAACGTTCGCCGGGCATCCGCCAAACCCAGAAGCATCCATCCGACTCCCAGACAGTAAAGTGAGATTCATCTCTCCAAAGAACAGTTTTCCACATCCCCGCAGTCCAATGATGGTGAGCTATTCACCATTGCAATCGATGCTTCGCATGCTGTGGAATGATGTCTGGCTTGTGAGCGGCTGCACGACCATGGAATCCCAAGTTTTTCAAATCTCGATGGACAACCCTGCTACTGACACTAATTCCTGACAAACTTTGAAACTCCTGAGAAATTTCCGCCAACGGGGACTTGCGATTTTGTTTCACTACCCTTTTCAGAGTGCTGCGGATGCGTTCACCAAGTATTTTTGGCCTACCGGCTCGTTTTTCTGCCGTTTCACCAACTCGACTTTTGCACTTCACAATTACATCTCTCACAGTGGATTTAGGTTTCTGTAGAATGTCCGTAACCTCACGAACTGATTTTCCACAAAGGTGGAATCCCACTATACTGCCACGATCAAACTAACTAAGCCCCTTTGACTTACCTATTGCCTCACAAATACATAAATACAATCAGACAAACCACTACCAACACTCTTACAGAATTACGCATCAAATTGCGTCACTCGCCAGAACCACTTTTTTAAAGGGGTGTCATATACTTTTGGCCAGATAGTATATATATATATATATATATATACACTGCTCAAAATAATTAAAGGATATTGCGGTTTAGTTGGATCTTGTGGCTGGGAAACTTTTCAGCTGATTGATACATGGTTGACAGACGTAGTAGGTTATATGAGAATAAATTACACATGTTTGGCAGAAAAATGCATTTTATTGCGCATTTGTGAACAAAAGGAAAAAAACACAATTTGTGCATATGAGAAAAAAAATAAGAAAAGGTGTTTTCCTCAAAAGAAATCATTTTTAGTAATGGGTATGGTTTCCATGGACGGCCAGCAACATTGAGCACATTTGAGGCATGGAGTCAATGGGGTTATTAATCACGAGTTGATGTATTCTGTCCCACTCTTCCAGTAGAGTTATTTCCAGTTCTTGGAGAGTTTATGGGGGTGGTTGGCGGCCAGCAACTTGTCATCCTAGAGCGTCCCAAACGTGCTATATTGAATTCATGCCTTGGGGAACCCACTGGCTATTCCATTCTTACGATTCCTTTCTCGTAAAGGGAATTCTCCAGGACGTTAGCATGATGTGGTATGCTGTTATCGTCCATTAAAATGAAGTCATATCTGATTGTTGCAGCGTAAGGGACGACAATAGGTCTGAGGATCTCATCCCTATATCGACGAGCAGTCATAGGTCCATCCCGAATGATGTAGAGGAGTGTGCGTCCATCAATGGAGATGCCACCATACACCAACACTCCCCCACCGCCAAATCTGACACTTTCGTGCACGAACGCAGGATTATTCCTACTGCCATGGTACCTCCAGATGAAAATACGCCTATTATCCGGATGAACAGAAAAACGGGACTCGTCAGAAAAAGAACATTGCACCATTCATTTATCCTCCAGTTCACATACTCTGTTGCTCACTCCCTGCGGTCGCGACGATGCCTTGATGTTAGTTTAACACATACCAGCGGTCGGCGAGCATACAGACCAAAACCATGGAGCCGGTTTCGGACAGTCTGAGTTGAAACTGTTGTGCCAGTAGCCGAGCGAAGGTGTTGTTGGAGAAGAGTAGCGTTAATATTTTGATGTCTCCGAGCCGTTAGCACTAAATAATGATCTTCATTGGGCGTTGTTGCCAGTCTACGACCTGCGCTTCCAGTCTCCAAAAACAGTTCCGGATCCTGGAAATCACACTTTGTGAAACTCCAATGGCTTGCACTACTTCGGCTTGAGTTTGGCCGTCTTCTAACCTACCAACAACTCCCCAAGCTTCCGAATTGGTTAAATGACTTCGCTGAGACATCGTACTCATCGAAACAAATCAGTCACTAAATGCCGATCATCCTTGTGATAATTTCAGTTGAAAGTCAAATTTCATACGCTGCCGCTGAAGCGACGTTTTTGATGTCGAACTCAAAATTAGCATACTTCACAGTTTCAAAATCAGAAAAATTTGCATTTGTGATTCTCTTCTTCCATTTTCGGAAAAAAAATTCGCTTATATCTTTATTTTATACAAAACTTACAATATCCTTTAATTGTTTTGAGCAGTGTGTATATATATATATTTATATATACACTGCTGGACAATTGCTAAGGACGGATCATAAATTGCTATGTAGCATAACATTAAGCAAGACATGAGACCTAGTAGGATAAAATATAGTTGCCACACTGTTCAGACATTAGAATAAAGAACATTTATTGTTCTGGAAAGTACAAAAGCTGTGAAACATCTGAAAGAAAAAAAATGTTCATTTGATCTGCGTATTTAGAAATGGAACAATGCATCTAAAAGTAAGCAGGCACCTTAAAGAAAGGTATCAGTACGGGATATGTCCACCGTGGAGTGTCATGCAACATTCCACACGTCGTACCATACTTTGCACAACATTATCCAGCAGCTGTTGAGGCAATTTATCCCATTCCTCTGTGAGTGCACAGATGAGGGTGTTTTTGTTTGTCGGAGGATAGGTTCGACCAGAAACCTGCTTCCCCAAAGCATCCCACACATTTTCAATGGGGTTTAGATCTGGAGAACGCGATGGCCATACGAGACGGTGAATACCCTAGCTGTCTAGACAATCCTGAACAGCGAGTGTTCTATGACATGTTGCGTTGTCGTCCATAAAAACAAATGTATCACCGACAGCACCACGGAAAAGACGAACATGAGGAAGTAGAACTTCATCAATGTATCGTTGGCCCGTCATAGTCCCATTCGCAACCACATGTAGGCGCGTGCGACCATTGATCATGATGCCGGCCCACACCATGATACTGCATGTCGGATATCGGTCCTTTTCCTGGATATTTTCTGGACGATAAGCAGTACCACTCTCGCGCCAGATCAGTTGGCGTCTACAATCCGATGACAGGCTGAACCTACTCTCATCTGAGAATAGTACGTATGCCCAGTCCAACTGTGATGCGCACGACACCATTGCAAACGGGCAGTACGGTGCTGTCTGGTCAATGGGACACACACAACAGGTCTGCGTGCGTATAGTCCTCCTCCCCTCAAACGTCTGGCAACAGTTTTTCGTAAGATCTGCTTTCCTGAGGCAGCAAGAAACTGATTTGCCACCTGCTGAGCTGTGATGCGCCTGTTCCATTTTGCTGATAGGACGATATATCTGTCTTCTGCAGGCGTCGTACTTCTAACACGACCTCCCCCGTGCCGTCTACTACACATTCCAGTAGTTTTAAATGACTTCCACAGCCGTGAAACAACGCTGTGCGCGATTTCGAACTCCCTGGTAACATCTGTTATTTTTCGCCCTTTTTCGATCTTTCCAATAATTCGGCCACGCATAAAATCATCTATGTCATATCGGGAAGACATGCCAAAAATTTTAAGTTCGTCTTCTAAATATTTCCTGTAAAACTTTGACTTGAAACAACAACTGTCCACACGCGTCAAAACCTTTAAAAAGCTCTTATGAACGCTATCACGTGATGAACAGACGTGGAAAAAAAATTGCATACTCATACTTCTTCTTACTAATATCCCGCACTTATTCTAATCTAATTTTCTACATTTTGCTTCCTTTCATTTTTTATTTGCTATGGATGATAGTGTTATCCGTCCTTAGCAATTGTCCAGCAGTATATATATATATATATATATATATATATATATATATATATATATATATATATATATATATATATATATATATATATATATATATTCACAACTTGTATAAATTGAATTACCAACTATCCATCGCTGCTTGATATCAATCGTATACGCTTATTACGAAATAGATCGAACATCCTCTCATGAATGGATTTGTCGCATATATGCTGTATAAATGTCGACTTTGATTCAAATGAAAAATTTCGATAATTATAAATGGAACTATTTTTTTTTTCGTTACGAAGTCTGTTATTAGCAGCTGTTTTTGTTAGTTTTGTTTCTGAATTTGTGTTTATGTATAATTATTGATATTCTGCTACCAAAAACTTAAAATAGCATTTCTCAAACTTTGGGTTACCTCCCCATTTGGGCAGCGAGATAAACCTTCCTGAGGGGCGCTAGCATAATGAAAATATCGCAAATAAAATATTATTTTTAAAAACATTAATTTTCTGTAATGAACCAAAATCAAATAGATTCTGCTTTAATAAAAAGTAAAATAAACATTTACACTAATATAATACACTTATAAATATATCAGTTCTACAAATGTATTTGATAATTATAATCTATCAATACCAAATTAAGAACAAGTTTAATAATTACCTCTAACACCATGGGCTTGTCATATATAAAATTACATACAAAATTTAATATTTATCTGTAAAATTTGTACGGTTTGCAATACAAATCAAAAAGTAGCTTTAGCATCACTGTATATTATTACTGAATTCTCAGTACAATTCTATTGTATGGAGGGGGGAGCGATTTAAATTACGATTGAAGATCGGGTCGCAGATGTTAAAAGTTTAAAAAGCGCTTACTTAAGGTTACGTTTAAATTTTAATGCACGTCCTTTGTTAAAATCATAAGAAAATGTTCCACTCCACTCAAGTTCTTGCAAATTAAATCAACTGTTAATAACTGAACTTTACCTTTCTTCAGTGAACTGCAGTTACACAACCCGACCTGAACGATTTGTTTTCACCCCACTCATTTTCATGTACTCGGATCTTGGTTCCGATGAGACCCCGATCCCCACAATATGATCTTAAAATAGTATATAATTTTCATCAAAGCAAATCATACTCGAAATTTTACCATCGAATTAAAAAGGAAGTTTTCAACTTGAATATCTATTTTTCGAGCATTATTGAAATTATTTATTGCATCCTATGAACTGAACAGTTTAACACAAAGTACAAGTATACTGAAGAACGGAATACTGTGTTCAAGTTGAAATCTCACAAAATAAAGAAAAAAGTGATTGCAAAAAATTCAAGTATTTCCCGTAACTTCTCAAAACAAAGTTATCAGACCATGAAGTACATAGACTAAGTCACTCACACATGTGTTGACTTAAATTGAACATCTTTTGATTATGCTGTCAAAAGTAGAATAAAAAGAAATGATGTGATTCATGCTAGAACAAAAATTTGTGTAAAAATGTATATTGATGAACCGTGTTACTTCAAGTCCCTGATAGCTCAGTCGTAGAGCGCTAGATTTCAAACCAAGATAAAAAAAAATAAGTCCGTATTATTTCAAAATCGAGTAAAAAAAATTGAGTGTGTTTAATTTATTTCTATTTTCTCCCAAATCAGTTAACATTTATTTTTTTATGAATCCGCTGAAATAAAGACTATTTTTTATTTTTAAATTGCTGAGAAATAGTTAAAAATTCCTTTAACTAATATTCAAACATATCCTGTCTGCAGGACAGGTATTGATGCCTGCCACACAGCTTGAGAGATTTAAATTATCTTTCTTTTTTTTTTTTCAATTAGTGTTAGTCTGAGCTTTGGTTGTTAATGAAATATATTGTATTTCCATTCATTTACATTATTGACTTCTTTATTAGAAGACTCCTTTATAAAGTAGTTGTTTAAGTAGTCTTAACTCAATTAAATAAATAAATATATGTGTATATTCTCTTATCATATTTAGATGCTGATAAGTTCATTTAAAATAAATGTTATTTCGTCTTAAAATTAATAATTACTATCAAAAATACGTCCATTACAAATGATTTACTGCACACTATTTTAATAAGAAAACTTATTTTCATTAATTTTGATGAACTTTCTACATTATCTTTAACTATCCGGTTGGAATAAACCATAAACCTGTATTATCTAAACTATCAACAGCTACTTATCAATCAGGTTAAAAGAAAAGGATTATACGTAAAAAGAAATCAGTGTTAATCGATTTTTTTCTTACGGCATCATTTGTAACCGCCATCAACACAGTTTACAATCTAAAACGTACTGAAATGGCTAATGATTGCTTGAAAATATCTTTCAAATCTCTAATGTAGAGATCAACGTAAAAAATAATAATAAAATAAACTGTAGCTTAACAGGTTATTTCTGGGGCACTTTTCATTGGATAGACCTTTCTTTAGAGGATATTAATACCTATTTCGATCATTAAAGCATTTAAACCATCTGGAAAAATTTAGCATGTTTGAAAATAATAGTTAATATTAAAATTAAGATTCGTAGTAAAAAGTTCTCAGATTATGTTAAAGCATAATACTTCAAGAAAATATTTAATTGTGTTATTATTAATCTGTAAATAAAAATAAAAATGTTTGTAATTATTTTGTGGAGTTATGACTAATAAATAATATGAGGTAATTGATGTTTCAAAAAAGCACGTGCTCGAAACAAAAAGCTAATCGTATTAAAATAAGAATTTAATCACATTTATTTCACTCATAAACTTACTTCTTTTTTATTGAAAAAACTGCTTAAGGTTTTAGAAGTAACTCAAGAACATTAAAAGTAAATTAGTGGAATAAATAATATCTATAAAAAATTTAAAAGTGCATTAAAAAACATAATTCTTTTTTTTTATTTTGGTATTTTCAATTTTAAAGGGGTTTTTTTCTTATTTTTGTTTTAATAATATGTTCATCAAGTCTTCGATGCATAATTTTTGTCGTTTTGGTTCAATTAAAATGTATATACATATAACGGTCTAGTTCCAGTTCTCGCGTTCTGAGCAAAATAAAGAGGTTTTTCAGGTCTTCGGTTCAGTTCCAGTTTGAAGCTCTGATTTTACTGAACTCTGCAATACTGCAACAAATATATATATATTTTAATTAGGGAATAAAATTGCACTTATTTGTTTGCTTAAATTGCATCAATAAGACATAATACTTTATGAATTTGTATTTTAATATGTTGTTAACAAATTTTAATAAACAAACCGATAACAAGAGAGCTTCTATTGAATTCATATTTTCTTCCATTAAGATCGTAAAGTGAGACAAACTTAACATGCATCAACCGTTCTACATTGCAAGAGCTCTGTAGCACTTTGACTTGAAGTCGTAACACGGCTGAAACAACATCGGCCATAATTTCAAGGCATGACCTCTTGGTTTGCAATAGTTTCCATTAGGCTTATATATATTAATAAACAACGCTTTATCGATAATCACCCGTTGAAAATGAATGCCATAAAATTCATAAAATGAATTATTTTGAACCATTTTTTTTATTTTGTCATTAATGTGATTAATTATGTTGTTGTTGTTACTAATACAACCTGTCTGACGATGCCAGATCGAGACCCACGAAATTCATCGCGAAAAGGATAAATGTTCGCCTATCTTTGGCCATGGCTTGAGCAACATTAGGTATCAGTTAGGCTCGGTTTCACCCCAATTTTTAGGGAGGACATCCTGCAGGGGGCGTCAGGAGCTTCCCTACCACCAACCTAACGAGAGGACTTGTGACTCGAGAGCTATTTAGAGACACCCCATGTCGCATAAACACAATACATTTACAGATATCCATGCCTTCTCCGGGATTCAATCCTAAGCCCTGTGGCATATCAAGTCAGTGTTGATATCCGCTATACCGGATAGGTGACTGGGTAAAATATTTTACATTGTAAAGTTAGTGGTGATCACAAAAATTTAGGAATCAAAGTAAACGAACTCGAAACATTTTCATGAGATGTCGTTGCTTCGTACGCAATTTAGGAAAATTCATATTTAGCTTTCACACATTAGGGACCTTAAAAAACTAATCAGCATAGGGCCTTACGGACGTTAAAATCTGTTGAAGCTCATAATCCTCCCGTTTTTCAAGTATGCAATCTTGCAAGGGAATGGCACGACTAAGGACATTCGTTTGGGGTCGAGACTTGGTGTAATAGTAGTACTCATTTAGGATGTTAAACCCTCAATGTCATTCCGCCTAATGGCCAGTCAATTCGGAAAATGAGTGAGTGAGTGAATATTAACGTCATGCTGTTCAGCTACACGAGGAATTTCGGCGATGATCTCGTAACTTTGAACCATAGTCAAGTGACGAGGACGAAATCTCAGCTGGAATACCCCTCTCCTAACTACCTCACCACACCATCCTACACGGCGGTTCTTCAGTGGCGCTGAGCTTAAACTCGTCACATGCCAGCCATGATCCGATACCTATACCACTAGGGTACAACGGTCTCGTTCAATTCGGAGTAAATAGCCTTCGAAATCAATGCTAAGCTTTTATACAATTAAGTTTTAATAAATAATAATTTTCAATAATAAATAATTCTAAATAATAAATAATTTTTAATGTGAAAAAATAACTTTAAATATCTTTAATAATAAAATTTTAATGAATAATAATTTTAAATAATTTTAATAATAAAAACATTTAATAATAAATTTATTTATGTTTTTACTTATAATATTTAATGAAACTTTCATAAACAGGTGTATTTAATTTTTAAAAAAAATAATTAAATGAGTTGAAACAAAAAGATGATCACGTGATTCGAACCCTATCCTTCCGCATAGAAAGCAGGCATCCTTCCAACTGTGCCATTGTGTCCCTGGATGTAATTAAAACTTAATTGTATAAAAGCTAAGCATGAATTTCGAAGGCTATTTTCTTCGAATTGACTGGTCATTCGGCGGAATTACATTGAGGGTTGAACACCCTAAAGGAGTACTACTATTACACTTTCTCTACCCAAAATGAATTTCCTTAGTCGTGCTCTCCCCTTCTTAGAAAAGAGAAACCAGATGATAATTTTCCTCGTTAATTGACCGTAATTCAAAATAACGAGATCATTTTTCAAGAGTTCTCACCTTCCACTTTGAGGAGGCCTATGCAGGTTTAACCCATCTCGGCTCATTGTCATCCAGCGGTGTGAAGTGGTGTGGTTTGGTAGTTAGGAGGGGTAGGTGTCAGCTCTTTATCGTCTCTTGAACGAGGTTATAAATAATCAGGTCCATGACCAATAACTAACGTGTTGCTGTACAGTTTGGCGTTAATATAACTCTCACTCTCACTCACTCACACCAATTTCTCTAGTGTTTCTTCAAAGTGTGACGTAAATTAAAATTATATCTAATAACTTACATTTAGTTTGCTTGCCATTTCACTTCACGAAAGAATACTAACATTTTAATAATTTCAGAAAAAGGCTACATTGCAATATAAATTAATATAAATACATTGTTAGGGTGAATACTTCCAATGCTGCTTTTCTTGGATATAGTATAAATTATAGGTTTACTGCAATATAAATTAATATTTTATACATATTTGCTAAACTGTCTATCTTATGGAATACTGGAAAACATTAAATTAAATTTTTACTATATAAACTGTGATTATATTACATATCATTATGCTTCCCTGCAATTTTTTCGCAGCATATTTTGAATAAAATCCAAATCTAATTAAAAAAAAAGTATAAGGTATTTCCTATAATGTAAATTATTTTTTTTAATTTTAAACTATGCTTAAATTTAAATGATAGCACATACTATAGAATGCGAGGAATTTAATTTTCCTTAAATTCATAATTGCATCCAAGGAATATAATTAATTTTTATGTTTGTTTATAAAACCGAAAAAATAATTATGCACAATAATTTCTAAAATTAACTAACGACATTACTTTGTTGAACACAGACAGTAATATGTATTTCCTTCTTTCATAGCTTTAAGACTTTTTTGAAAGAATATTAATTGTTTATATATTTAATTATTTTAAAACTTATTAGAAAGTAACTTTTTCCAACAATTTCGATACACATTCGAGGATCAATATATAAACTTAAGAAAAACACACATATATATATATATATATAGTATAATAAAATAAAAGTGAAGAATAACTAGAACCCACAGTACTAAAGAAGTAAGAAATTGGAATTCAGCAAACACAACAAAAGTACATAAAAAAAGTCATACGACTAAACTGGAGACCTATTATGATTTCTAAAGCTGTCTATGGCTGTCTATGGATCCACCTTCCCCGTACAGCAGAAAAATTATATATATATATATATATATATGTGTGTGTGTGTGTGTGTGTGTAAAATACAGCAGTAGAATAATTTACATATATAAAATATATATATATATATATATATATATATATATATATATATATATATATGTGTATGTGTGTGTGTGTGTGTGTTTGTGTGTGTGTGTGTGTGTAAAATATTGGCTGAGAGATTGTTAGTAGAATAATTTACATATATATATATATATATATATGTATATATATATATATATATATATATATATATATATATATATATATATATATATATATATATATATGTATGTAAATTATTCTACTAACAATCTCTCAGCCAATATTTTATATATATATATATACATACATATATATATATATATATATATATATATATATATATATATATATATATGTAAAATATTCCTTGGCCGAGTGTTTTTCGAGTGTTAGTAGATTTTCATTAAACACATCTTCAGTGGACGTTCATCTTCTTTATTTTGAAGCACACATCAAAAGCTTAGGACAAAATTGCTATACATTTTCACATTGATGAGGCACACAAACTTGCGACGATATTAAAGCAAAGTGGACAGGAGACAAACAATAGCAAAATCTTGGAGGGTCCAACACAAATACACAAAGAGCAGCTATTTACATTTTTACATGAATAAGGCAAAAAGGAAGAGGGCGGGATTACACAAGAAGTTTGATTTTATATCAACAGTGCAAGCGCCTGATGATTGCGTAATCGTAGTTCTGATCGGATAGAATGGGCGGGACAGGAATTTCTGATGTTATAATATTATTTGATTACGATTATGATCAGGTATTAGTTTCTAACCAAACAGTTAAAAGATTATTTCAATATTATTAAAAGAGTTAATTAAAATGATGCTAGAGGGAATTATTACATATATATATATATATATATATATATATATATATATATATATATATATATATATATATTAAATTCTGAATTCTTACTGTAATTAAACCTATCTGGTTGGAGTTTTTTAGGTAATGTTTTAGATGTGAAACGGGTAACAGAAGTAAGGGATTCGGAATTTTTTTTCATTGGTTTACATGTCTAACATGTTAGAGGTAAGATGAATCATGTGACATCGTTTATTGAATTCAATTTAAAAAGTAGCATTTCAATCCCAAAATCTTTGTTATTAAACTTAGGTTATATTTCACCTTCTTCTTCCTATAAGCTCTACAGCCAATTTATTCAGCCAAGGCGGCCTCAGATAGTTTAAACGATCTTGATCTGTTTATTGATATTATTTTCTATCTGTTTACGGCATTACTTCTCAAGCGTTTTTGATTTTATGTCATTGTCTAACCTTCTTGTATGGAATTTGCCTTTTTTTTGCCTTCTGGTTTCAAAAACGTCATTTACTTAATTGGGTTCATGTCATCATACGTGGATATATGGCTATGACAACATAGAGGTGTAAGAAACCTTAATTACTTTAATTAAATTTGGTTCCCTGTACTTCCTTTGTCATTCAAAAATGCTGAGTATTCTGCACACACACAAACCCTATTTTCCTTTACTGCTCCGAAACTTCTCCTGAATATTTTTCATTTAAATCTCAATAAGTGTTCATTATCCAATTTTCTCATTGTCCAGCGCTTACTGTCGTACAAAACTATGGATCTTATAAGCGTTTTATACTGTTGTACTTTGGTTTCAGTGCTTAAAAACTGGATTTATATTGACTTTTCAAACTATAGCAACATATGTTAGCTATGTTTATTATCTTTTTAACTTCGATTGATATACCATTATTGTAATTTATAATTCTACCTAAACATTTGAATTGACGGATATCCTCAAAAAATAATTATTTATTGTCACTGGTCCCTGATTCCAAACCTTGTCTGGAACTGCCATAACTTTTGTCTTTTCTTCATTGGTAGTTCAATCCATCTTTTTGCTTCGAATTCGAGCGTACAAAACGCTTCAACGATCACTTTTCTTGTCCTTCCCACTATGTCTACATGGTCTGAATATACTTAAAGATGTACCTATTTTATGAATATGGTTATTTGAAAATTATATACCAGGTTTGAATATTGCTTTTTAAGGACAGGGTTAAATAACTGACCTGAAAGGTAACTCATTGTTTTAAGCATTTTACACTATAAAATACATCTGAAAGTACAGCCCTTAACTTAATCCTACCTTTCATTTTATAAAAAGTCATTCCTACTAGGTTAACTGATTTCTTAGGTATTCCCATCTCCAACAATACTTCAAACGGCTTCTCTCTATCAATGTTGTCTTTAGTGAGTGAGTGAATATTATCGTCACACTGTTCAGCTACACGAGGGCTTTTGGCGACGGACAAGGTAAATTTGAACCATGATCAAGTGCCGTGGACGACACCTGAGCTGGCATTCACCCTTCTCCTGACTACCACTCTATACAACTCAATGATGTCTTAAGCCGTCTGAAAATCGATGAACAGGGGATATGTATCGATGTCATATTCTTTAGTCTTTTCAAGTATCTATCTAATGTAGTGTAGTTGATAAATTGAAAAGGTCAACCTTTTTTTATTGGAATTCACATCGATATCCTCCTATTATTTTATTTGAATATTCACTCAAGTATTCAAACAATATGTCAGAGAATACAATATAAGATGTATTTAACAGGCTAATTCCTCTACAATTTTTGTATTCAAGCTTGTCTCCCTTCTGTAATATTGGATATATAGACTCATCCTCCCATTAAATGAGGACTTTTTTTTACAATACAAATATTGGGGATCACAACATGCATCTCTTTACTAAGTTTAAGCTGCAATTGCATTTAAAAGCTTGGATTTAATACCATCCGATCTTGCTAAAATATTACTTCATAATTTTTTCATTGCTCTTTCCATTTCATCAACAGATGGTTATTCTACGTCATCTTCTTCTTGATTCACAATTAAGTAAAAAAAGCATTCTGATTAATACTTATTGAAAAGAAAGAAATTGCAGAAAGAAAAAGAAAAAGCATTGCATTGCATTTATCATCAATTACACGTATTACATTGCATTAGTGCATTGCGTTTTCAAGCCACAGATTCGGGGTTCAAATACCGGCTTGGGCAAGGTCAACTCAGAATTTCATCCTTTCAGTGGGTTGATAAATGAGTACCAATTTTTCTTGGGGACTAAGCCCTGGAGGGTTCACGTAGAACTGACCAACGGATCGCAGCATATCCTCATGCACCTCAACGACAGAGTTAGCGAATACTAAGATATGCACAGTAAGTATTGGACCTCATGGGCTATTGCGCGACTGAATTATGTATATATATATATATATATATCACTCAAAAGTAAAGAAAAAATCCGTAACTATTTTGCTTTCCTCAACGAAATGAAATTTTTATTATATATTTTGCTCAAGTCATTTTATGGTATCAGAAGTTTACGAAGTCTTTCGCCCACACTTTATGTGATGCTTAAATCGCGAAATCAATAAACACTGAATGGCTTATTGTAACATTTTCCTTGACTTTCCTTTTATCTATTTTCTATAGCATTTCTCTTTTAAAAATTATAAACTAAAAGAGCAATCAACTATTTTTATTGTAATCGATGCTTATAAAGTTCCATAATAAGTCATACTTGTTTGCTATACAAATAGGAAATCTAAGACTTTTAAGGTAATAGATACCATTGTTTCATCAGCGATGTTGTGCAATTGTTTCCCGATAGTGCGGGGAGTTTGTTATATGTATGGCAGGAGTGGTTTAAAGAGCTTAATAGTAGAGTTTGCGAGACTGATATGAGGTGTGAGGTACTTTTGTTTTGTATAAGTTGCGAGGTAGTAAGTAATTCTAAAATTAAGATATTATTTGTTATTAAAGATTTGTAGTTAAATTTAGATAATAGTATATATACAAAAAATATGAATTTTATCATGTTTTAAGGAAAAAAACACAAAAATGATGGTAACTCAAAAAGTTCTGTGTGGAATTTTATGAAACTTATGCGCATTATACAACATGTAGAAGGGTTACAAATCACTATACATTATATGATATTATACGATGAGCGAATAGGATGTCTCAGTTGGTGAATGAGAAGAAAAAACTTTTAATATGAGTTTTGATCCCCTGAGAAGCAACACAACACATACAGCGATGTGCGATGCACTCAATTATGTGGCTCGATTAGTGCGAGAGATTTCTCTTCCAAGGAAGTTGAATAGTGGTTAGAATTCCTAAGATGGATATTGAGAATAGCTACACTTTGTCGTAGAGTGTCCCAAACATGTTCAGTAGGGTTAAGGTCCGTCGATCAAGCTGGTTACTGCATGATCTGAATTATTTCCTGCTAATGATAAGCATCGACAATACAAGCTCTGTGTGTTCTTCCATTATCATCCTGTAGCACCAATACATCACTTAGTGCCCCGACATAAGGATGCACATAAGGATCCAGGATATCACCTCTATAGATGTGAGCATTTGCATTTCCACGGGAAAAGTCCATACAGATAGATAACGCCTCAAACACAGACACTGTCTGATCCGTATGTATCTCTTTAATGGAGGGAACCGATTTTCAGTTTCTCTACAAACAAAAACACGTCTATTATCGATTTCAAGTCTAAACCTGGGATTCCTATAAAGAGAACAGCTCTCCATTGATCACGCCATTAGTGGACATTTTGATGAGCCCACTGCAAACGTGACCGCCAATGGTGTGACGAGTAGAACGCAAAAGGCCGGTCGCTTCGTAGACAAATCACATTTGTCGAGCCTTCAACGCACTGTTCATCTTGATACCAACCTTCTGGAGCTTGCAGCGAAGGAAGATCTTAGTTCAGTCGGAGTTACGTTGCTGTTCCTTTGTACGCATAATGACAAATATCGGCCATTGGCACTCGTGGTTGCACGTGTCTTTCCTTTTCTGAACCTCCTGGATGCCAAATCCGTGGTTAGAAATTGTTGTCAAAGTTTATGAATCACAGGCGACTCACATTCAGCCATTTAGCATCTTCTATCAGACTTTGTCTTCTAACAAGTCTCCCAATAGCTTACCATCACAGTTCTTACGGTCAATTAAAGCATGTAGGTCATGTTACAGGTTCGCTAAACCAGATTTCTAATCTCAGACATGAAGCGCGCCGTCATGCTCTGAGGCATATATTTTTCTACTCTTCACAAATAATGTATTTCGATTGCATCACCACTATTTTGCATTATGTAATATTGTGTCCATATACTTTTACTTACGAGCATACAACATTTTATTGAGATAGGCTTGTTTGGAAGCGAGTTATCGCTATTTTTGTTATTTTTCTTAATTTATGCAATAAAATGTTACAGGAAATCCTTTTAACATTCCAATCCTTTCAATATATGTATTATTTACTTTTTTGTTTTGTATTGTAACGTTAATTAACGGTGAACCAATTCCGAAACAGTAAATATAGTTACTATTATAACCAAATAGCGTTACGTTTATCAAACCAAGCCTTTTTAGAAATTTCCTTGAGATACAGTCAGTAAATAAATTTCATAAAATGAAATGAGATCATTAATGGAAGAAGAAATTTTTGTTAATTTCAGATATGATTGTCAACGATCTACCAAACTGTATAAAAGCTGATGATATCATTTTCTCTGCATTAAAAATCATGAATTATTTCTAAAGGTGTATAATAGAGGTAACAATAGAACTCTAAAGGAAACGTTTACATCAAAAAATTAATATTACTCAGGTAGGTACTTATAAGCAATTTTAAGTACTTACGCAGTATTTATTTTATAAGCAAAGTAAATACCTGTATCTCTTTTCTATCCAACCGGAATTTAGTGAAACACTACATTTGCTGTATCTAGAAAACCAAATATATTCGAGTATTTGCAACTCATAATTGGACAAAAGCTTTTTGAATTCACAAGACAAATTATTTCCATAAAATTAAACCATATTTATCTCTACCCAAAAAAAACATGTGATCACCCAATAAGATGCACTGGGTCTTATATATCTCATCATATACATCAAGAGTGAGAAAAAAAGTAAAATATAGAAGGTGAGAGAGGGATTTTTTGTCTGTAAATTTGGCATGAAAGAATGGCATTCATCTTCTGATGATAAATGTTTGTGAGTTAGATTTTAGTCACTATTGTAAAATACTGACATGATTTTTGTGTGACATTTCTCTTCTGTATTTGTGTGTTCTGTATAAATGTATTCAAATTAAATAAAAACTCTTAAAATAAGTTAAATTGGAAAAATGTTTTTAGAAAGGAAAATAAATTTTAAATAATGGTTGTAGACCAAAAAAAGGCAATTTAAATTATATTTGAAAGATGACAGTGTAAAAATTAAATAAATTTGATCAAAAATACAATATCAAATAAATTCCAACTTTACATTTTATACATACATTAACTTAACAAATAAATTAATATTTCATTTAAGCTGTATTATTTCATTTAAACCTCTAGTAGTATTACAATTTTTTAAAATAAATAAACATAATTTCTTTTCCTTTTCCACATGTTACCCTTTTTATGAGAAAAAATATATATTCTTGGACTGTGATACACATCTAACACGCTATTTATTCCCAATAATTTTCCTCATTTTAACAATCTGATGAACAATGAATTAGACGATTTTCTTTAAAAAATGTGGTAAGTTATTTTTCTCGATATTTTTCTCCGTAGTGTTTTAAAAATCTTACAATATTCTAGAAAAGAACAATGTCCGCCATTTTTAAAAGAAAAAAATAATGGGATTACTTTACTTGTTCTGCATTACACAGTTACTAGTTTAAAATCTATCAAACACAAACGAATTAAAAACTTTGATGTAAAGGCAAAAAAAAGAAAAGAAAATTATATGCAAATAAAAAAGTGTAATGTTTCGCAAAATGCATTTCGTGATTTAAAATTAAGAATGTTTTCTTTTTCTTTTTCCTAGTGACGTACTTTAAGGCTACACTTGTCAGTGACGATAGAACTTGTAATTTTGAACAGCGGTCAAATGCTGAAGACAACATCTGAGCAAGTATACCAATTTCCCAACTTCCACACCAAGTCAGTCTATGGTGATATATATAAACATTATTACTCTTATATGTGTGTATCCTGATGCCACTAAAAACTATCGAATAGAGGGCGCTGATGCACGTTAAGTCTGTTATAGTTCAGTGTATTACTGGGTGTAGTAAAGTAATTTGGAGAAAGGGTACACAGACCTAGGTTTCATATCTTTGTCGTTTAACAAAAGTTCAAAACCACAAAATTCGTCGTCAATAAGTATATAAAATATTGAAATATTGAATTTGTAGGCTTAAACTTGTTATTTTGTAAAATAACGGTTGTTTAGTCCTTGGGATAGTGAATGTGACTTGTAATGTGTTTTAAATAATAGTTTTATATTTTTGACTTGATTAAATATTTTTGTGTGTGAGCAAGATTAAGTCACCTAATAACTTTTGTAGTTATAAGATGTAAAATTTCAAAAATAAATATTGCTGCACGCTATTTTACATTTTCTAACTGTTTAAATAATCCAGGAGAGAGAGAGAGAGAAGAGAACATGTTACCAACTTTCATTTTGCTAGTTTATCATTATTTGATCTACCCATAATAGGAAATTGTTTTTCTAGAGTTATTAACTGTTTATCTTCAATTACTGTATAAAGCAATGTGGACTTAGTAAATATCCAATAAATTTTTCATATAAAATGCCTATCATGTGTTAATTTTTAGAATACCTAATTATTTACGGGTATAAACTAGTCAAAGATTAAACTAAGTTATTTATCATTTATTTATTTCAGTTGTTTCATGGAATAAATAATTATTTTCTTACTGTATAACTGCATTATACAATTTAACAGTAACACACACATATGTCATTCATCATTATTTGAAAAAAACATAGCAGCATTTCTAAAGATAGGAATTTAATATTACAATACAATATTTATGAATTATAAATAATATTACTAATAATGTTGATATGTTTTCAAATGTAATTCGTTTTAATATTTGCTACTTTTAAATATCAAATATCGCTATTTAACATTGTAGGTGGAAGATAATTATAATTTCAGGTTAGCCCCATTCTGCTTCTATCATCCTGAATCGCAACATTTTATTTTAAATATTTATCGTAGAGGATATCTCCCAATTTCTTTTATTTTAATATCGACGAAAAATTTAATCCCTTGAAGAAAACTCATGATTAAAAAGGAAACCAATTTCTACGAATGCTGACATCTCGATGACTTTATTATATTGAAATATTTTTCCAAAATGATTTCAAACAATTGCTCGTTTAAAAAAAGGAAAATGAGAGTTTTAAGTTGAAAGGAATAACTCAGAAATAATCTGTGACATAATGTACTTTTGCATTTGGGAAATGCTTCCTTCAAAACAAGATTTGACATTGTAATACATTTAATCCAATACTCGCAGAGTTGAATGCCGTAGACTTTAGCGCTTATACCGTCTTATCATTGAACCAACAGTCTCAAAAGAATTAATATTTAAACAGTATGAATTGCGAAGTCAGCTTCTTTCTTGGAAGTATTTTTCTTCTATTTGCTTTGAGTATCATTCACGTGGCTTTGTAACTTTCTAATTTAAGTATTTCCTTTCATATTATTTGAAAGTAATACGTAATGTGAACGGTATTGTGTGCACATATATTCTCTTTCAATAGTTTGTGATATTATTTGCACATTCAATGAATGAATTAATGTAAAATTTTGTGTATACATTTTTAAATAATAATGCTTGAATTTTCTAATTTTAATCCAGATTTTATATCTTAGAATGAACTTTTTCCAAAATGCTCCATTATAAGCAATTTGATTTCTTAAAACATTTCTTAATTGGAAATTTTTAAAAAAATCGAACATTTTTTGCTTTTAATTATTTTATCCTTACATGTTTGATAATGAGCGATACATTATACACTGTAGGTTTATTAAATTTTTATGAATAAACTTATTTTTATATAATTTTTTTATTGGATGAATTTTATATATATACATATTTGTGTGTGAAATGCAAATGTAAGTCTTATGGAAATTATTAAAATTAGTTAATTAATATATTATACTTATTTATACATTAGCTTTAAAGTTTTCTTTCAAATCGTTAATTTTACGTTATTTCAAAAGTTTCCTAAAGTAAACTGAGAATAATTAACTTAATGCTTTAAAGTAAAGAAACTATCATTTTGTTACATTCTAAAATCTGCAACAAAAAAAATATGCATTAAAATAAAATTCATTATATAGCAAAATTTTAATTGCAAAACTCTTCAAGCAACAACGTTTTTTAATTAGATAACTAAATCATGCATGTGGATTAGTAATATAACATTAATATATAAACAAATATAATTTATGCATTTTATAGTAATGGAGACTAAAAATCTCTAGCTTAAATTTTTCAATGGGTAACATTTAAAAGTACACTTTCTTTGCAAATATTAGGTTTCAAGATTAAATAAAATTAAGTAATTACTCATGTAAATAGCTGTAAAAGTCTTTTGCCTCATATTTAATTTTCGATCGATCTACTTAATGCATTAAAATCAAAACATAAATACAATTTTTACAAATAATTTGCATTTAATTTGGGTTCGTATTTTTATTGAAAAATGCAAATATCTTGGCAATTTTAATATTATAGTTTTTTTTTATTTTCAAAACATTCAAGGCCTTACATTGCAACAAAAATTTATTTCTAAATACTAAACAGTAAACAGTATTTGTTCATCTGGTTGCTTATTAGAGAATGTATAGATTTTCAAAGAATTTCGTCGCAAGTAAATATATGTTCAATAAAGCTTTTTTTTCAGATTTTGAGTTAATACATTAATTTCCGCAGAATTTCAACAAATTGTAGTTCTAAGATGTAGAATATTTAGTATTTAAAAATGAATGACAAGTTATGAATATTATACCTTTTCGGAAGACAAATAAAATACAACAATGTTCATAAATTTAGGATAATTCAGTATAACCTTGAAATCAAACTATAGTTTGATAAATGTGTATCTATTGTTTGCAGAGAATTAGACTAAATATATACATATATTGCATATATATATATATATATATATATGAAAGAAATATGTATTATATGTCAAAAACAAGAAATAATAGATAATGAACATAACAAGAAATAGCGTAATAAAAATAAAAAAGCTGAACATGAAAAACATACAGAGAAATAAAGAAGTACAAAAAAGAAGAACCTAGCGAGTCAGAAAGCAATTTCGGACTTAGGACCGAATAAGTGGGTTAAACTAGTTTGAAGGCGCCAACCTTCCCCCTTTGCAACTCGGTAGGAAAACCAAATAAAATAAACAAAGCTTCAGAGAAAGTATAACTCAGAGAGCATGATAAAACCAATCACTACTATTATAACAAACTCTCCCAAATTTTAATGCAGAAAAATCACAAAATAATTATGTAAGAAAAGTAGAAAAATACTAGAACAATTACATAAGAAAAGTATCTTTCAAAAAATAATTTAACAAAATTTCTTTTACTCACAAAGCTTTTACGAAGAGAAACAAGCAAATGAAAGACAATTATTCACCAAGTTAAAAATTCGAAAAAAACATAAACACATATTTTGAGCTGACTTTTAAACCAGCCAGCAAAGACAAGTATAGAATGACGACAATCAAATATGGTAAAATTTGAATTGGTTGATTGTCAAAAATGTAAATTTGCTAGGCTCTAATTTGGTTGGTTGTCAAAAATGTGTAAGATGTTTAAGATGTGTGTGGAAAAAATGTAAACTGTGATATGAGTGTTATGATATAATCTTCACAGCAAGACCACTAACATGCTGACTTTGAAAACCTATTGTTGTGTGGTGGATTTGAATTCGAATAGCAAGACGGTTAATGTATTTGTGATGAATATAAGATCTCAAGAAATTAAAAGGGTATTCATGATCTAAACAACATTGAAAAAAATTTTTTTATATTATTGTATTTATCTATTTTGTGGGTAGAGTTATCATTTCTAAATAAAAATTCAAAATGATATTTCTGTAAATTGATATATGAAAATTACTGTTCCATACAGGAATTTTAATTATATGGAACTTAAACGAATCTCTTTTGTCAAAAATGTTACTGACTACATTATTGTTAATAAGATGCAAGTCTAAATCCAAGAATTCTACCCTATTAGAGTTGAAGTTAGTTTTAAGGAGCTTGAGATAATCAGGGTAGAATGTAATATTTGGTTTGTATTCACTATTTTTACCAAAAATTATTATATCATCTATATAACGATAAATTAAGTAAGAATCATTTATAACATGATCTATTTCAAAAAATGTAAATATAGGTTCGCTAAACAATTACTAGCTGACCACCCTGAGGTAATCCTTTGATCTGTTTATAAAGATTATGATCAAATATAATGAAATTTTCTTTTAAAATGAGGTTAACAAGAATATCAAATTTTTTTCTTTTCATTGAAGTATATAATTCATATTTATCATAAATTAACTGAAGAACCTTAATCATATCGTCAATATCTATAGAATTAAAAAGGTCCTCGAAATCAAAACCATGCATAGAAAAATCAACATATCCTTAGTAACTCTAGTCTCTAAGCTATTTTTAATAATTGCCGTGTTTTGTAAATTATCAATTAGATTTTGAAGAAGAGATTGCAAGATCTTCCCAGACTTCGTGATATATGTATTGTATCCATTAGTGATACTACGGAATTTTATAGGGCTTTTATGAAATTTTTGTGTTAAAAATACTTGATATTTAATATTATTTAGATGAATATTCAGTCTTTTGTTCAAAGCTAAAAGACGATTATCATCTTCTCTATTATTGTGAATTGATTTTTGAAATGAATTATTATTTAAAATGTGGTTACGTAAAAATATTTACAAATTATGGCATAATTAGCAGAGACTTTATCAACATATGTAATAACGAAGTCATTTTGGATATTTACATTGATGATTTAAGATCTTTATACATAATTTCATTTTCAACAGTAAAATCTAATTCCCGAATTTCTGTTGCCACATAAGATATATATATATATATATATATATATATGTATATGTATATATATATATATATACACTGGTGTGCAAAAATTAAGGACGAAGTCAAAAATTAGCATATCAGCTGAACTAAGAGGCAGAACGGAAAAAAAAAAAAAAGACCAATCAGGAGATTAAGTAAGGTGATGTACGGTAGCACATGCGCAGATATACAGGTACACGTATTGGGGGAGTGTCTGAGTAGTATAAAGCATGTTGTTGGTTAAGATCAGTATTTCTGGCAAACAGATTGCACGACGTATAGCAGTTAAAATCACACCGAGTTGCTTCCTCAGCGAGAAATGGCGAATAATCAATCTGTTAGACGACATCTGGATGTTTTTACCCGAGGTAGAAACATTGGGAAGTTGGAGGAAGGCCGCAGTGTGACAAGTGTGGCTGCAAAGTTCGGAATTGCTCACAGCATCGTTTCACGACTTTGGAGACGATTTCAAACTACAGGAACAGCTATCCGGTGGTTCAGTAGTGGTCGTCCACGAAGAACCACACCCGCAGATGACCGGTACATTGTCTTACAGGCCAGAAGAAACAGGCGGCAGACAGCGGGAGAAATCGCTACACACACGACACCGGCGAATGGACAACCGATATCGCGTTTTACCGCGGCCAGAAGACTGCACGGTGGTGGTCTGTTTGCACGACGTCCTGTACGGTGTGTACCTTTAACGCCTGCCCATCGGAGAAGGCGTTCTCTGTGGTGCCGGGAACACCGGAATTGAGAGACAATGAATGGGGACGAGTACTCTTTACAGATGAGAGCATATTCATTTTGAGTAGCGATTCTCATCGCATACACATCTGGAGAGAGCGGGAGAAGCCGTAATCATCCCTCGAACATCATTGAAAGGGACAGGTATGGAGGTCGTGGTGTTCTCGTTTGAGGAAGCATCATGCTTGGTAATCGTACAGACATTCACATCTTCGACGCAGGTTCAGTCAACGGGACCCGTTATTGTAACGAGATTCTTCTTCCATATGTGCGTCTTTTTAGAGGCGCTATGGGTCTGCAGTTCCTTTTCATGGACGACAATGCACCATGTCATCGCACAGTAGCTGCCAAACAGCTCTTAGAGAGTGAGGACATTGAACGTATGAATTGGCCGGCACGATCTCCGGATCTCAAACCCATCGAGCATGTATGGGATTTTCTAGGCAGACGCTTGGCAGCTCGTACCGTACCACCAGTAACGATTCGGGAGCTTCGATTGGCGCTGCAAGACGAATGGGCAGCAATGCCTCAACAACTCATTCACACCCTCATTCTAAGCATGGGCAGACGCTGTGAAACCTGCCTAGCAGTCAGGGGAGATCATATCCCCTACTAAAGACCGGATGTTTCTTGCTGGACACCCATCACAGGGATGTTTCGGCCTTCAGTCGCATTGCGCTCCATGCTACTTTTTTAATCAAGCTTCTTTTTATCCCTCTGATTTCTATTTTAGAAAGTGTTGCTTACATTACACATGTCCTTATGTATTGGGGATCTTACGGTATTAAATGTGTTGATTTACAAAGCTTTTGTACAAAGTTATATTGAAAAAACCGTCTCATCCTTAATTTTTGCACACCAGTGTATATCACCCGTAAAATAACTGCACACATCCTCAAGAATCATATGCAAATTGCAAGAAACCACCACATTGCACCGATAGTACGTCACAATGGCGATAGTGTAAGATGGGTATATGCAAGAGATAGAGGCAAAGAAGTAAAATTTTTCACAAGAGTTTTATAAGCCTTTCAGTGCAATAATCACATAGTTATGAAACAAATGACGCATTTGTATGATTTTTACGTGGTAGAATTATCGACTCTCTTTAATGTGGGCGTACCCAGCTGAAAGTATCTGAGGAACTTGGAATAGTTCAGAGTGTCATCTCCGGGCTTGGACAATGATTCAGAGATAATGGTAATGTCAGCAGATCACCAAATAGTTACAATGCCGTAAGTTGACTTGTAATTTGCAGTTATTATGGAAAGAAACTGACAGAGCACAGTATCAGTCCTGCCTCGTCAGCTCTCTTAAGCCACTGGTACGACAGTTTCCTAGCAGACAGTGTTCAGACGCTTAGGTTAGATTGATCTATGTGCTCGTAGACGTATCAGATGTATTTCACTTGCTGTAACTTGCTGTCACTTCCCAACTTAGCCTAGAGTAGGCATTGTAGACACCGCAACAGTGGGCTTGAGTGACATTTTCCGACAATCCAGTTTAGCTCTCAGTCTGATTCTCCCCGGATTTTCGTATGAAGAGTTTCAAGTATCCGTTGTCACCAAGAGAAAATTATTGAACGATACTCTTCTAGTGGTGCTGAGTTGCTTGTTTTGGGGTGAATTATTCAGGGTTTCAGAACTGACCAGCATGTTCAAATTGGATCCATGGCAAATCAAATCTATCAGAACGTCATTCTGGAACAACATGTATGTTTTTTTCCGTGCGTCGGGGACACAGAATTTGCGTTTATGTTTGAGAACGTTGGTGCAAACATCGTAAGCGAATTTCCTTCAAACGGAAAATATCACCCGTATCGACTGGCCAGCATTCTCACTGGACTTGAATAAATTAGATAATGAGTGGAAAATAATTTTTCAACGAGTTTTAGCCCGTCAATCCCATCCGACATGTCTAGCGGAGCTTCGGAGAGCATTGCTTGATGAATGAGTGATGTAATATTCTTCAAGATCAGAGCGATAATTTGATATTCGGTATGGCTAGGCGTTATGCGGACTGTACTGTATCATGTGGGAGACATTCTACTTACCAAACAAGTAATATTGGGTTTTGTAAACAGTTTTTTATTTTTTGCAATTTGCTTGAGGGAGCGAACATTTCAATTTTTATTAATGATACCAAACATATAGCCCCTTTTTTTGTACTTTACCTTTTGTTTGATAAAAAGGCTTTAGAAATAAGTCACATTTGTTTTGCTTCTAGCACTTTCTTTGCCTGAATATATAAACTATAAATAAAACTTAACTAAAAACAATTTCAGAAATTTCAAAATACTGAAATATACGAAGTAGTTAAAAGTAAAATTGATAATAATTAGTCAAAAAAGTCCAAAGAGCAAGATAAATTAATTGTGATGATCTAATGAAAAATTGCACATTAATCACATCGTATATTTTTTTGTTTCTTCCATCAAAGTGTTTAAAATAATAAAATTCCTTTCTAGTAATCATAGATTTCTACGAAATAGAAATGTATACGCGATTTTATGCTTGGAAACTATGTTGGTGCTTGTAGCAAATCTTTTTCATAAATTTTCAACAAAATTAATTTTCAAAGGTTCAGCGATACTAGGACTTTAAACAAAATGTCTGGACAAAACCTGGACGATTACGTCTGTATTTGCATGTGATCCTTTTATTCATCATATGAAGAAATACAGTTCTTTGAAAGCTAATGGAAAAGCAATTTTAAAAGTAATTTTGAAGATTTTTTCTTTTTAAAGTAATTTTGCTAAATGCAATATCAACCGAGAATGTCAGAAGAAGGCGTCTGATATTTTGAACTTCAAATCAAATTGTTTTAAACAAAGAATTGAGAAACTATCTAAATATTGGAAGAAGTTTGATGATCTAGATTCTGATTAGAAACAAAATAGTTTTGAAATGAAGATCTGATTTACTGTGAAATATTTTTGTGCCCTTAGTTTGATATAAATAATTCAAATAGACACTATATATATATATATATATATATATATATATATATATATAAAATCAGAAGTGAAAAAATTTAAAAAATAGTAAACCTAATTCATCATGCGTGAGAATCATACTAATTAATAAATACTTCACTCTTAGTATAACACTCATGAACATATATGGAGAAAAAAATGTTAAAAACAAGTTTATTAATTACTAACAACTTCCATAGGCTTGTCATATACAAAATAATATAGAACATATAATACTTATCTCTATATTTTGAGAAGTTTATAATTAAAGTCGTTTTGTAGCTTTAGTTCCAAAATACTTTATTATTGCATTCGATACATCGTTGTTGTAAGAGAGGGATGCGATGAAAATTACGACTGAAAAATAAGGTCACAAATATTGAAAAGTTGAGAAGCACTGGACTAACGAGTGTTTACTCTCATATTTAATGACACGAATATAAGGAAAAATCTCGCTTTCTCACGTCATTTATTCAGTGTGTGAATGTAACGCGTTAGTCAACAGCAAACACAGTCTAATAACGTCTATTCCCAATGGATAAAAGCCTGTTGTGATTCAGTCTTTTCGTTGCCACAACAGCATACCCACGGGAAAGAAAGTTTGGGAGATGAAATACCGCTGGGATGCAATGGTCTCTGACAAATAAGTCAAGAATTACCTAAAGGGTGTTTTGAGGGATAAGAAAAGAAAAAAGGTGTGGTTCCATCCCCAAACTGGGGTCTAAAAAACGGCATTCATCTTCTGAAGACCAGTCAAAATGTATTACTCACGCAGTCTTTATCCCCATGACGGCTTTCTCTTTTTTTATTCGTACTTGTATGTGCTATGTTCCTTTTTATTTTTGTTTCTGACAAGCATTAACATGAAATGGGCGGATTGAAAGTGAAGCAAATGAGTGCTTGGGGTTATTTCTTTTATATTGAGAAAAATTATTATGTAGCACCTGAAAAAAAATAGATACCATGGATGGTACTCAAAACTTGTTCAATAGATTGAGGAAAAGTATTTTTTTTTAAATCTAGTAAAATGGTAAATAAAACGTCAATAATATGTTGTCACCTTGCTTTTTTAAAAAAAAAAATTAAAGACTTTAGCAGAACTTAATGATGTATCTTAAATGTTATCACTATTCCTGCTTTTAAACCAAATTGCATTTAATGTATAGTTATAAAGCTTCCTTTGCCATATATATATATATATATATATATATATACTAAGGATATGTTGATTTTTTCTATGCATGGTTTTGATTTCGAGGACCTTTTTAATTCTATAGATATTGACGATAAGATTAAGGTTCTTCAGTTAATTTATGATAAATATGAATTATATACTTCAATGAAAAAAGAAAAATTTGATGTTCTTGTTAACCTCATTTTAAAAGAAAATTTCATTATATTTGATCATAATCTTTATAAACAGATCAAAGGATTACCTCAGGGTGGTCCAGCTAGTAATTGTTTAGCGAACCTATATTTACATTTTTTTGAAATAGATCATGTTCTAAATGATTCTTACTTAATTTATCGTTATATAGATGATATAATAATTTTTGGTAAAAATAGTGAATACAAACCAAATATTACATTCTACCCTGATTATCTCAAGCTCCTTAAAACTAACTTTAACTCTAATAGGGTGGAATTCTTGGATTTAGACTTGCATCTTATTAACAATAATGTAGTCAGTAACATTTTTGACAAAAGAGATTCGTTTAAGTTCCATATAATTAAAATTCCTGTATGGAACAGTAATTTTCATATATCAATTTACAGAAATATCATTTTGAATTTTTATTTAGAAATGATAACTTAACTACCCACAAAATAGATAAATACAATAATATAAAAAAAAAATTTTTCAATGTTGTTTAGATCATGAATACCCTTTTAATTTCTTGAGATCTTATATTCATCACAAATACATTAACCGTCTTGCTACTTGAATTCCAAATCCACCACACAACAATAGGTTTTCAAAGTCAGCATGTTAGTGGTCTTGCTGTGAAGATTATATCATAACACTCATATCACAGTTTACATTTTTCCACACACATCTTAAACATCTTACACATTTTTGACAACCAACCAAATTAGAGCCTAGCAAATTTACATTTTTGACAATCAACCAATTCAAATTTTACCATATTTGATTGTCGTCATTCTATACTTGCCTTTGCTGGCTAGTTTAAAAGTCAGCTCAAAATATGTGTTTATGTTTTTTCGAATTTTTTAACTTGGTGAATAATTGACTTTCATTAATGGCAAGATGCTTGTTTCTCTTCGTAAAAGCTTTGTGAGTAAAGAAATTTTGTTAAATTATTTTTTGAAAGATACTTTTCTTATGTAATTGTTCTAGTATTTTTCTACTTGTCTTACATAATTATTTTGTGATTTTTCTGCATTAAGAGTTTGGGAGAGTTTGTTACATAATAGTAGTGATTGGTTTTATCATGCTCTCTGAGTTATACTTTCTCTGAAGCTTTGTTTATTTTATTTGGTTTTCCTACCGAGTTGCAAAGGGGGAAGGTTGGCGCCTTCAAACTAGTTTAACCCCACTTATTCGGTCCTAAGTCCGAAATTGCTTTCTGACTCGCTAGGTTCTTCTTTTTTGTAGTTCTTTTATTTCTCTATAATTTTGTTCTTCATGTTCAGCTTTCATATTTTTATTACGTAATTTCTTGTTATGTTCTTTATCTATTATTTCTTGTTTTTGATAAATAATACATATTTCTTTTATATATATTTTATGCATTCATTTGGCTGCTTTGCGCCTATCTATGTATAAATATATTTTCTAATGAGTTTGTTCAGTCTTGTATGTAGTCAATATAGAGTATGTTTGCTTATAGCGAATTTTGAAATCGCCATTAGATTCAAAATCTTGTCTATGAATGTTTTTTTTATTAAGTTTTATTTGGCTTTGTTTTTCCTTGTGTGTTCTTCTTGTTTATATAAAAATATTATGCCAACTTCTGATTTTGTGCCTATAAAGTAATTGTGGATATGTTATCTATGAGTGGATTAGATTTTTTGGAATTATTGCTCATTATTTCACTTTATATTAATGTGATTGTAAAAACTTTTGCTAGTGATATTTTATTTGGGTCCTTTCATTATACCTTTAACTTTTAAAATAACTATGAATTTGAAAAATAACAAGTTTTAAGCGACTGGCAATTTGTTATACCAGGGTATGACATTGCTCGGTGGTACAGTATAATGGTATCTGTACCATCGTCATCCATTTACCATTTTATGAGACCTTATGTAGAAATTCTGTATATATTTGGGTATGGCTTTAGTTAGTTGTGGTGATGGGCACAAAGGTTCTGAGTTGGCATATAAAAAAACTATAAATTTTTTAAATAATACAAAAAAATGTGTGAATTGTTTTGATAATCAGAATTTTTTGCTTTCCCTTCTGTGTCCAAACATTGTCGTTTTAGATTTTTTAAAACTCGAATTTTTGGAACTCTAAATATAAGAATTTATCTCGTACAACAAAACGAAATATTCATTTTTCCGATAGTGTAGATGAAAATCAAAGAGATAATGATTTTGGTAACATATTAGAAACTCGGTTTTTCAGAGATATTCATGCTTTAAAACTAAAATTTAGGTCTTGCACTGATAAAAGATGCAAGGCGTGTGGCATGATGAGTGGGGAACAGTTGGATATGGATGCAGGTTATATATTTTGTAAGACTTTTAACTGTGTTTAAAAAATGACATGCAACATATGTAAATTTGCTTACATAGGTCAGACCTCTAACACTATCAATATTAGATTGAACCAGCATAGGTCTGATACAAGGAAATTTGATTGCAACAAAAACCAGGCTAAGATTGAGATAGGACACTTTCATAAACATGGATTCAATAACATAACTGTACATATAATTAGAATAGTGCCAAATATTAAACAAAGATTATGGTTCGAAAAATTTTTTATAGATTCATTTAGATCATATTATCCTTATGGTTTGAATGTTATATGGAAAGGTGGAAGTGCCTTATTAACTTTTAAACAAAAATCCGAGAATTCATTATATCTTCCGAATTTTAATAAATTTATTGATAATAGTAATAATATTCGTTTAGCGAGAATTTCAAAAGCTAAACGCAGAAAAAGAGTTACTAGAGACATGTCAAGCCTCAAGAATTCTATGTTAGAATTAGCTGCTAAATTTGATGATAACTACAACACAGGCTTAATTAAATCGTTTATGTTTGGCTTGAATAAAACTGAAATTAAAACTATGACAGATATTTTAAGCAGATATAAATTTCAAGATTCTCATGGTATGCATATGATTCGAGACCTTAATAACTATTTAGTACAAAAAATGAATATTAAATTAGATGCAAGTGAAAATTACTCTACAGAATATTGTACATTATTATTTATGAATAAATCCTTTAACAAAATTAATTTTTCAAGTATATTTCAAAAATATCAATCCTTTTTTCCTATTAAAAATATTATTATTAAAAAAAGGCTTTCAAATACAACAAGAAATTTGGTAGATTTATATTTAATTATAATCAAATCTTGGAGCTCCTAAGTTCTGAATCATGTAGATGCAATCTATATCGAGACTATATTGATGATTATCATCAGCACGTTGTCACAGGAGACCTTAGCATCGTGAAAGATGATTTGTTAAGAAATTTAATGGAAAAGGGTACCGGTTTTAGACTTATGATCACAAAAAATAAATCTAATGTTATGAAACAAATCATAAAAGATTTAGATAAATTTTACCTTAAAATGGCAATTAAATACGGAATGCCGATTGAAGCATTCAATCAATTTAGATCTTATATGGGGTAACAGAAATTCGGGAATTAGATTTTACTGTTGAAAATGAAATTATGTATAAAGATCTTAAATCATCAATAGTAAATATCCAAAATGACTTCGTTATTACATATGTTGATAAAGTCTCTACTAATTATGCCATAATTTGTAAATATTTTTACAGTAAAATATTAAGTAACCACATTTTAAATAATAATTCTTTCAAAAATCAATTCACAATAATAGAGAAGATGATAATCGTCTTTTAGCTTTGAACAAAAGACTGAATATTCATCTAAATAATATTAAATATCCAAGTATTTTTTTAACACCAAAATTTCATAAAAGCCCTATAAAATTCCGTAGTATCACTAATGGATATAATACATATATCACGAAGTCTGGGAAGATCTTGCAATCTCTTCTTCAAAATCTAATTGATAATTTACAAAACACGGGAATTTTTAAAAATAGCTTAGAGATTGCTAGAGTTACTAAGGATATGTTGATTTTTTCTATGCATGGTTTTGATTTCGAGGACCTTTTTAATTCTATAGATATTGACGATATGATTAAGGTTCTTCAGTTAATTTATGATAAATATGAATTATATACTTCAATGAAAAAGAAAAAAAATTTGATATTCTTGTTAACCTCATTTTAAAAGAAAATTTCATTATATTTGATCATAATCTTTATAAACAGATCAAAGGATTACCTCAGGATGGTCCAGCTAGTAATTGTTTAGCGAACCTATATTTACATTTTTTTGAAATAGATCATGTTATAAATGATTCTTACTTAATTTATCGTTATATAGATGATACAATAATTTTGGTAAAAATAGTGAATACAAACCAAATATTACATTCTACCCTGATTATCTCAAGCTCCTTAAAACTAACTTCAACTCTAATAGGGTGGAATTCTTGGATTTAGACTTGCATCTTATTAACAATAATGTAGTCAGTAACATTTTTGACAAAAGAGATTCGTTTAAGATCCATATAATTAAAATTCCTGTATGGAACAGTAATTTTCATATATCAATTTACAGAAATATCATTTTGAATTTTTTATTTAGAAATGATAACTTAACTACCCACAAAATAGATAAATACAATAATATAAAAAAATTTTCAATATTGTTTAGATCATGAATACCCTTTTAATTTCTTGAGATCTTATATTCATCACAAATACATTAACCGTCTTGCTACTTCGAATTCCAAATCCACCACACAACAATAGGTTTTCAAAGTCAGCATGTTAGTGGTCTTGCTGTGAAGATTATATCATAACACTCATATCACAGTTTACATTTTTTTCCACACACATCTTAAACATCTTACACATTTTTGACAACCAACCAAATTAGAGCCTAGCAAATTTACATTTTTGACAATCAACCAATTCAAATTTTACCATATTTGATTGTCGTCATTCTATACTTGTCTTTGCTGGCTAGTTTAAAAGTCAGCTCAAAATATGTGTTTATGTTTTTTTCGAATTTTTTAACTTGGTGAATAATTGACTTTCATTAATGGCAAGATGCTTGTTTCTCTTCGTAAAAGCTTTGTGAGTAAAGAAATTTTGTTAAATTATTTTTTGAAAGATACTTTTCTTATGTAATTGTTCTAGTATTTTCTACTTTTCTTACATAATTATTTTGTGATTTTTCTGCATTAAGAGTTTGGGAGAGTTTGTTACATAATAGTAGTGATTGGTTTTATCATGCTCTCTGAGTTATACTTTCTCTGAAGCTTTGTTTATTTTATTTGGTTTTCCTACCGAGTTGCAAAGGGGGAAGGTTGGCGCCTTCAAACTAGTTTAACCCAACTTATTCGGTCCTAAGTCCGAAATTGCTTTCTGACTCGCTAGGTTCTTCTTTTTTGTAGTTCTTTTATTTCTCTATAATTTTGTTCTTCATGTTCAGCTTTCATATTTTTATTACGTAATTTCTTGTTATGTTCTTTATCTATTATTTCTTGTTTTTGATAAATAATACATATTTCTATTATATATATATATATATATATATATATATATATATATATATATATTGGTGATTAGAATCCGTTACCAATGGATTTGCAAGAAGGTAGACAAAAGTGATCACTCTTGTCCGAAGGCTGTTATTGGGGCTTATTTAGACATCACCACAACACACCCCCAACAGTGAGTCAATGAATAGGTGAACGAACTAGATATTTGTTTTTATGTTAAGCGTGTGAGCTGTTACTGCTTCGTCAAGTGTTTCTGGCAATTTTGGTTGCTGCATCAAGTGAGTCTATCGACTTTCGATTGCTTCTTTTGCAGGTAGATGACACCGCGACACATCAGAATGTTTGCGATTTTCTTTTCAGCCAAGGTCACCAATAGGCAATATTAGAACCTGTACTGTTCACCCCCAGAGTAACATTGGTATCAGTGCTCGTGTCCTGGATATTCACTGGCTCACGGTTTTACAAGACTGAATCAAAATCTTCTAGCCCCCTTTCGAAGTGGACGTTTTAAAACAATGAAATTTTTCGAAAAATACAAGAGCTTTGAAATGTGCACGAACTGTTCTTCTTCGCCGAACGCGCCTGCTGTCATCCTAGAATGCTTAGGACTCATCAAGCAGGATTTATCAGACAATCCCTTGCTGATGTTGGATTTTTGGAAAGTGTACGATGTCATGGAACTGGTGTAGCACTGCTGACCAATAGCGTCTTGCAACCACAACAACATAACCCATCACCTATGGATTCGTGAGCACTTAACATACTACTAGATCAACAGTCAGAGTGTGTCAGTGATCACCACTGTCCAGAAGCTGTTACTGGCTTATTTAAAGACCACCACACACACACACACACACACACACATATATATATATATATATATATATATATATATATATATATATATATATATATATATATATATATATATATATATATATATATATATATATATATATATATATATATATATATATATATATATATATATATATATATAAAGGGTGTTTTTTGAGAGGTATAGAACTTTAAATTGCAATACAACAACAATGTATTATTCGATTGACATGAATTTCTTTTTATTCGAAAGATAATCTTGTGGCATTACATTTTAAATATGATTTCTGGCATAGGACTACCACGGCGGACTCGGATGTAGTCCAATCTGGACGTCCAATTTTCGATGACTTGTCCAACATTTGTGACCGTATATCGGCAATAACACGGCAAATGTTGTATTCCAAATGGTCAAGCGTTTGTGGCTTATCCGCATAGACCAATGACTTTACATAGCCCCACAAAAAATAATCTAGCGGTGTTAAATCACAAGATCTTGGAGGCCAATTCACAGGTCCAAAACGTGAAATAAGGCGGTCACCAAACGTGTCTTTCAATAAATCGATTGTGGCACGATCTGTGTTACATGTTGCGCCGTCTTGTTGGAACCACACCTCCTGGACATCATGATTGTTCAATTCAGGAATGAAAAAGTTAGTAACCATGGCTCTATACCGATCACCATTGACTGTAACGTTTTGGCCTTCATCGTTTTTGAAGAAGGATTCCACCAGCCCATAAAGCGCACCAGTCAGTTTTTCTGGATGTAACGGTGTTTCGACATACACTTGAGGATTAGCTTCACTCTAAATGCGGCAGTTTTGTTTGTTGACGTAGCCATTCAACCAGAAGTTCGCTTCATCGCTAAACAAAATTCGCTTATGAAAACCGACCATTATTTTCGAAATAAAATTGCGCAATTTGAAAGCGTTGTTCAGGCGTGAGTCTATTCATGATGAATTGCCAAACCAAACTGAGAATAAATCACTTGACATCTGTTAAATCGGTGACCGTCTTGGAAAGTAATGCCAACTTAAACTTTTATACCTGGAAAAAAACACTATATATATATGTATATATATACATATAACACAACTGATTTTAAAATTAAATTTTTACAAAATTTTTACATGTATAAAAATTTTCACCGTCTTTTCTAATGAATGGACATGTATTAAACGAAGAAAGAAATAACTGTTCACAAAAATCAAATTTTAAATGTGAAGATTTATAAATAAAAATTCTCACATTTTTTATTTTGTAACGCATTATGCTAGTCTTTTGTTTATATATTTTCTTAAAATTTCTTTAAGTATCATATTTACTACTGCATGGTACTCATTTCATTAATCTCACACTTTTTATTGTTTTATTAGTACACTATCCAATTTTCCTTATAATACTTTAATAATATTTATTGTATTCCTACAAAAGATTAAAAATAATCTTTCCCTGTGTTTCTTTCTCCAATTTTTTACACCTAAAGTTTGATATAACATTTGAAATGAAAATAAGATATTACATATTTAATTAATAATAACCGCCCTCCTGGTATAGTGGATATTGACGCTGACTGTTGTGCCATAGGGTCTAGGTTCTCTAATTAACCATCGAGCTGCAAATCCTCTTGTGAGGTTGGTTGAAAGGGAACAAGGCCCCTGACCACTCCCAGGGTGTTCTCTTATTAAATTGGGGTGGAACCGAGAAAAATCGTACTGTCACATGTATGACGCTTTAAGCTAAGGCTAACGACAGACATAAAAATCTAGCTTTTCACCACAATTGGTTTCGTGGGCCTTGATCTGATGTCCATGTCAATCAGGTGGCATAAGTAACAACAAAAATAATTGAAATAATAATATTTATATTATATATATATATATATATATATATATATATATATATATATATATATATATATATCATTGTTATAAAATTATAGGAGTAGGTATAAGTATTAATAACAATTAAACTTAAGTAAAAGCATATCTAATATATATGTGATTTTTAACGCGCTGTTTTTCATTTAATAATTTACATTTCATTTTATATGTTCTTTTTAGATTTAACAACTGCTTGTTTTCTGAAGAATACTACGTTTCGGAAAAAAGTAAATATTGAACATTTTATTCGAGACTCTATCAAAATATTTAATAAGCATTTATAAACTTGCACTCTTGTCAGTCTTCATATAATGTGTTATAAAATGTAGTTTTATCCATAACATCTGCAATTTTATTTATGTATTACAGCACAACCATTATGAAAAGTGTATAGAATATCCATTGTACATTTAGATAGTTACACAGTATTTTTATTGCAACACACACCGAGTATTCGACATAGAACATCATTTGAAATTTCAATATTTCATGAATAATAAAATTTAACGAATTTTTGATAATTTCATGCATTATTTCTCAAGAATTTTATCCAAACAAACAGTTATTTTAATTAAAATATGTGACTGAAAAGTATATGCTATTCACCTAATAGAATTAAATTATCACATTCTGAATGAATTTTTCAAAAAACCGACTTTTTAAATGCGCTGTTAAGTTGTAAACTCAAACAATAACTAATCAATTTCGTCAATACTTAAAAGGAAGAGTTATTATACCACTTGTATAAAACATAATCATGAAAAATATAAAACATATTATTGTACAGTTTGGGACATCATAAGTGTCATAACGTACTTTCAATAAGTAGATAGAAATTAAATAAAAAATACTTCTTGATATACATTAAGCCAAAGAGTGATACCGGCCTTTCAGGAGTGGCACATGTTATGTAGGTGATTTAGAAACATATACAGAAATGCTGAAGTAGTTCTAAGCCAATTAAAGTTTAAGGAGGGGGTTAGAGGCCAGTAACTGGATTTCTACATGCGTCCTTCCTGATCAATGGGATTAAGATAAAGAGCTTGCGGAACTTGTTAGTAATTTTGTTTAGAGGGTTGTTTCTTCAAGAAATTGGAGCATCAAATGAGTCGAGTGAGAGCGGGTATTATCTGCTTGCCATACAAATATATATCTAATTCCAGCGTCAAATACATAGACAAAAATCCAATACAACATGTACGTTCAATAAACATTAAGAATTCTATGTGGATGATGCGCGGTTAAAGATACTCAACAATCTCAATAAAGATAGTTTTCCCTGAATAAGAATACTGTTATGTTTGTGGTATTCTCGATAGAAAGTATCGATGATTTGCTTTTCTCATTTAGAAATAATGTCTAGAATCATTCTGCATTGCAGAGAAGGACCTGTAGCGCTAAACATAGGACTGCTTATGAGAAGTTAGGGAAACATTCATTTCTAATTATCTTGAATTAATCTGGTCTTATTTAAGATATATTTATTATTTTATTTCGCACCTGACTTTTTTATATTACATATATTCATCAATCCGACTGAAATCACATCAGTTTGACGACAAAGAGGGGGGAATCACAGTCTGAATGCCTAAATTCCTTCATTGAAAAAGGGGTTATTGAAGAACTTTCACGTAAACCGCTGCTTCATTTTCCATTTTCTCAATACAGCGTATCCATAACTCTTCTTGGGATGGATTAGGTTTCTAGGAACTATCAAAAGCTATATTTTATGCATGTGTTATTTTTGGTTGATCGGGGACAATCTGCATCAAGCTTTTTTTTTTACCAGGAAGGCTAATGGATGACAACGCATAATGGGTGCAATATAGGTTGACTGTTTGTTTTCGATAAATCGTCAAAGCAATATTGTTTAATGGATAATGGAGCTAAAGCTTTATCTGATTGATGATCCATTTTTACGTTACGTTTTCTGCTAGAAAATAACTTAAGTATAATTTTATATTTTTTAATCATTATTTCGAAATACAATCACCTAAGCAAAGCAACTTTGTACTATTCAACTTTCTTTGGAATAAATAATATGTAATATAAATAAATATTAAAAATATATATGGTATATAAAATATAAAATTAGACATAATATATGTATATAATTACGGTAAATATTCACTGAATTTTCTCTCTATCTCTATCTAATGCTGCTGATCATGAAATTAAATTTGCGATTAATTACAAGAAAATTAGTGAATATAGTTTTATATATTCATTACAGAAGTTTTTAAAAGTAAAATAAATGAACCCTCTATTTTCTAAAGAATACTAAGGAATATAGTTTGAAATATCATGCATGTGTATATGAAAATTACGTTTCTAAAAGACTGTAAACTTTCTGTAATTATTTCAAATCTTTGCACTTTTAACATTTTAATTTGCCACCAAATATTAGCTTTGACAGGCTAATATATTTACCATACAATGAAATTTTCCTTTTTGAAAGCATTTTTAAGAGTACATTTTTCTTTTCAAGCAACCGTTTTGGTTAAGCATAGTAAAAAAGAATGATGGCTCATTTTATACCACTGATACTTATACTTTGGAGAAAACAATAATAAAGGCAGTCATAAGCTGTTTTAAAGTTGAAAACTTCTCTATCTTTCTAAATAATTTAAGCAAACGTAATATAATGTTTATGAACTAAGATATAATACTGGACAATATTTCTCAAAACATTCTTTTCTATTTACTCAAATTTAATAAAATGTAATGTACCATTATTTCAAACATAATTTGATTAAAAAAATTTGATTTCCAAATGCCCAAAACATATCCATCAGATTTGTTTTGTTATTCAGATAACGAATATTCCGGTTATAAATGCATTATTAATTTTCACTGTGTGTACAGAGTTTGCTTTTCTATTGTTTTGTTTAAAATGTGCTAACTTTGATTAGATTTGTATGTATTTTATTAACTATTTTTATTATTGCCTTGGATTTCTTGAAATGATAATCTGATACATATGTATAAATAATAAATAGCTGTTTCAATATATATACAGTAGGATCCCTCGTGCTATAAAATTGCTCTTCTTATTTCCACATGTCCTTTACTCTCTTCATAATAAATTAAAATTTTCGATAGAATAGATTTTAAAACAATGGCTTTCTTAATTAAAATATTATTTTCACAAATTACATTTTGCAAATAACTCATTCTTCCATTCTTCTTATTTCATGGAACATCTTAGTGTTTTCTTTTCCCTACAGGCATACCTTGTCTAGACATAATAAATAGCAATAAGCATATATATTGTGTTGAACACACACACACATATTTGCAATATTTATGTTATTAGATAATGTATTCTGAAACACTAATCCAACTTTTGTATTAGATGGTAATATATATTTATCATAAAACTAATACATTTTTACATGCATGAAACTATATATTTATGCAAATAAATTTCCCTTTCATGAATAAATAATCCATATTACTTTGAAAATTTGTTGAGTCTATTACTTATAAAATATTTTATTATAATTTAATATACTCAGAAATACTAACTGCACGCCTTCAGTAAGGTGATAAAGATTTATTACCTCAAAAATCAAGTAAAATTTCCATCTAAAATAAATAATTGTATTCCATGCGTTTGCAAGTAACATTTACCCTTTAACTGACTTTCTTTTAGAAATACTCTAGTGTAATTATATTTCACACAATAATAAAATTATTGAAATATTTAAATAATGTTTGATTCATGCTCAATCAGTATAATCTCTATTTCAACAAATATGATGGCATCAAATTTAATTGGTTCTGTTTTATATCAGTGCTTCTCAAAGTTTCAATATTCGCGACCCATTATTCAATCATTATTTTCATCGCGTCCCCCTCATACAATAACAATGCATTGAATTCACTAATACTATACTTTGACTCTAAAGCTTCAATACTACTTTAACCTCTTAAGTGCCGCTGGCATATATAAATTTCTCGCTCATCCAAAGAGTTACTTTCCCCGGACGTATATATACGTCGTTCCGAAGTACGATCTTTTATGTGCACTGCTAACTATAAAATTATTCCGAAGGCTTTGAAATGTAATAAAATAACCTTGAGTGTGTTTGCGAAGGATTTATTTATTTCAGATTATTTGCTTCTTTATTCCTTACTCCCCCAATACATCGCATACGCGCGTCCAAGTGGAAAACAGTTGGCATTGAGAAGCGAATCGCGTAACTTTTAATCGGCAGTTAAGGGATTAATTATAAATAGTATAAATTATCAAGATAAGTGTTAGTTTTTGTATATAATTTTATATAAGACAAGCTCCTGGGGTCAATAGTAATTATTAAACTTGTTCTTAACTTTGTACTGTTAAATTAATTATAAAATACATTGTGTAGCACTGATACACTTATAAGTGTAACATATCAATGCAAATGTGTATTTTACTTTTGTATTATGTCAAAATGTATTTATTATTTCTTGAAGATGAACAAACAAATTTAATTAATTTTTTTCGACTTTTCAATTTGCTCACGTCCCCCTAGTAGAGTTATTACGGGCCCCAAAGGGGGCGCGCCCCACAGTTTGAGAAATGCTGGTTTTATATGCATTGCTTAAACAACAAAGTCTTTTTGGTTTGTTTTAATTTTTGTTTAATTTTTCATATTTTATTTATTTATTTTATTTCATGAAAAATTCCTTTCAGTCAATAACATGCACTAATCAAGAGAAAACTAATGAAATTTATTTAAAAGTAAAAATATTTTTTTTTCTTATTTGGTTTTCTGTTTCTTTACTTGAAGTAAGGGAAAAGGTCTTTTAAAAACAGTGACAGAAAAGGCCATTTTAACCCTTAACATACGAGTAGTTTTGAGAAAATACTGCCTTTCATGACAAGTCTTTCAGCATTTGTTTTCTGTTTAATCAATTATTGCCATTTTCATGTGGTTTTGTGATTGACAATAAGATGATGTACTGATGCACTTGACAGTAGTGTGATACATTGAAAAGGGGAATGGAGCTATTTTGAGCCAAATCATTTTTTTTTCACTTAATAAACTAGTCATTTCTGTAGGAATATTAAACGGCATTTTTCAGATGGTCAAAAGTTAAATCAATGGTGCAATTGAAAAAAAAAAGGTTCTGCTATACGAAATTTTGGTTAAACAGTTTATTTACCAGAAATCTTACAGCATTTTACAGTTAACTATGCGAAACGTTCTTATTTATTCTATACCTTCTAGAACATACATTATATTAGGTATTTTTCCCTATTTTAAATGTATTAAATAATTTTAAGACCTATCTTTTATAACACATATTTGAGAATAACAATTTTATGTACAAATTTCAATGAGAAAATATTTAAAAGCATTAATTCTTAGGTTTGAGCTGCATTTTTATGTCAATGAGAAATTTAATTTGCTGTTTTCGATAAATAGTAGATTCGCATTCCACCCCTTGAATGATGTGAAAATCTGTTGACTAATATTTTAACGCCTGTTACAACCCTGTCGTCAGAAACAAATCATAAAACTCGACAATCTATCAACAGATTTTTTTTTTAATTTTGTGTTCCTGTTAAATTTATTCATTTAAATCTGATAATACACTGCTGGACAATTTCTAAGGACGGATAACACTATCATCCATACAAACCACAAAATGAAAGGAAGCAAAATGTGGAAAGTTAGAATAAGTGTGGGATATTAGTAAGAAGTATGAGTATGCAAATTTTTTCCCACGTCTGTTCATCACGTGATAGCGTTCATAAGAGCTTTAAAGGTTTTGACGCGTGTGGACAGTTGCTGTTTCAAATCAAAGTTTTACAGGAAAGATTTAATAGACGAACTTAAAAGTTTTGGCATGTCTTCCCGACATCACATAGATGATTTTATACGTGGCCGAATTATTGGAAAGATCGAAGAAGGGCGAAAAATAACAGATGTTGCCAGGGATTTCGACATCGCTCACAGCGCTGTTTCACGGCTGTGGAAGTCATTTAAAATTACTGGAATGTATAGTAGACGGAACGGGGGAGGTCGTGTTAGAAGTACGACGCCTGCAGAAGACAGATATATTGTCCTATCAGCAAAAAGGAACAGGCGCATCACAGCTCAGCAGGTGGCAAATCAGTTTCTTGCTGCCTCAGGAAAGCAGATCTCACGAAAAACTGTTGCCAGACGTTTAAGGGGAGGAGGACTATACGCACGCAGACCTGTTGTGTGTGTCCCATTGACCAGACAGCATCGTACTGCCCATTTGCAATGGTGTCGTAAGCATCACAATTGGACTTAACAGGACTGGGTATGCGTACTATTCTCAGATGAGAGTAGGTTCAGTCTGTCATCGGATTGTAGACGCCAACTGATCTGGCGCGCGAGTGGTACTGCTTATCGTCCAGAAAATATCCAGGAAAATGACCGATATCCGACATGCAGTATCATGGTGTGGGCCGGCATCATGATCAATGGCCGCACGCGACTACATGTGGTTGCGAATGGGACTATGACGGGCCAACGATACATTGATGAAGTTCTACTTCCTCATGTTTGTCTTTTCCGTGGTGCTGTCGGTGATAAATTTGTTTTTATGTACGACAACGCAACATGTCATCGAACACTCACTGTTCTGGATTGTCTAGACAGCGAGGGTATTCAACGTCTCGTATGGCCAGTACGTTCTCCAGATCTAAACCCCATTGAAAATGTGTGGGATGCTTTGGGGAGACAAGTTGCTGGTGGAAACTATCCTCCGACAAACAAGAACACCCTCATCCGTGCACTCACAGAGGAATGGGATAAATTGCCTCAACAGCTGCTGGATAATGTTGTGCAAAGTATGGTACGACGTGTGGAATGTTGCATCACACTCCACGGTGGACATATCCCGTACTGATACCTTTCTTTAAGGTGCCTGCTGACTTTTAGATGCATTGTTCCATTTCTCCGTACGCAGATCAAATGAACATTTTTTTTCTTTCAGATGTTTCACAGCTTTTGTACTTTCCAGAACAATAAATATTATTTTTTCTAATGTCTGAACAGTGTGGCAACTATATTTTATCCTACTAGGCCTCATGTCTCGCTTAATGTCATGCTACATAGCAATTTGTGATCCGTCCTTAGCAATTGTCCAGCAGTGTATCTGAATGGCAAGTGGTAAAGTGACAATTTTTATTAGATAATTACTTAGAGTAATACTTAGTAAATTGTTTTATAACTTAAATAGTAATGCTCCATTTTGGTGTATATCATTTTAATAAGTGACTATATCTTATAAAAAAATCAGATTCGCTGCGAAAAAACATTTCTAAAACGGGAAACAACCTATATTGATGTATAAATTCAAACAAATTTATGCAGACAAAGAACAAATGAAGGTTGTATCACAGTTCACAGTATGTAAACGAACACACTTCATTCGTGAAAACTAAAGCAATTTTAGCTATTTTTGACTTTTAAAAACATAATTTTGAAAAAAAAGTATAATATTTCTAATAAATGCCTTTTTGCCTAAGAAGGCAACGCATTTCCAATTAAAAATTATTAATTACATAAAGAATTTTTATCAGCGTGGCTAACTCTTTCTAATTTTAATCAGGACAAATAATGGGATAGACATTAAACATAATATCTATTCAATGAAGTATTTTACAAGAAAAAGTAATGCACAATAAAAGCCAAATTCCTTTTTTTTAACAAATAGATAAAATAGAATACATACAACTAAGACTGCAATGGTATTTTTTTTTAGTTTTCAATGAAAAATATGTTTTTATCATAATGAAAAATTTTCTTTCTAATATTTTTCACTTCCTTTTATTTCAAGAACTGAAAATAAAAAAATATGTTTAAACAAAACTGTAATTTTTCTATCCTTCTCATTTTGTTTGCATATTGTATACACAATGTGGACATAGTTTTTATCTTTAGCAATAATTGGAAATTATTTATTAAAACAATTTTGAAATATTTTAAAGGCATAAACTGTTTGAAAAAAGAATACATTGTGTATAACGCTAGACTTACAATGATTTTTAAAAATTCATTTAAAAATATTGTACACATTAGTCATCTATTTCTTGTAGCACACTTCATACTTGGCGTAGTAAAGGTTTTTCACACGACTTGAAATATTCATATTTGTTCTATGTAAACTGTTTGATATGTTAACAAAAATGTTATTAGTTTCTAAAAGCATTACTTATAAATAAAAGGACACCAATGTTTAAATAAATACTGCTTTGTTAAAAGAAAATTTAGCTTCAAAATAATTTTTAAATTTCCTTCATTTGAAATAGCCAGTATGAATAAATCAAATATTATTCATCTGTATGATTGATTTAATTTATCATGACAAGTACCAGTCACATTGTGTGGGCAAAGATCATACGCAAACAAAGTCAAATTATTGATTTTTCATTTAAGATTTCGTTTACACCAGCCATCAATAAAACTGATGAGCTGAAACGAAAGTAGTGATGGTTTGAGGAAGGAAGATATATTTCCACATCGCAAATTTAGTGAACAACGTTGAAAAAAATGAAAACCTGTGAGAGAGACACAACAGTTTGTATTTGCGATTCACAGCAGTACGCTGAAGTCATTGTTGAATTGACTTTTGTTTCAAGATTTGAAAAGTCTTAGCTTATTAATCCATTCTTCCTTAATCAAAGTATAAATGTTTCTATCAATTGAAAGATTAATAACAATAAACAAATGGATTATGCGTTATTTATTGAATCTAGTATTGGAAACATATGTGTATGTGATTTATGTTCCATTTTAGAAAAAAAAAAGAAATGACCCGTTTAATTTATTTGCGTTAAAATATTGATTTTTTATATTAATCACATGCTACAGGGAAAAAACTGCGATAAAAAAGCACATGAATAGATAAAGGTAATGCATATTAAAAATAAAGAGAAGAATACTTATTAAAAAATGTAAAAGAAATCGAAAAAAAAGTACTCATTTTACTTATTTTTCAGCCTAATATAATCAACAGTTTTATTATATCATTTGAATGTCTTTACTGAAGAAAAATATATATTTTACTTATTATTTTTTAAATAAGTTCATACTCTTTTTTAGTTTCCATGAAAAGTCTAACAAAATATTCACTTTTTTATATTTTCTTGATTTCTCAAAGGTTTAAATATTATAATTTTTATAGTTAAAAAATAAAACAAATATTTACCGAATGACAGCTTAGTGAGCAACAGTTTTATATCTTCTATCAGGTGTTCAATTTGAAACTTGCATGTTAAATATTAAATACCTAAAAACTATATTCCTGGCTAACATTTCTGATATCGTTATTGTTGTCGAGAGGGCAATATAACAGAACCAAATAATTAATTTTTTTTTCTGACAGTCAGTCTTCCATTTTATTTTTACGAACTGTTTGTAGTCTATGTTTACACAGTCACTGTATTTAAATGAAATCAAAAATAAACTTCTCTTATAGAAATTATTTCTTTATCTACTCTGTTAAAAACCACAATAATATAATCATCAATAAAATGTCATCTCAATATGCTAAAAGTGGTCACTTCATGAAGTAAACAAAATAATGGGCCTGCCCTTTGCTCTTTATAAAAAAATTGAAAGAAAACATTTTGTAGATTGAGAGAAATTTATTGTAATTAATAATTTCCTGTTTTGTATGTCAAAAATACAAATGCAATTCTAAAATTGAAATTAACCGTTGTTTTTAATTTGTTACGCAGTATTTATATAAAAAACGTGATCCATTTCCGCATATTTACTCTTGTTCAAAATGAAAACATCCCAATTGTTCATGCAAATTCTAAGGAATACGGAACATAACGTATTCCAGTGCTCTGATACAAAATAATTCAATTAAGGGGTGTTGCAAAGCTGAAATCTTATTTTTTTGACAATTTGAGATTTTTATATTTTTAGAATTAAATACATTTTAATATTTTCAATTAAACCTCTAGGGTAATTAGAAGCCCTTAAAACCTATTTTTAAATAATAATTGAAATTGGGCCACACCCATTTCAATGGCGAAAAATGTAAACAAAGAACTTCGTTTTTGCTAAAAGTTAGCTGGTTTAAACCATAACATTTATCTTTTATTGTAAATTGAGCATTTTAATCTTTTATTTCCTTGTCGAGTAGAAATCTCACTGTGTACATTCAAATCAATTTATCTGAAACTGAAATTTTGATTTTTCATGTACTTTTTCTGAGAAATTACTGTTCACAGACATTTAAATTTTTATGATATATTTATAATGATGGCTAATATATACTGAAATGAGCTTTTTGTAAAATACTCATTTCATGTATATGTGGAAAATTTGTCAAACTTCACTATGTTTGATGAAATATTTCATAAATTATTTATAAACTCAAAACTAGCTAAAAGCTCATTTCAGTATAATGTAAAATGTGTACTTATATTGTATGAAAAATTTCAAGCATGTACATGAAACAGCTTTTCAGAAAAAGTACATCGAAATCAGCCAATTTAACTTTGTCAGAGTAGAGGTTTCCAACTCCTCTTAAGAAAATCCTTCTAAAACGTCCATATTTTGTTGCCTAATCATGCAAGGTTATTTTTTCCCTTTGAATTCAAATAGCTGCATAAATTGCTGATACAATTCAATAGGAATTCATAACGGTTACATTTTTACCATTCTCTCGGCTTATATCCTATATGCAAGGCTCTCATGGATTTATTTTAAATGAAACTTTTCAGTTTAAATTTAAAATATTTTTTCCTTAAATTAAATAATCACATTATGGGAATTTTATTACCTATAATTTTTGATAAATATATTTTCTACACATTAATATGACAAGTAAACAAACTATCATAAAATTATTTATATAACTATTACTATTTAATTAAGAGAAATATTACATTTTAGCGTATAATTTGCTTATTTTACAATGATTTCTTTTTCTTCCTTCATTGACATATATGTTATAAAATGCTTGAAACAATGGCATAAATATATTTTTTTAAGTGTATGACTCAATAAATGTTGAATAATTCCAGTTCAAGATATAAAAAAAAAATAATATTGATTGCAGTTTTGAAAAATTATACAATTTTTAAACTCTTATTCTTACATTATATGAGAAATTAATAAAATATTTATCTTTTTTTTCTCTTATAATATTATGATATCTTTATGTGAGTGATTTTCTTCTATATTTAAGCAAGATGCACCATTTTTCTCCAAAGGTTTATTCAAATATTCTGAAATGTTTTACTCAGAGCTTACACTAAAAATCGTTCTAATTTAATTAAAATTAATAATATGAATGTGCTATAACGTATTATCTGAAATATAAATTTCAATCTTATGTTCAAGTTTGCTTTTGTCTTCATATGTGTGTTAAACTATTAAAATATAATAAAGGCCTAATTTTTTGCATTTTGAATAAATAATGTTGCATAATTATATAACATTATTTCTACATATGAAATCTTAATTCAATAAAAACCATTATTGGTTAATTAAAAATTGTATATGGTTTTACGTTTAATCTATTAATTTAGCTCATCTAAGATATTAGTAACGTTTTAGCCTTTAAGTCAATAAGGAAATAGGTTTTGTGTAATTATTACGACTAGAAAGAATTTCATTTAATATATTTTTAAACAGAGAAAATAAAAAGTCAGATTCAATATATATATATATATTCAAATTTTTCTTTCCAATAGTATAGCAACTAAATTATCGTCACTAAAAGCTGGCTATTGACATTCTAAATACATTTAAAACGAATTTCCTCCATTGTAGCAAAATAACCTAATAACACTCCTAATGTTTACTCAGCTAATCACACCTTAGTAGAATAAGTACACATGCATTTCACTTATCTCCATCTAAAACTCTTTGAGTTGCACTTTGATTGTTCCCTGATGAATATACACGCCAGAAAAGATGTTCCAAGAATTCGAACACAATTCACAGCAAACGAACTCGACACGGGTCTTAGAAATCCCTTTGTGGCAAAGCGCACCTCTTTACTACTGTTTCCCTCCACTCTTCCTCGCATGTTTCACGACATCAAAACAGTACCAATTCAAACAACACTTATTTCTAAAGAAAAATAAGTAAGTGAAGGAGATAGCGTTTACTAAATAGTCTTGGCAGCTTTCTCAAGAATATTTTATTTCCCATGAGAGTTAATTAATGATTAGAAATATGTTCGATCTACAATGATAATAACTGTTAATAATAGAGTATTTTGACATAATAGGCAAGCATTTTTATTTCGTCACATTACATAAAAGGAAACAATTGCTTAAAGTTGTCATTTTATTTACGTTAGTGATATGTTTGGCTTGTTCTTTTAGAGAAAGTGGAAGTAAGGTACTTAAAGCTCAATGTTTAAGTTTTAAATTATCTCTAAAATAGACAATTTCCCAAACTTTTGTGTATAAGATAGTTACAAGTCATTTTGTACACACAAACACATTCACATACATCTATATATGTTTCCTATATTTTACAAAGTAATATATATATATAGCTTACCTTTATTTAAATTGTTTACTTTTTCACACTCAGTGTGGAATATTACAGAAAAGTTAAAATAAAACAACAATAGAAAAACAGATTTTTTTATACGTTACCAAGTGTATTGAGATTTCTAAATTGCTTTTAAATTGAATTCGATCTGATCTTAGAATTTTTATTTATTTTATACCAACACCTATATATTTTACTTAAGTTAATTTACATACATTTTTATTTCGGATCACTATTTTATCCACCTTCATTGATACAATAGTGATCGACCATACAAATGCGATTTATACGATTTGTAAAAACAACTTAGGTAAAATAAAATAACTTCATCTTGTATGGTCAAATGGAATTAGAAACCAAAAATCATTTATACAATTCTCAATTATAATAAATTTTTAAAAGAATGGATAATGTTAAAAGAAAAAAAAATGTTGAAATTTAATATTAAGTGCTACTGAGTAAAACCATTGAAAATTAAAGAAAATACCAACACTAAAACATATTATGAATTAGTGAAACATTATTTTTCGTTTGTTTTGTGCAAATTCTGTTAAATATTTCTATTTCAACTGATTTTATATTGCCTAATTCTTCTCTTTCTTAAAATAATTTAAGGTAGTAATTACTTTTTCAAATTTCTGGAAATCAAACAAAGAAATACTGAATGATTTAGTTGTTTATGAAATTTTTACTTCATAAATAATTAATATTCTTAACCAGAAATGTATTGCGAAATGATTTATATAAAAATAACTTTCAATGCTTATTAAATTAGTACTTATTATTTTTTAAGCCACGATATATATAAATATATATATACAGTTGCGGTAAATAAGTTTTAAGACTCGTCCCAGAGTGCAGTCTGCAATGGCACTATGAGTGCAAATGCGTCCATGGTCTGCTGACACACTGCGAACAAGTTGATGACATTTAGTTAAGTATCTAAGAGAACAAGGGCGCATTGTAGAAACGAATCTATTTCATGTTGATTTTTTAAGATGGAGAAAAGAGCTGTAATAAAACTTTACGCAAAACTGTGTAAAAGTGCTTCGGAAACATACTAACTCATGAAATAAGATTACGGTGTCTGTTGTTTACTTAGATCAAACGTTTTTGTGTGGCACAAACGTTTTTTGGATGGAAGAGATACGGTAGAAGATGATGTCAGCGTTGTGGAAGACCAATTTCATATACAATACCAGAAATTATTGAAAAGTACGAACTAATTTGGCAAATGAGCGCTGCGCCTCATTAAGAATGATGGCAGACACTTTAAGCATCCACAAAGAAACAATTCGAACCATCCTGCATGAAGATTTGGGCAAAACAAAAGTGTGTGCTAAATATGTTCCACACACTTTTTACCCTAGACAAAAATCAATGAGAAGTGCACAATTCAAGAGACATCATTTCAGCCGCTGAAAACTATAACTTCTTAAAGTCCTTTTTTACATATGATGAAACCTAGTGTTTCCAATATGACTGCGAAACAAAACAACAAAATGCGGAATGGAAGTCAGAAAATTCACCGTAATCAAAAAAAAAAGACAAGGAGAGTTCCACCCCAAAACAAAAGAATGCTTATAGCATTCTTGGATTTTAGGGGTATTACCCACAAATAATTTGTTGCATCCGTCCAAAATATTGGACTGAAAGCAGTTGTTGTTTGTTGCACGACAATGCACTCAGTCAAATCCCCTTTGTTGTTCGTCAATTTTAAGCACAAAAATGTCTTTGTGTTGAGCCATTCATCATATTAACCTCATTGAGTACCCTGTGACTCTTATCCTTATTCCCAAAACTAAAAAATTATTCTTAAAAAAAATTATTCTGCGGATATTTCGACCTTACAAGTGGAATCGACGCACGCTTTGCAGGCCATTTCCAAAGTGATTTACAACAGGCGTTAGATTCCATAATAAATCGCTATAAGAAGTGCATTGAAGGGGAAAGGTTCCTATTTTGAATAAAAAACCAAAACAGGAATTAATTTCTTGTTTGTATTTATTTTTACGGACGCAGTTTTAAAACTTATTTGCTACATTGTGTTTATATATATATATATATATATATATATATATATATATATATATATATATATATATATATATATATATATATATATATATATATATATATATATATATATATAAAGGTGTGTAAATTAAATAATGAGACTGATTTTTCCCCTTGTTAATTCCAATAAACTTAAAATTCAATATTGTCTCCTTCAAAGTAACTGCCTTATGAAGCCACATAGTGCTGGAGACGTTTCTTCCACTCCTCATAGAACTGGGGGAACTCAGATATTGGAATAGCCTTCAGCTGGTTGGTTACAGCCGTTTGAATGTTTTCCAGTGTCCCAAAATGATGTCCCTTGAGGTGATTCTTCAATTTCGGAAAGAGGAAAAAGTCACGAGGACTCAAGTCGGGCGAAAAAGGTGGCTGAGGAGCAACAGGAATGTTCTTACTGGCCAATAAATGGTCACTGACAATGGTTTTTCGGTAACATTTTGGCGCAGATCTTTCTCATCTTCAATTCATTGGTCAAAATCCGATGAACGATGGAGTGATTCAAATTCAACTCTTCCCCAATCATTCTGACTGTCAAGCGACTACCTGAACGTCCAAGATCCCTGACTCTAACGACATTTTCAGTGGTTTTTGAAAATGAGGGCTTTCCGCTTTGAGGTTCATCTTCAATTGACTCTCTTCCTTCTGAAAATGCCTTAAACTACCGAAAAGCTGAAGTTTTGCAAATGTTTCCGTTGCATTGCATCCAAGTCTGAAGCAAAACTTGATAGCACATCGTTGCTCGAAATTATTGTCACTCATTTCAGAACACACACAAGAAAAATCTATTTCACTAAACAAATCACTAAAAACAATTAACTTGACCCAGCAACTTCAAACTCATACTGATGACGCATCGCATGTTTACCTACCTCCCATCTATGCACCACTTACCCAGTGTTGCCAAATAAAACACTACGCTACCAGTCTCATTACTAATTTTACCTACCTCGTATATATATATATATATATATATATATATATATATATATATATATATATATATATATAGCACATATGTATCTTATTGTGGAAAAGGTTTTTGTACTATCCCTTTTGTTGCAGCTCCTCACCAGGTGGCGCTACAGCATTTCAATTTATGTATTGTTCAATCAATCGCTAATTTACCAACATGATAGCCAAAAGTGAAGCCAACGCGGCTCAATCGCCAACATTTTGCTATTTCTATTGAATCGCCATTATAATGTAAGGATCGGCATTGCTTGTGAATATTGTAATTTTAACATGAAATAAATACAGCATAAATAAATATTAACGTATTACACACATTCATATATAAATTTCTTTTAAGCATTCATTACATAAAATTTGTAACAACATGTTATTTTACTGAGCAGAAATCGGCATAGGAAGGTGAGAGAGTTCAAAAGCCAACCAACAATAACGTTGTAAATAAAAAAAATCCTTTGTATCAGCTGTAACGACATATATCAGTTTGTAACGACATATAGACTTAAATGTATTAAATATGATTTTTTTGTGCAGCCGATATACGTAAAAGGCTTTTTTTTTTATTTAATTTGCAAATCACGTAAAATTAACTCATTTAAACTTTCTTTAACCTTCAATTTGTATTGTTTAATCTTTTAATTACCTCATGCGAAGAACTGGTGTACCAGCTAGTGTGGCTGTGAATAAGTTTTATAAGACACTGTTGCGTAAAACAAATCATGTCTAAGAAACTTATTTTTGATAAAAATATTAATGAAATATTTTTCACATGTCAGAGAGAGAGTTCAATTGAATTCATTTCAGCTCAATTGTTGTTTTAGTGATCCAAAACAAACTATGTTTAGAGCGTCTAGAATTTCAAACCTTAAAGTTCATAAGCAATGTAAATTTTTAATAAAGAGTATTTCGATATATTTAAAAGTCTATATTTTTGTATTGCTCCTCATATTTTCTGTCTTTACAAAACTCTCATTTTTATTCTCGGTGAATAACGCGCCCCCGTATATTTTTATCTTATTTTTTGTGCTAAAAGTGCATGTTTTATGCCGGACTTTACAGTAATACATTTTAATTCACTATCTTCTTCAATAAATTTACACAAATATAAAATCAACAAAAAAAATGTGATATTTCTGTGGTCAAACGAAGTTTCAATATATGCATATATATATATATATATATTAAGATCTTTTGGTGAAATAAATAATATTGTTAATATAACAATTGTTAATATAATATTTTGAATACACACGTTATAGTAATTATCGAGGTGGAATTATATTGCTTTTCTTGTCATATTTCTATAGAAGATAAATTTTTCATCCACTTAATTTTTAACGAAAAACAATACTTATTCCTGCAATGATCCAAAATTATTTGATTACAATCATGCCTGGAAGACTTCTGGCAAAATTACTTAAATGATTGATTCATCGAAAAGAAAATGAGCCATTTTCCGAGCACATTGTAATCTGACTTTATAGTTCAGTAGAAGAAATCCATTCCCGATTTTTGCGGCGTAAACGACCCCCATTAAGTCTTAAGAGTCTTACCGATGTAACGCTGAGCCGCTGTGATCTTTTAAGTTAATACTGTCATTAAGAATGTTTTCTGGTAATTCGCACTTACCCTAGCTGAATAAAATTGATATTATTATTAAACTTACCAGGTCTAATGTGATTTTTTTTGTAATCCAATTCGTAATAAATTTATTACTAGTCATTTTTAACTGCTTAAAAAAGTTACATATTTACTTTCATACAGAAGCAATGTGAGTTTTCCAATTTTATAATTATAACATTATCCATTTTGTATTCAATTCTTTCATGTTTTACCTAAAAGAATCCATGGTTATGTACTGATAATTGATATTGGGCTTACCATGTTTTAATTATTTTATTGAAATTATACTTAAAATTATAATGCAAGTGAATCATAGGAATTCATTTTTCCTTAAGATTTTGTACGAATAAACTTTTATTTGATAAAAGAATTACTTAAACAGAAGCATACAGGCACATGAATATAATTTTAAAACATGGATGAAAAAAGCCTTTTTTTCCCCAAAAAACCTCTCTGGATCTCTTGATGGAAATCTTCTTCGTGATAACAAAAACAGTTTTAATGTTTCATTATGTCGTACAAAACTGCATATGTGATTGCAACAGAGAAAATGGGGGTGATTTATTTTGATGCATTTTTAACCTATGCTGTAAAGCATGTTGAATTTTATTTATATTCTTATTTCAAAATAAGATTGCGTGTATTGATATGCAAGAAACAATTGCACAAATAACTTTAAAAACAAAATGAAACGCAATTTAAAAAGCGTTTCTCTGCCTATTTGTTGCAAACTAAGTATAGTATAATGTTACAGAAAAAACAAAAATATGAAAAAAACAAAAACTAGTATGCTCAAGCGTTTTCTTCATTTCGGCATAGTTTGATTGCATATTTATTGTTCGGATTCCTTCCACACTAAAATTTTATAAGGATATGCGTAGCAATGAAATTTCGATGCAAAAATCTCTATAGTAGCAACTGATTTATATAATTTTTATCTGTATCACATTCGAATACTTCATAATATGAGATTTTTTTGTTTACTTTTTATTTGTTAAAAAAAATGTGAAATTATCATAGTTAAAATTGAAAAGTACAGGAGTGGCCTAAACTGAGTGTGGACACTTAAAATTGTTATGTTTTTTTTAAAGTTTGTATGCTTATAGAAAATTTTACGTTGCACAAAATTCAAATAATTTTAAATCATTTTAAAGAAATTACAATGCTTAATTTAATACAAAAAAAACAAAATTCAAATATTTGCAAGCCAAAAAAACGTTATGCTGCAGTAACTGTTGTTTACATTAGATACTGATGATAGCAGTGAGTTATCAGAGCTTACTGAGGTTGCCTTTGTGCTTTGTTAGAGTTTCACATGGATATTTCATTGAGATAAAAATAGTTTTATGCACTTTCATAATGCCTGGAAGCAATCATACCCCCAATTAGTTCATTTTTCTTTAGTGGGTAACTCATTCGGTCAAGCGTTTTCAGATGGTGACCAAAGTTTTTGATAGGATCAATGTCAAGACTGTTTCCCGGCAAGAAAAACAATGCTATTTAGTCAAAAAGCAATAACATCGAATAAAAAAATATATTGGATGCATGTGTGACGAGAAAGTGGCATTCCTTATATTAAAATTGCATAACAGGTGGGTAGTTCAGTGACTACATCTGGAGATTGATAGTTTTGCCTAAGATGTCAGGAGACACACACATTTAGTTTAAAAAAATATGCAGTAAAAGGTCGAAAAAGGTGCAACATATCTGTTGATGACAGAAGAACAAAAATACTATGTTTTAGAGATAAAATAATTTCGTGGACATCCATCAGAAGGGATCTGAGTGATACTGGTATTTCAGTCAATTCAAAAACAATCAGGCGTAGATTATCAAATGTTAGACTAAAAAGTAGAATTCCACGAAAAGAGCCGTATCTCAATTTACAGCAGCGATAAAAGGGACTAAAGTGGGCAATGGAACTCATTAAATGGACAGATGATTATTGGTCGCAAGTTATATAGAGAAACGAAACCAAAATATTGTTATTTGGTTGTGATAGCCTAAAATATGTATGATGTAGAATAGCAGAAATGCTACATCCTAACTGCATCCAGACAGCAGTGAAGCACCCATATAGTTTTATCATTTAATCATGTATACCAGCAGATGGTATCCGTCACCTCATATCATCGCTGGGACATGGAATGTCATAAAATACAATGCCACCAATCTAGAACCTAAATTTCTGCCTTCCATCAGGTATCTATTTATCAACAATGCTTCATTTATTTTTTCAGTAAGATTCTTCTCATTGTCACACAGTTAAGTAAATGAAGGTCTGGCACCGTTCTAAGATCATTGAGTTGCTTTACTGACCAGAAAACAGTCCTGATCATGATCCATTTTTACACCGTTTGAATAATCTTGTCCGAAGGAGATACCCATGAAATAAAAAGGAACTAATTGAGAATATATTTGTTTCCAGGTATCATGTAATAACAAAGAAAGAGCTTTAAACTATTTTCAGCTAAATGAAACATCGATGCTAATAAAAATAAAGACAACCTCTTTAAGCTCTGATAACTCACTGCTATCATCAGTATCTAATGTGTATCGACAGTTATTGCAGCATAACTTTTTTTTTGCGTTGCAAATGTTTGAGTTTTGTTTTTGTATTGAATTTAGTATTAAATTTTCTTTAAAAAGATTTAAAATACTTTGCATTTCGTGAAACGTAAAATTTTATATGAGATGCAAACGTAAAAAAATAACAGTTTTAAAGTGTTCACAATTTTGGCCACCACTGTATATATATTTTCTTTATTCCAACTTTACGTATTTAGAAATAGTCTATATAAGAGTCTTTATGTGGGTATGGTCACGAGCTACGAACAACGTTTTCGATACATAGGCTCTAGTCCTGGTGCCACCAAATACTTGCAGTGCATAAAGGCTGTTACACGGTAAATTTGCCGTTACTTAAACCTTCACTTTGAAGTGGTGTCGAAGTTTACTGAGTGGAATAATGGTTCACATTTATTACTCTCGTCACTTTGAATAAGATAGCACCATTACCAGGTCCCTCAGCAATATCCCTAGAATAGCTTCAAAATGCTACGTTAAATCAATCAAACCATGCATTTTTAGTACACTAAAACCATTATAAAAGGGAAAAAATATCTGTAACTCCCAATTTCCACATCATTATTCAGCCTAAGACTGCATAAGTTAATCTTTGCTTGCGACGTATGGAATAAAAAAAATATTTAACATTTGACCAAAAAGTTAAACGGTGGATTCTATAGATAAAAGTATAAGATCAATTCAAGTGTAAGAAAATAAATAGTATAGAAATAGGATACTTTTCTTTTCTATTGGAATCAAAATATGCTAGATATCTGATATTGACTAATAACAAATTATTTGCCACATATTTCTTCCAGTATTGTTTTTTGTCACAGCAATATATTTACAATAACAGCAGCAAATAAAGAGAAGAATTAAATGCACTACTTATCGAAAAGTTTGATACTATCAATGCACCTCTTAGTCCTTCACCATAACTTAAATCAGTCGTTCTCAAATTTTCACTAATGACGACGCAATTTTCGATCATAACTTTTATCGCACTCCCCTAAAAATAATAATGTATGGAATGCAATTGCTTTTTGTGGGGTGCTAAAGTTACAATACAATAATAATTGTAAACCGTACACATTAACAAGTTAAGTATTAAATTTTGTATATATTACATCATTTAAAAAATTCAAATCAACTCAAACGTTTCATGTCTAACGCTTTTCTCACATTTACTTTCTCTATCTTAATTAATATGCATTATTTCAGCAGGTTCTTTAATTGCTTGATCAGTTTCAACTTATTTCAATAGGGATCACAGATCCCATTTTTTAATATTCTGCTCATTTACATTTATGAACCATAATAAGTCGTACAACACATCAATCAAAATCACAATATGGTTCATGAGGAAAGTGTAGCATGTTCTAAAAATGATTGTGTAAAACGTTTTTCATTATGCATTATATGTTTCAGTGGCACACACAAGGGTGGGGATCCTGGGGGTCCAGACACCCCTCTCCCAAAGACCTTGATTTTTTCCGATATATTATATTTCTAATTACATAGTACGTAAAATTTAATTAAGTACTTATTTTTAATGATTAACTTTATTAATTAATGCTAACTATTTATTCAATAATTAGTTTTTTACTGTGTTTTGTTCCCGAAAATCGACAAAATCAAAAGGAGCATGATACAAAAATGGTGAACTTTCGACCCTGGACCCTCTCTCCCCTTGAAAAATTCCTGTGTGCGCCACTGTATGTTTCAGATTACTCATAAAAAATACATCTTGACAAAATAATTCTTCAAAGTGTAAAAGATGCTTTTCCATATATCATAAAAATCTTTCACATGGGAAAAAGTCTACAGAAAAATATTATTTATAACTTTCCTAAAAGAAAAAGAGATGGAGTGAAACATACAAGAATGTTTGAAGGTCAAATATATGATAATCAAAGGTAGCATTTTAGTGGTTAAAATAAACGTAAGAAAAATATCTTATCGTGCGATTACAGCAAAGCAAACAAAATGTATTTTTTTATTTGGTTATAGGATAAAAGTTGGCTAATGAGCTTTTGCAGCGGAATCTTTTATTTTTGATGATCACCAGATGATAAAAATAAATTATATCAGTGTTCACATGTGAATTTTTTATTATATTAGAAAACATTTTGTTTTACTTCATTCCAAAAAATAATTTTTTAAACCTTATATTTTCAATATGCTTGTGCCCGCCTCGCAGGATTACCACGCCCCCCAGGGGGGTGAACCCCACAGTTTAAGAAACAATGGGTTAAAGCTTTAAATATTACAAAATTTTCAGTTGTAAAATACATAGAATGAAAATGTACTAAAGTATGTGAAGAGCATTTACGTCTTAATGAACATATGATTTGGTCTTTTCTACAGTTTGGACAGAAAAAGCCCGCTGTTTTTCTTCTGAGCTCCACTAGATTGCAGTAAAGAAATGATTCTCAGGCATAATATCTTATACAAGTATCTCTGCTGCTGCTACCTGATTACTTTGTGTACTTTGTTTCTCATCTTCATAAAGATTCCTATGGGAAATAAATATCAGTAATAAGTGTTGATTTTGTTTTAAGAAACATTCCTCTAAAAATAGTTAAGATGCTTGACTAGTGCAAAAACATCACTTTTGATGAGAAGGACGAATTTTTTTTTTTGCTTTATATTTGATATCGTTGAATTTTATGCTTTCTAAAAATACCTTACTTTTGTTTGTACTTCAATTATTTACGAAGTTATAGCAGTTTTTATGTCAAGAGAGAACAGCAAAAACGAACTGGAAGTTAGGTATCGAAACAGGAAGTGTTTGCATTTTAATACTTTTTTTTTACACTTTTTTGTGTTTATCGAATTTATTTAAAAAATATTAACTTAGGTAAGGTAATGACGAGGCATGATGATATTTTAAAAAAAAATAATGTATCAGTTTTAAGGGAAAATTGGCAAATAAATTCGTAAATTTTTTGTCATTTTCCGATTTTCTTATGCCCTTGCTTCTCGATATTTTATTTCATATTTAACTTTATTTTATATATTCGATAAAAAATTATGTTCTTAAATGCAAAATATTAATTAATTATGCCTAAATCAAGGTCTGTGAGGTCTAAGGAATTTGCTTCATGACTGGTGTTAGCAGTAAGGTGAATGTTGACACAGAGCTAATCCCAATAATACTTAGTCAGTTGGTGACAAAAAATTGAAATATATTAAAAAATGTTTCGATATTTACTCAGAAAGCCATTTTCAGTAACATTTTATGGAGTACTTTACTTAAAGATACACTTATTATAAACTTGAAACATTTCGTTTAATTGTTTAATTTCTTTTAATTTGTAATATACAGGTTTATTATCATTATATATATGTATATAATTAGAAATACAAATACTTCCCTTCCTAAGATCTTGTACATGGATTTGAAAAATTTTATCTGGAACGCTTTTTAACTTCTGTAGGTCACCTCAGACAATATAGGAAATCTTCGCCGAAATAAAAGCTGCGCATAGAAAACAAAATTACTAAGGATGAAAAAGTAAAAGTGCATTCATATGAATGTTTTAAAAGCTGTTCTTTATATGCTTTTCATTATAATTGTTTATAACCTTTGTGGTAAAGCAATATTTTTAAAAGAAATTTTTGGGAATATTTACTGACAAAATAACACACATTAATATATGTTATATTACATATTTCTTAAGCTTTAAGATACTTAGTGAAAACATATACTTGTTTTTCCATATAAAAATATCATTTTTAGCGTAATAAAGTTTTTCTAGTGCGCTTTTTAAATTTAATATTTATAATGCTTCCTATAACTTCAGAAACCTTTACACTGGAATAAATAAGCAGAGGTGAAACAGTAAAATATTTTTTTTTATCTTTTCGTTATAAAGAGAGGAATAGTGTGTCAATTGCATGCAGTTCGTCTTACTGTCTTATTTAGAGGACAGTTAATACGAAGTTCTAATTAAATACCGGAACCTAAACGAAAGAGAACTATCGCATTTTAAAAGCCTAGCCAAGTGTCCAAAGTAAAATGAAAACGAATTCTGCAACCACCAAGAGACGGTACAAACTGCGCGTACAAATGCGATGAATAAGCAAGATTTACAGGGGTAAGAAGAGGGGGTGAGACACATAACTCACGTGTGAAGAGGCTAATACAGTGCTTCTCAAACTTTCAATATTCGCGACCCAATATTCAATCATATTTTCATATCGCGCCCCCCTTCATTCAATAACAATGTATTCAGTTCAATAATATTATACTAAAACTACAATACGACTTTAAACACTTGTATGCCACCTACGTGTGTAAACGTCTCGCTCAACCAAAGCATTAATTTCTGGACATATATATACGTCTTTCCGAAGTACGATCTTTTCTGTGCACTGCTAACTAGAAAACTATTCCTCAGGCTTTGGAAGGCAATTAAAGGACCTTGACAGTGTTTGCGAAGGATTTACTTATTTCAAATTATTTTTTGCATATTTATTCCTTTTCTATTTCCCCCTCCCCTAAAAAACAATCAAAATACGCGCGTCTAAGTAGAAAAAGGTGGCATTGGGGAGTGAATCACGTAACTCTTAATCGGCAGTTAAGGAATTAAACCTAAGATAAGGATTAAACCCTATAAATTATCAAGATAAGTGTTAATACAAGCCCATGGGGTCACTGGTAATTATTAAACTTGTTCTTAAATTAGTATTGTATTATTAGTAATAAAATACATTGTATAGTACTAATGCTTAAGTGTACTTTCTCAGCGTAAATGTGTATTTTATATTTTATTGTATCAGAAAGTATTTTGCTTGTTTACTTTGAGTAAATAAATAATTTTTAAGATAATCGTTTGTGCTTTCAATTTTTCAATGTGCTTGCTCCTCCTCGTAGAGTAATCATGCCCCCCAAGGGGGTGCGCCCCACAGTTTGAGAAATGCTGAGCTAATATGTATCCCTACTTGTTTCGATGGTCAACATATTTGTAACATACAAATAATGATTTCCCCATGATATTTTCCAGCTGTTCTAAAGAGTGTTTTTTTCCTGGTATAGAAGTTTAAGTTGGCAATACTTTCCAAGATGGCGACCGATTTAACAGCTGTCAAGTGATTTATTCTCAGTTTGGTTTGGCAATTCATCAAAACGATCATCAAGCAAGGCGTAGATTCGTCGAATGGGCCCCAAACGAGATTGCCGTTGATCCCGATTTTCATAAGCGAATTTGTTTAACGATGATGTGCACTTCTGGTTGAATGGCTACGTCAACAAACAAAACTGCCGCATTTGGAGTGAAGCTAATTAACAAGTGTATGTCGAAACACCATTACATCCAGAAAAACTGACTTTTGGTGCGCTTATGGGCTGGTGTGGAATCCCTTCTTCAAACACGATGAAGGCCACAACGTTACCGTCAATGGTGATCGGTGTAGAGCCATGATTACTAACTTTTTCATTCCTGAATTGAACAATCATGATGTCCAGGAGCTGTGGTTCCATCAAGACGGCGCAACATGTCACACAGCTCGTGCCACAATCGATTTATTGAAAGACACGTTTGGTGACCACCTAATTTCACGTTAGGACCACCTGTGAATTGGCCTCAAGATCTTGTGATTTAACACCACTAGACTATTATTCTGTGGGACTATGTAAATTCATTGGTCTGTGCGGATAAGCCACAAGCAACGACCATTTGGAAGACAGCATTCGCCGTGTTATTGCCGATATACGGCCACAAATGTTCGAAAAAAGTCATCGAAAGTGGACGTTCAGTTTGGACTACATCGGAAAACCAGCCGTTTGCAGTCCTATGCCCAAAACCATATTTAAAATGTAATGCCACAAGATTATCTTTCGAATAAAAATAATTCATGTCAATCGAATAATACATCATTGTTTTATTGCATTTAGTCCTGTTCCTCTAAAAAAACACTTTTTAAATACGACAGTGGGATAAAATGGACAAAAGTTCTTTGCCCCTCTACAAGGCAGGACTTCAGTGGTATTAGGGTCGAACTCATGATACGCTGGCCACGAGTCCGTTACATTGACCACTAGGCTACCGTATCGAACCAAAGCTGACAAAGAAAGAATTGCATTAACTGCCTCAAACATCACATGAAATTAGATGATACTGGACTTTTGTGTAGAATCGAAGGAGGGAATAGAAAAACTCTCTTGGAAAGATAATACTGAATATATTCAACACACCACTTCTTGAAACATATACAAACCGAAGTTTATCGATGTCAAGGAATAATTTGATCATTTTATCGTAAAATGGATGAATATTAACGTCACACTGTTCAGCTACACGAGGGCATTTGGCGACGGACTTCGTATTTTTGTACCATGGTCAAGTGACTAAGACGACACCTAGGCACCTCTCTCAAATACCACTCCAACGAGAGGATGTTTGAACAGTCGACAGATTTAACGTACATCGACGGATCTTAAATGGTATTAAGCTGTAACTCGTGACAAGCCAGCCACTATCTGATACCTTGATCACTAGGCTAATTCCGCATTTTTTTATCATTAGTCAAGTAGAGTTGTCTAAGTTTTATATGGATACAATTTTGTGGTATGTTAATTTTTTTAAAAAAATAATAATACGATGTAATTTCTGTACTTTACGAATATATATTTTATAGTTTTAAAAGCAAAACACAAAAAATAGATAAACATTTGACCTAAAAATAATTAAATGGTATTCAAATGAAATAAAAGTTTTTATTGTTTAAAATAATAAATTCTAGTAAATAAGAAACTTATAAATGGTTAAATGGAGCAATAAGTGAAAAATATAATAAAGAATGGGAAAATAAGAAAAAATTGGTAAATAAATGAAAATTTCTTCTGGTCGTTAATGCTTTTAATTGCAATATTTCATAAATGGAAAATAATAAAATATTGTTTTCGTCAAAATGGGCTGTATTCATACATTTTAACAAAAAAGATACATAATAGCTGATATAACTAATTCTTATATTTCTCCTTTATAAATATCATTCCTACCATATATTATTTCTTTTTTTCAAATACAGGTAGAAAAGTGGGTTTTTTGCTAGAAGTTTTGATTATTCTTAAAATTTTACACACATTTAATTCAATGGTTCATTGAAACTACCACAAAGCAATTGATATTAACATTTTTAAAGTTGCTGAAGTTAATTTCCGTTATAATAAATGAACATTCTCTTTTTGCCAAAAAAGAAAAAAAAATATCTATCCTCATTCATTTTTTTGTTTTCTTTTTTTAATCAGAATAAATAAGAATAATGTAAAGAAATAATATATTTTTTTAAGTTTGTTAACAATGTTAAGTGATTGGTTAGGCTAGTATTGGCATTCAATAAAAAGCAGTGTTTCTCAAACTGTGGGGGCACCCCCTGGGGGGTCATATAACCTTACGAGGGGGGCGCGAGCATATCGAAAGTAAAAGATTTAAAAAAAAATAGTTTACTGGAAAGAATTAAAAAAATACTTTCATACATAATAAAAAATGCACTTTTTCTCTGATATAATTTATAAGCGCGCGCGCAATATTAAGTCATCAAAAATAAAAAATTTCTTCAATATATAATAAGCTATCTTTGATCCTATAACCAAATAAAAAAACTTTTATTTGATTTGCTGTAATTCCATGATGAGGGATTTTTTTTATTACGCTTTCTTTTTGAACCTAACATACTACTCTTTCAGACAAAAACAGATCCCAGACCCAGAATCGAAAAAATTTAGGAACATAAAAAATTCATCACTGTCATTATTTTTGAAATACTGCACGTTATAGCTGTAATCTGCTTAACCTTCTAAGTTATTGGTACAGTTAGTTATGATCCCCCTCTTACGTGTTCTCTGTTGCACTTTTTTCCACGCAAAAGAGTTTTATGATATTTGGAAAACCACGGAAATCACACCCACACACTTAAGCACTATGAAGGATTACTTCGCCAAGACATATATTTATAAGTATTCTCACCATAAAGCATAACGAAAAACGTTTCACACATTTTTTTAGTCGTAACATACATATTATCATAATGAGTACAATTTTTACCCGGAAGTGGTCGCGCGGGACACACAGATTACAAAATCGTTAATTCTGGCAAAATTGTTTATTTGTTACCAAAGAAAAATTGAAATGTTCTTGAAAGTAGGTAAGCAAACTTTCTCCTAGTTAAATTATTCACTGGAATCACGATTTGTATCGTGTGCAATAAAATAATTATAAAAAAAAGGATTGGGGTGACTCAATAACCCTGCTCGACCGTATCGAGTGCGCCTGCTCCCGGGTTAAAACATGTTGAAGTCTTTTCTCTTTAAATATTAAAAATAATACAATTATTCTTCATCAACATTTTATATTATTGATCATTATTTAGCATCAGTGGCGCAGGACCCCCCCAACCCTTGATTTTTTTTTCCGATTGATTATAATTCTAAGTATATAGTACGCAAAAATGTAATTAAGTATTTGTTATTAATGTTATTAATATTATTAATTAATGCTAATTATTTATTCAAGAATAATTTTTTTACTGTGTTTTTGTTCCCGAAAATCGACAAAATCAAAAAGGAACCCTGATAAAAAGATTGGGGAACTTTCGATCCGGACCCCCTTGAAAATTCCTGTGTGACTACTGTTTAACATCAATTAGAAATGCTTATTCTGTGAGGCTTAAAAATTACAATTCGTTTAAAACTAATTATAATTTGAGCAACCGTTTTAAAAAAAATCATTTTACTTTTGTAAGCATTGTCGAGCACTTGGCTTTTGCTTCCCTTACAATTCAGCTATTATATCAATAATGTTTTATTTTTCTTATAAATGAACTCGTGCAAAGAGCGGGTACTTCAGCCCGTATACTTTTTAATTTATCAGTGCTGCACCAGAACATGTTATAATTAATTAATTAATACTAAATTAAGAACAAGTTTAATAAGTATTAACGACTTCATGAGCTTGTCTTGGAAAAAAAGCAAAGTTTTATAAGGAATGCTTATGTTTATAGAAATTGACCCTCTGAGTTCTTTTTCTATATTTAGCAGATATCTATATTTTGTCTCTAAGCAGCCACCGCATTTTGCAAATATGTTCAATTTAAAAATTACAGAAAGGAAAATAACATAC
>BMAU01015601.1:0-2500 GCA_019973935.1 Trichonephila clavipes
AAGCATCGGCGCTGAAAAAGGAATACAATGCGTACGGTATAGAATCAAAGAAAAACAAGCTTTATTGAACGCATAGTATCGTGACTCATGAGGGTCTATCCAACAGGAAGAACAACAAGCAGATGTTCCTTAATATGGTATATTCCCTCCCCTCACTGCAATGGTTGCTTCGCACCGTCTCCGCATACTCAGAACCAGCTGGTGCAACATTTCTTTCGGTAGGAGTACCCATTCTTCAATCAGCATCTGTTTGAATTGTTGGGTGTTCTCTGGATGATGTAAGCGTACTGCAATACGTCTTCCCAAAGCATCCCACACCTATTCGACGGGATTTAAATCTGGGGAGTACGCTGGCCAATTCATTCGAGTGATATCTTCACTTTCCAGCAGCTCCTCAACAGCAAGAGTCCGATGTGGCCGTGCATTGTCATCCATAAAAATGAAGTCTGGGCTAATGGCACCTCGGAACAGACGCACATGGTTAAGAAGTACCTCCTCACAATAGCGATCCCCGATTACAGACCCTCTATCGAAAAAGTGAAGCTCTGTTCGCCCTTTCAGCATAATTCCTCCCCAGACAAGAACTCCAGGACAATCGTAATGGTGTCTTTCCTTGATGTTACTGTTATAAAACCGTGTCTCGATCTCTCTCCAAATCAAAACGCGTTAAGAATCACTTCTGGTACTGAACCTTACTCTCATCCGTAAAGAGGACACGACTCCATTGATCAGTTGTCCAGTTTTTGTGCTCTCTGCACCACTGTAAACGGTGACGTTAGTGGTCAACTTTCAACGGGAGGCAGCATTCAGGGCGGCGGGGGAAAATAGCCCTTTGTGAAGGCTTCTGGCCACAGTAAACCGTGACACTTGTCGCCCCTTTGCTGTAAAGAGTTGCTGAGCAATGACGCTTGCTGACTGCCGTCGGCCTCTTCTCGCCTGCAGGATGATATATCGATCATCCCCTGCAGGATGATATATCGATCATCCCCTGCAGTTGTCGTCCTCGGGCAGCCATCACCAACCTTTCTAACAGCTGTACCTGTGGTTTGGAACGCTTTTCAAGCGCGCGAAACGACACTTTTGTTGATTCCGAACTCTGCAGCTACACTGGTGACGGTAGCGCCCCTCCTTCAGCTTTCCGATCATTCTTCCACGTGTGAAGTCGTCCAGGTGATTTCTTCTAGCCATATTTCACGACCTGACTCACTGGCACATGCAATGAATATGTTGAATTGCGTCTCCGTCCTTCATTTTATTCTACTGTTGAGCAGCGCGCGCCGACATCACGCGTTTTGCGTACGCTCACGTCTCTTCTGAAGTTTGGTTCCTGATACTTGCATACACATGACGTTTCTACTGACTTACTTGTTCACTGTACTGATCTCCAGACCTCTTTTTCTGCAATTTCATGGCTATCTCTCTGCTAAATTTTTACATTATTGCTTAAGTTTTGCACACCAGTGTACAATTTTAACATGAAAAAAATATAACAGAGGGTAATATAAATTCATTAAACACCCGAATACAAATTATTTACTCTGTTTACACAAAATGCGTAACAATATTAATAAAGAAGAATTCTAACTTGAGCGCGTACGTTTACAAGCTTTCACAGCCAGCTGCAACAGACCCAGGCTGTAAAGAAGAACTCATTAGGCCAGGCTGTCTGGGTTTATTAAAAATATTTTTGAGTCTCATTGCTTGAAGATGGCTTACGAAATATTGTCATAATGTTGAGAATTTTTTTTAAAATCTGCTATCAGTAATGCCAGTTGCGAAAGAAGCTTCTCTCTCTCTCTCTCTCTCTCTATATATATATATATATATATATAAGCTATAATTAATCAAAAATTATCTCAAATCGACTATGTCCCCATTATAGCTAACAAATTTAGCTATTCTGGCAATTGAATATGACATACATTTTGCTATTGACAATTGTATAAAATATTTTGCTATGAATAAACACAAAAAGAGCATTTTTAATTAATAAAAGAAATTAAAGCTGCTTTTTATTTACTTTTTCTAAGTTTCTTGAAGAATAATTAAAATAGAGAGGCGACAAATTTCCGGTCAGTTTCAAGCTGCGAATGCCCACGCTACGCAACTGAACCATGGTCAAATGACGATAACGACAAATGAGCTAACATCCCCCTATCTATCTTCCACACCAATGGGATGGCGTTTAAGTTTCGAGTGATTTAACATGACATGGTCCCCTCTACAAGGTGGGTCTTCAGCGGTACTAAGTTGGAATTCGTAAGAAGCTAGCCCCAAATTCATGGCAACTAGGCTACCAAGTCCACAAATATTATAATGAAGAATGTCTCTTATTTTAATAGCACGTTTTTCTTATTAGAAATTAAATGACATAATTTTAAATAAAAAATTCAGGCGTACCCCTCCATTTAACAAACTCACTAAATCCCGAAAAAAGTTCGTTATATGAAAAAGTTTTGATATAAAAAGTTTCATATTTCAATATAATTTATAAAACACA
>BMAU01015601.1:7500-162584 GCA_019973935.1 Trichonephila clavipes
TCAAGGCATCCACTGCAGAAAATCCGGATTGAAAAAGGTAGGATGTTGAAAATGGTAATAGTATACGAAGTGCTTTTGTTTTCAGTACAGATAATTCCTCATCCACCTCTAACCCCAAATTCAAAGAGCAATTTATTACAAAATTGCCTTTTAATTTTTCACTGGATGGGAAATCTATGAAGATTTCTTCTTCGGAAGTTGAGAGCTCTTCTGGAGTATCTTGAAATAAATCCCTAATCCACTCGTAACTTGCTACCAAGCTGTCCTCATCCAGAAAATACTTTTTAAAATTCTTTGCCAACATAGCTAAATGATTTTACATGTTTTAAAAACAACTTTCACATGTTCTACAGATTTGTAAGTTTTAACACATATCGAGCTGGGGATTTTTTTCCATCATTTACTTCAGTAGTGGTAAATCCAAAATTTAAGTATTTTTGAGAAGATCGCTTTGATTTAATTTTCGGAACCATGCTCGTTCTTCTGTGTACTTGTTGATTCTTTATTATGGTCGAATGTTTGCTTACGACTTAAAAATGTATGTATGCTATTGTTTTAATCTACTGCCGTAAATACTTAATTACCGTGAATTACAATTAATGTGGAAATTTAAAAAAATGTACATTCAAGCTAGATTCGGTAGCTATAGGAGTAATCGAGTCGACCAAAACTGACTGGAATTGTACGAGGAAAAGCATTTTTAAATGTTTTGCGGAGACGTCCGATAGGTTGCCCAGACTCACGCAAACGTACCCTATAATGCCAGATGTGATGGATATGATAGAGAGCGACATTGACTAGACTATTTTTCTAATGACATTTGTACTTTGAGAAATGAATGCTGAAGGAAATAAATCTTTAATTAAATACATCATTTTGCGATCTGTTCCAATTTAAAAATTAGGGAAAGAAAAATAACATAATTCTAAGTAATATATATTTTAAGTCATTTTCTTAAAACATATATATATTACTTAAAAGTTACATATACACAAAATTTAATATACTTATCGTATTAATTTGTACGGTTTATAATTAAGATCGTATTGTAACTTTAGCGTCTCTCTCTCCAAGTGCATTTTTATTGCAGTAAATACATTATTGTTGTACAGGGGGGCGAGATAAAAATTATGATTGAAAATTGGGTTGCCAGTATTGAAAGTTTGAGAAACACTGTGGTAACCCAACGTCCTCAGCTAACAAATGTAGAGTGCCATCGAAGTTCCGTAAAATTATCCATATCAGTTATTACGTTCGTTGGCGTTAGTTTTTATATTAAATTATTTTATAAAAAAGATTAGTTTTTTACATTAAGATCGCAGACAAAGATCCTGCCGGCTTTAATTCTGTCGTGATTTTTAAGACAGAATCAGATTAAAGTTTAAAAAAAAGGAGATCTTTATTCAATCGTTTGTACATCTGTTCTGACGCTAAGGGCAGGGAGGAAAGAGCACGCCATGGTGGTGGTTTCAAGTGGATAACACATGGAAAACATATGGTAAGTATCGCTGCTTTGAAGATGGTGCTTTCAAGTTAATGCTGACATATATTGTCAATTAAATCTAACGATCTGGAATTAGACATGCTTATTGGCTGGGCCATATGTTCGGAAGAAATAAATGGGGGTGATTAGTTTGATACTCTTGAAGATGGGAGCTGAGACAGATGAGTCAAGTGCTAGATAGGGAATTTAATTTTTAATCTAATTTAATTATCCTTACATATATTTATATACATATACATATATATACTAGAGGACCCGCCAGACGTTGTTCTATACACACATCTTAAATTCAAAAATTCGGAATTTTTATGAATAACAATCTGAACCGTTTTGAGTAAAATTTGTATTTAAAAGTTATTACAATGTCTAACGTCATTACATGTATGGTTATCACAATTCAATCAATCGATAGCGTGTGAGTATTTGTATACTATGAGCGAAGTTAAATGTAAAGGCTGTGTGAATAAAAACTTAAACTTGTTTTAATTGAAGGTGAAAAAGTTGAGAGAGAGACTCAAACTATTTTATTACAGGTATATTTATTACATTGTACATAAACTTAATTTATTCTAATGTCATTAGATGTACAATATTTTTGGTTAATCCTTGAGGGGTATAAACAAATAAATTCGATGGTTTTCCAACTCTGGAACTCGCAACATATAACTGTCCGTGAGAAAAGCAAGGATTTTCTCATCATGTAAAATACTCACTTCAATTGCATACTAAATTTGGAGAATGTATAGTTTTTTATGCACCCTTCAAAACTCTTCAAACATTAAATACATCTGAATGTAATATTTTAATTAACACACGATTTATTTCAACAAAATAATAACACGAAGTGACAAAATATTTTCCTGAAATGATCACAGCCTCAACTGTCGGGACCAACTTGAATTATAATAAAAGATTTTTGAATATTCGATACTAAGATCGTAGCGCAGTCTGCCGGATCCAATGTAAAACATTTCAAGATCAACAACTTATAAATAAAAAAAATAATTGAATAAACATTTCTAAACCGAATTATAAATCTAAACCATTCTCGATTCCACTGGAACAGACAAAAACTTTCATCAAATTCGGTCCAGCCGTTTAGGAGGAGTTCAGTTACATACACACGCACAGAAGAATTACATAGATAAAGATTATTTAAAAAGATATTAATTATAAAAACGCTAAAAAGCATGAATCGCGCGCGCGTCTGCATTTTCGTAACAATAAAGACCGGGTTTGGCCAGTTTGCCTGCAAATCAATTTTCGACGCCAACTTACGTCTTTTTCAATTCCTACTATTATTTCACAATCTCTATATATTTATTTATTTATATATTTACATATTTATTTATCTTGGTGGAATTTTCAATCGTTAATAAAATACATTTTAAAGTGTTCATTTGAGCTGAAATGTAATGAACATGATTAGTTTGGATGACAATACAATAATTTAATTATAACTAATAAAACTTAATTGATTAAAACTAATTATTTAAAAAAATACAAATACAGCTACGTTGGTGACTTAGCGACCCTTTTGGCGACTTATGTCAAAATTTGCAAATGTTTTTTTCTCACGTGTTAAAGCATTCAGTTTAAAGGAAATTTTATATACACGATTGCTTTGGATGACAATACGATACTTTAATGATAATTAATAAAAATTAATTACCACTTAATGCTGTGATTCTGTCATATGTATATACATATTAATTTTAATCCAGCTATTTAATAAAAAGTAGCTAAAATAAATTTTTTCTTGGTTGATCTAAGTAGGAATTGATTTAATTTTTTTTTATATTACTTGTGTATAACAATAGGGTTGTTACAAAAATGCAGGGGAATGTTGAGTTGTATTTTTTTGAATGTTTTTACTTAATATATTTTTAACTAACTGCGATATCGGACCGAATTGCGAATCTAAACCATTCTCGAATTTACTTGAACCCACACAAAATTCTTCATCGAAATCGGTCCAGCCGTTTAGGAGTAGTTTAGTGACAAACACACGCACAGAAGATTTCTATATATAAAGATATATATATATATATATATATATATATTGATGGGAGGTCGCCGGTCCCCAAGTTAGAATTGCGGTTTTTATATTTGCCCTGTTTACAAGAAACGGATTGCGGTGGAATGTGTCTTTCTTACCCCACCTCTGAGTGGCCGCGGTAGCCGAGTGGTATAGGTATCGGACCGTGGCTCGCCTTGTCACGTGTTCAAGCCCATTACCACTAAAGACCCGCCGTGTAGGGCAGCGATGCACGTTAAATCTGTCGAGAGCTGAAATGTCCTCCCGTTGGTGTGGTGTGGTAGTTAGGAGAGGGGGTGCCAGCTCAGGAGTCGTCCAGGTCACTTGACCATGGTTGAAATTACGTGGTCCGTCGCCAAAAGCCCTCGTGTAGCTGAACAGTGCGACGTTAATATTAAAATCAAATCAAATCATCAACCCCACCTCTAAGGGCGTACTTTTAGCAAAGGGTGCCACGTTTCCACGCCTGGAAGGGGGCATTGCACCCATAAAATATCGGTATATCGGGGTGTGTCATTAGAATCTCCCGCGCTTAAAAATGCCATTGACCGTTGTGCGGTAACTTTGCGCTGGTTCCGGACCAATGAGAGAAAATTAAGCGGACAAAGTAAAGAGTCCGCTCTAGCATTTGGAAGTGAAGAGGACACCAAATAAAAACGGGATGCACCCCGATTTCGACACACTCACACTTGGACACAGAGAGACAAACTAATCAGATCCAGGCCTTGAACTAGACTCCGCGGGACTTCGAGCGGCGACCATGTCCTACTCCCTCCTACTATGTCTCCCTCTCAAAAGCTAAGTAGAATCTCAATTTAGTTGCGGCATATTGTACATTTGCTCAAATTTAATCATGTTAATTAAAATAAATTAATTGTTATTTTAAGAACCGGCCTTTTTAATTTAGAGTACTGTTTTTTTTTTTTTTTTTTTTGTCTTTAGAGATTTAATGTTTAAATTTTAACTTAAACCATGATGCGATGTATCTCAAGAACCTGGGAAAACTCGAAATTAGTATTTGGAAATAATTAATTAAATAAGTTTCATGAGCGTCGCATCAATATATATATATATATATATATATATATATATATATATATATATATATATCTTTAATTAAAAGAAAACAAAACAGTTTGAAATAACTTTAAAAACTTATTATATATTTTTGAAAAATATAATTCTTATTAAACGTTTCAATGAATAAGTTTAATTAGAATATGTGTTAAATATTTTCTTTGAAAAAACAAACTATATGACTATGATAGGCTTTTGTATAAGTTATTTAATACAGCAGTTTTATACTTATTACATAAGTTCTATAAGCCCACCGTGTCGAGATAAACCCTGATGTTCTCTAGTTACTTCTCAAAATTTTCAGATTTCTAATAATATGCATTAAATGTTTGTGAATAAAGTTACATTTTATGTATAATATCTGCAAAATTACATTTACAGAGCTACCAAAATTTTATATAAAATAAAATTTTAATTATCTCAGAAACTAATTTTTCTCCACCAAATATTAAATCGAAGAAATTTTTTATTAGAAAAATTTTCAAGATAATTGTAATAGAAAAAATTATATATACATGTACAGATTAAAACTCTCAACATTATTAGTATACTTTTCTGGTGCTTTTTGCTGAAGATTTAAATTTATTTTCTTTGCAGTAATAATTACTTGATGTTTTTAGTAATTAACGAATATATTATTTTGCTTTCTTTTGTAATCCATTGAAGAAATTGTCATCTGAGGTTTCAGCAGGTATTAAAGATTTTTTTTTATTTTTTAAACTAAATATAAGTAAATCTTCGAAAATAAAATGGAAAATTTAAGAACGAAGGCAAATTTAAAAAAATATACTCAAAATCAAGACATGAAAGTAAACAACAAATTAAACTAAAAAAATGATTAAATAAATCAAAAAAGAATGTATAGTTTCCTATTTTTTCCCGATATATTTGTACTTAACAAGGTTTCATGAATGCATCATGTACAGTTTTTACCTTCTACATTTTATTCGTGTCTTTTTTTAACTTTTAATCATGAAAACTAAATAAGCAAATAGTTTTGAATTTCAATAAGAAGAAATGTAATTTGAATAATCAGAATAGGAACAAAGGATTTGAAAATATTTTTAAAATAAACAAAATGTTGTTTTTGTTTGCTAAATAATTAAGATATATGGAATTTAATTATATCCTTTAAATATAAATGAATTACCACATCAATTATATTTTAATCAATTTTGCTGAGACAAAAATATGTTTAACATACAAGATTGAACATATTTTTTAAAAAATAATTATTTTTTTTAATGGAAAAGATGAGAGGTACCTATTAAATACTTGTTTTTCTGGTTTACATATGTTGATAAGCTGGTATTTCCAGAGTAAATATAACTTTTCTTTAACATTCCAATACTTTTCATTTCCTTTAATCGCCTTGGTACGAACTTTCTCAAACACTATCTTCCATTCAATACTTAATCTAAAACCAGCAACAAATAGAATAATTATACAACGAAATTCCAAAACAACTACAGTTTGCACTTGAGAAAGATTGTACGTTGTAAGTTATCTGCATCAACAAATAAAATCTTTATAAACTCAAAAGCCACATGTCATTTTCAAAATAACATATGTATCTAATGTAGCGTCGGTTCTTTAAATAAAGATTTCGTGTCAATACTTTTCAAATTTGATGTACAGGGTGTGTGAAATGCCCAGATGGGACATTATAATCTTCCAAACAGATCGTGTATTCTTCTCTCATGCCTGGGGAAAAACTAGTGCCTAGCCAATTATGTCGGTGGCTATGTTAAAGGCACACCTTCTCAGTCCTCAACCCTCAGATAACGTTCGGACACCACGAAGAAAAATTAACTCCTGTAAACAGTATCCCTTGTTGGGTCCCTTCTCACATGTGGGCCGCAAACTATTTGAATGAAAATAAATGTCGTCCTGCTGTGATAAAAACATGCTCTGGAAGACATCATCAGTGTCAAAGTGACAGTTTTGATTTATATATCCTCCATATGGTATACACGGTATGGTGATGGAGTTGGTTTCAGTCGTGCCTGCCTATTTTCTCAAAGAACCAACCAATAGAGTTGGGAGGAAGACAATGATGACCATGTGGAATTCCGTTATGCTCTACCCTCCATATGGTATACAAGGTATGGTGATGGAGTTGGTTTCAGTCGCGCCAGTCTACTTTCTCAAAGAACCAATAGAGTTGGGAGGATGACCGTGTGTTTTCCAATATGCTCATCAGTCTAAGATTATTGGTGGCGTGAAAGATTCCCAGCCAGTGGGCTTAAGGGTTGGACTCGTAAGTTGACCATGATCTTTGATCTAGCTTCCGCTTCATATTCAGATTTATTCCTCTTCTTCGAAGATACACGATAGAAGTTGCGGATGAAGCCACACCCTAAGGACCAAGGGAGATGAACCACGATTGTCTCTTAAAGACAAAGTGCCGGAGTAACGTATTTGATTTGATTAAAGATTTTTTATGGATTTTTAAATGGAATTAGGCATACCAGTGAAATTCGCCTGGTCCCATGTGTGTGTATACTCTCGGGACGTGCGAGCCTGGGAAATGTTTCCTTCTCCTTCCGCCGCTCCTAAAGGGGTTAAAGACAAAGTGCCAGAGTCTGCGGACCAGTGTTTCTCAAACTGTGGTACGCGTACCGCCGCGGGTATGGGAAATGGGGGCAAACGTTTAATGAGGATATGTGCTGCATTGCTCCTACCTGTGCCTAATTCTACTTTCTCATGAGTGTAGTCAACGCAGTCTTATGAGGTGTGAGATGGTCCGATGTGACACGACGGGAATATAGCACACTTCATTACAGTGACAACTTGCTTCGTTTATTGTTAGGGGCTGCTACAGGAGCTTGTGTATTTTTAGTTTTTTATACGATTTCTCTAATAGAAAAGGTTTTTTATGTGCTTTAGTAAGTCCCTCTGATTCTGATTACTTTTATAAAATATAATTTTTATCCCTAATCTAGATTATGGGTTGCTGGTAAAAATCTGGAACTAGTACACCGAGATAAAATAATGATTACAGTAGAAATCAACTAACAGGAAATAATAAAATTAATGACGAATCAACTTCAATACTGAAAGAACCTGTTAAATAAGTCCTACAATTTTAATGTAAAAATCACTGATCTACTAACAAAACTTACATTTTATTAGTTAAAGATTTTTTTATGTTAAAATCTAATATTTCACTAAATATTTCATTGGGTTTAAGGACACATGGTACGATTTAAGCAAAAGTTTATAATTTAAGGATTTTCAAAATTTTTTTGGTTGCCTCCTATGTGTGTATACTATGTAAAACTTTTTTTGTATTCAAAATTTCATAAAAAGCTAACTATTTAATTTGTTAAGGAAAAACCTTAAAATTTGTGAAGTGATTTAAAAAGGCTACTCCTCCCCCTACACAAATTGCCATACACGCATGAAATTGGATTTACAAGCACGTAAATCTATATATAACAAACGTTGGTATGGGTATTGTCATAGCATGATTCGTATTCGTACAATACTTCTTTTAGAATGTATAAATTCTGAGTTCCAATTATTTTAAAAAAATAAGTATTGATTTGATTCAAAAATACATATTGACTTTTTTACATGTACTATTAACAATAGGTAAAAAAAATTCAAAACATTAGGCACAATAAAAAAAAGCCTTAACATTTTAAATGAAGACAAACTAGTTAATTTATGTTTCTGAGATAAGTCAGTTTAAAGTTTTGATTTGACATAGGAATGTGAATAAAAGCGAACGTAAAAGCTATCATGATTCATGCGTTTTGTTATATTTGGAGCTTTCAAATTTTGTGAAGTTATAGAAAAGTACTTAAAAAATAATTTAGGCTAAGGAGATTAGGTTTGATTTTTTGACCGATTTTTGTGAATTAATCGTACTGTGTCGTCTTAAATCAAGGGTTTATTATGTATACTTCGTTTCCTGAATTATAACCTTTTAAGACTCAACCTGCACGATTGTGCATGTTAGATATTCTTATATGTTTTTACTTCTGGAATAGTCGTATGTAAGAAAATCCCGAATCGAGTGATTGAGCGGGTTTGCAGAAAGTATTTATCAAATATCACTTTTTATCCACAGACGGTGGTTGTAGTCCATATTTTACTTTCAGCTTGCAAAGCTAATTTTTTTTACACATACAACGGGTAAAAGTCGCCATTTTATCTGACGTTAATAGGTAACTGTCAATATATTTCTAATTGCCTTGATGCACATTTGTGTCTTAATGCTTAAATAACTGTAAAACAGTTAAAATATTAACTATAACCTATTAATATTGCTAGTACGACTCAAGGTTCCGTTGCCGGTGCGATCGTGAAACTTGGGCGATACTTGAGACACTGCAGCTGTAAATGTTAATGCTTGCCATGTGAGAGAGAGTTTCCTTTTCTTTTTCAGTAACTTTGAGGAAGCTTAAGTAAAAGTGAAATTTATGGTTTTATAATTAATACCATATTTCCTTGTGTGGAGTCCGTTTCTTCTTTCACTCGCATTTCTTAAAAAATATTTTTATGTAATTAATTTTTTTATTTTATACATCTATTGATGAGTATAGAATTTTCCTCTTCTACACAAATATCTGCATCCATATCCTTTTCTTCCCCCCACCTCCAAGAAAAAAAATTCTAGACATGGTGGTGGGATTTGGTATGCTATAGTTTAAATTTATTATTTTTTATATAATTAAATTTTTTGATATATTTCATTATTTTGTTTAAAATACTGTGCTAACTTTAAACCAAAAATTTTTCAGGCGTCGAAAAGCAAAAAATTCTCACACACACACAAAAAAATGTCAATCGTTGAATGAATCAAATTTTAAACATGATGATCTCTAGAATGAGAAATATGTTACGGATAAAACTTATGAACCAAGTATATTGGAAGGAGAATCAAGTTCAAAAATGAGAGAAATGAAGAAAAAGAAGGAAATATTTGTAATGGAAAGACAGTTTGGGATCATTCTTTGTAATCAACTGTATGATTTCATTGTTTCAGAACAAACAAGATGAAACATCAAATTAAACTCCTGAAAAAATGAAAATGGATGCCTTAAAATTTAAGTTAGAGGAAGCTGAAGCATTAGCAGTATCTCCACCTACTAACAAAAGTATTTTAACTGATTATGAAGATGACAGTGTTGTAATTCCTCCTGCAAAAAGATTAAAGTATTACAATCCGCCTGCATAAAGACCATGACTGGATAAAAAACATGACATGTATAGTCAATTTCAATGTGTTGCTGAGATTTCAAGGGTAGATTAAAAAACCACGAAAGCACGTAGTGAAAATTACAATATTTATTTATGGCTGGCAAAAACAAAAACATGTTTAAAAATTTTCACAGTAAATAATGAGTCAATAAAAAAATAACTTTATATCAATTTGTATTAATTCTAATTTAAATAAGTATGTTTTTTCTATAAATTTAGAGTAAAAATTCTACCTCGTGAGAAATTTTACAAATGATGGTTTCACAGAAAAAGCCCAACCTGCACGATCGCGCGGGTATTCTCTATATTCCAGGAGGAGAGCGAAACTTTTATTATTATTATTATTTTTCCAGTATTTTTAAGATCAATATAGTGTTCATATCTAAAATAATTTCATAATTAAAGATAAAAATATTTCGGATATTAAAGGGATATAAAAGGTATAATTTGAAATCAACATCACTGCGTGATATTGAATGTTTCCAGTTAAATGTATTCCAATAAAGGATTTATTACATTGATCTAGAATGTCATTGTATTCCTCGCCTGCAACATTCAAAAACCTTCTTCGACATAGCAATTATATTCGACATTTTTAAAGTGTCCAATAACTTATATTGTCCTTCAAGGCTTTCGAAGCATATACAAATATGACAATTCTCTGTGAGAGCTGAACCGAAACTAATCCATGAATAGCATGTTTTTATATTATGTAATTAAATTTACACTTATTAAGTTGTATACAATATTTTTTTTATTCTGAGTTTGATATTTAATAAAAATAATCCGATTAAAGAGCACTATATGCAAATTGAAGTCACACACACAAGGAACAGTTTCAAGTGTATAGTGTAACGTTTAAAGTCTGACAAGTATTTCCAGACGAAAGAAGTTTCATTTCTCATAGCAGTCCTCTTTTTGTGTATAGTTAATTTTAGTCTTATTATTATGAATAGTTGATTTAAGGTCTTAATTTTGTACGTCTGTTTATTCTGATGTTATAAAGTTTTTACGAACAGAGTAAAACGAAATATAATCTTAACAGAAATATGTAATTAAAAAAACAACATAAATGGACTTAACAGTCGCTTATGTAACATTAGATAAAAAAATACAAGCTGAACTTGTATGTAAACGGTAATTTCTTTTTATAAGACAATGTATGAAAATTCTGTTAAATAACATTTACTTTATAGAATAAAAGGCTATTTCTATTAAATCCTTTTCTACAACCAAAGAATAGGAAATAAATTAATGGAAGCAAAAAATGCAATTTTGGGGAGAATAGAACTGGTTGTTCAACATTATATGCTATTGTGTGTGGTAAGAGTGTTTGGATGGTTCTAATAAAGTTCTAATCCCATTTTTATTTAGGAACAATATCATTTGATATCGTTGAAAAAGTTACTTTTCAATGCTCCTAAGAGAAACAGCTGCAAGAAATGGTTAATAAAATGCAGTTACTGCAAATTTATTTGGTACAGATACTAACTGTAATTGATAAACACGTTGTTCTTGTAAAATTAGTAAAGTTAGTTTCCCTGGCCTTTTTCACCTAAGATCGTGGGTTTGACAAGAGCCCAAGTCGGTGGAATTTCATGATGCAGGGAATGGACAGCCTTCATGTCGTATGATTATGTGACTGATTATGTAAAAAATCCCTTGAGAGAGTACCACGTTGGCTTGGGTGCTCTCGGTAAAATTAAATTCCTATATGCAAATATATTCCTATGGTTCAGTTGCATCCCTATGTGGAGGAAACTCGGCGTAAAAATTACTTGCGGCAATTGGTATTGCCTAAATGGCACGACATCAAAAAGGGGATTCCAGAGCCTGGAGAATATACGAGGTCTGCAAAGGTAAAAATACCAGTAAGCAGCCCCATTAGAGGGAAGATGAAGTTAGTAAAAGGTGTTATTTTTGATGAAAATACAAACATTATATTGCACTCTAATAAGGTTTTGTTCTTATGTTTAAAGGGGGATAATATCTTGTAGATTCCCATTAAGATCACAAATTTTATAAAGATCAAATTAACTCATGTTTGTGAAAATTGCAACACAATGAAGGAAGCATCATAGTTGAATGAAATTTAATACACAGTTCAGAGGTATTGGTACAAATAAATGATTATATATATATATACATTTTTAAACCAAACAAACAATTAAAAGAGATAGAAATTAGTATTTTGTGTGGCCACCACGCACCGCAATAAGAGCTGCTACACGACGCGGCATGAAGTTAAACAAATTTTGAATATCTGCCTGCGGAAGAGTATTCCATATTGTTTGTATGCGCAACCAAAATTCGCCTGTCGAAGCAACAGGACGAAGATCACGAGCGAGACACCGCCCAACGATATCCCACACATGTTCAATCGGTGACATATCCGGCGAATACGCAGGCCAAGGAAGAAGCTGTACCTGCTGCGAATCAAGATAGGACTTGACAGTTTTGGTGACATGTGGACGGTCTTTATCCTGCTGGAATACAGCCCCTGGCGAACCTTGCAGGAAAGGAATAGCTTGTGGCTGTAAAACTTCGTTTATGTATCGGGTACTGTTCAAATTGCCTACAATTCGTAGCAATTGTGATCGTCCATGATATTCTATGGCACCCCAGACCATAACTCCGAGTGTTCGTCTACTGTGGCGTTCGATAATGCATTCCGGAATGTGCCGTTCTTCGGCATAGCGCCTGACATGAATTCGGCCATCATGGTGCCACAAATTGAAGCTGGATTCGTCAGAAAAGTCAACCTGCTGCTAATCAGCACGCCAGCTCCTATGAACATTGGCCCATTGTAGCCGCAGGTGGCGATGGTTTTGCGGGAGAGGAATCCTGTATAAAGTAATCCTTGGCCGCAGCTCACGCTGCAACAGACGTCTCCGAATTGATGAAGCACACAATGAAATACCTGTAGCTGTTCACCACTGTGCTGTCAATTGTCTAGAAGAAGCTGTGCGGTCCGTCTGATCCATTTGCACCAGGCGTCTGTCATCGCAAGCGGACGTTACATTTCGGGGTCCACTCCCGGATTTCCTAGCTGTCCGACCCTCGTCCGTCCACTGCTTCGAAACACGCATGATTGTGCTGCTGTTACGCTGCACACGAACGGCTACTGCAAGATAAGACAATCCAGCTTCACGAAGGACGACGATTCTGCCTCGTTCAAACTCCCAAATTTGCTCAAATTTCGCTCCCTTTCGTCGACGAGGCATAGTAAAGATTCAGTTAACGTTTACACTAGCATATAACCACCGATAACCATACACGCCTCGCCACAGCCGTCTATTTATATTCGGTTCGATCCGCCCTTCAGAGGGCGCTGCTCAGCATACGCATGAGCTACCAGTCTGCAATTCTAATCATTTGTATATCATGCCCTACTTTACATTTCCTGAAAATTTCAGCTCACTCGCGTAGGTACATCGTGGTGTTGCAATTTTCACAAACAGGAGTTTAAATGAATCAGCCTCAATTGCAAAAATAGTTTAAATAAATGATTTTTCACATGCCCGCGCTTGCGTAGACCGTACACTTTTAATTTAGATAATATTCTGGAGCAACACGAAAGCTATTGGTGATGAACCTCGAAATTTTGGACCATGGTCAAGTGGTACTTGTGTAAACATAGGTTATCGTAAATTGAATAAAAATTTATTAGTTCTACCCAGTGCCGGTGTAAGTTCATTTCGGGCTCAGAGCGCAGAAAAACTTTGAGATCCCCTTGGCAGTTTTAAATTGGAGAATTTTAGAAAGTTAGTATTTTTTGCGCAACATTGAAATGCTAAAATATAGAATTACAATTTATTTACTCGAATGCAGTTTGGTACACCATGGAAATATTCAGGTTAATCTGCAATAGTTAAATTCAGAATACTTGTATTCTGATGTCTAATTGCAGTATCAGCTGAGGGCATATTTTTAAATACATCTTTTGCAGTAGTATTCCATCTTTTCGAGATATTGATTCTCATAGCAACCTGAGAGCGTTTAACTATGGCATTTACTCAACAGGAAACATTAATGGGGTAGTTTTTAAGTTTTTCTTAACATTAAAAAAATTGGCTTTGAAATCAATCTTAAGTGACTATGAGAAATCAAAAAACTCAAAACATAATCAAGCAGATATGATTTTATTAATGAAAGTTTAAATTAATAATCATTTCTCACTGAAAGAAATTGATTGTGCTCAAAAATATTTTTATTTTTTTTTTAATTTAAAAAAGGGAAATTGCTTTAACATGAAACCGAAACCAAACCTTAAGCTCAGAAAACTTCAAATATCGGTATTTTTACTATTCACTCCACTCCAATTTTGTCAGGTTTAACTCTTATTTTCCTAAGGTAATACTGTCCAGACGACAACCTTGATGAAACTCCTTCTCACAAGGAAAAACAATTAAAAACCAATACTGCATAGTTCGAGATAAATAACAGCGATATCTCTTTAAAGCCAAAGTTGCTAAAATCGTTTCTAAGCTTTACTTCAAAATCTTCGTTACTTCCTATTCCAATAAGTCCCGCTTGTAATATGACATTTTTTTTCAGTGTGACCTTAGGAATTCATTCCCTTCTGTGGTAATTACTAAGTAAATGCATTCTCAAACCTATTTTAAAATATGAATGAAGGGAATTTAATTGTTGAAAGAGGTTAAAACGTCATTCTCGTGACAGATTGCTTGTGACCAATTGAGAAACTAGGAAAAAAATTCTCTACGTCCAATGTTATACTCCTTTACCTTAAATCTGGCAAGAAATGCTGAAATGAAGATGCTTGTTTTAATAAAAATTTTCCTATCAATACCTCAAATTAACATCAACAAATCAAGTAAATAAATGTGTTAAATAAGTAAAATCTAGTTTCCACACTTGAATAAACTTTCCTTTAAAATTAAAATCACGATCTTGTTTAATTGTCGTAGACCCTTATTTACATCTCATGGGCCCCCTGTAACGTCCCAAGCGTCTAAGTAATGACACTTATTTGGTCTTTTGTAGATTTATTTCCCAAACACACAGGACAATTCACAGCATACAAAAATATGTACAATATTTACACTTTTGTAGAAATCATCAGCAATCCGATTATTGACATTTGCAGCGAGGTCATTCCTTACACTCACTGATTGAGCTAAATACAGTCTCTCGTCGAGAGGTAAAACTCGACTGCAGATATCCACACTGCGCTCACGGGTGGAGCTCCCAGATCCCAACCGCTCTCGTCGAGAGGTAAAAGCCGACTGCAGATATCCTTACTGCGCTAACGGTTGGAGCTCCCAGATTCCAACTGTTCTCGTCGAGAAGTGAAGGCCAACCACTTATGGCTTGGTACTCGCGCACTCGCAGTCCTTCCGATCAGTCCGCGTTGCCACATCGAGTTTTAGAAATGGTCTCGAGTTCGCTACAACTGCTCCCCCCCTCCAAATTTTTGCTTTCTCCGGACACAGGAGAAACAAAAGTTATTTGTTTAGTTCAGTTATTCTACATTAATTATAAAAATATTCAACATCAATAAAATCATTTTCAACAACGCTATTTTGGAAGCGCTCTCCACTCATGACCAGGCCATAAAGGAACTTATGTACACAATAAAAGTAATATATGCAGCAAAAACACAAAAATATATAAAACTACTAATTAATTGATTATACATGAACTAAAAAAGGAATACACACACATAAATATTACACATTATAAAATGATTTTAAGACAAACAACGACAATATGGCTATAGATAGTACACACAGATTGACCTATCTAGTCTGAATGTAGGGAATTCCTACTTAAGCAATCCATTTAAGTTTTCTTTCCCCTTAAAGTGTACAACAGGGATATTAAATAATTGCAAGGATAAATCCACGAAAAGTAATCGTGCACGTACATTACGTCCAGCATTATTTTTTAAAGATGCCAGAGAATTATGACCTGTCTGAATGGAAAATTCAGTCTGCTTGTTATAATATCCTTTCAGTTTTACTCCAAACAAAATTGCAGCCGCAATACATGATGCTTTTAAAATTTGTTTTACTGACCGATGGAAACGTTCTACTGTGTTTCCCTGAGGACGGAAAATTGAACTCTTGGAAATTTTTATGTTAACTTTCTTAAATAATTCAACGGTTAAACGAGACTCATGATTGATTTCCCTTTATATATATCCGATTGTATTTCTCTTGGAAAACCCATCCGACGAAATACCTGCAAAAGTGCCTGTATTACAGATTTTGATGTTTTATCCGACACCGGAATGACGTCAGGATATTTAGAGGCAAAGCGCCTAATAGTAGTATGTTTATTATTGCCTTCCGTAGACGCAGGCATAGGCTCGCAAGCATCTACATCAGTTTTACTGGATACTTCCGAATTTATTAGGGCAAGTTTTTCACTGTTTTTCTGTTTAGCAAATAAAGTACTCGAATTTATTTTAGTCACAGGACTTATGCGGCTACAAGGGCCAACATGATGCAATATCTCTTTGTTTTCAGAGTTAACCTCTTTCTCCTCTTCTTTATCTAACTCGATTTGTTCAGAATTTTGATCTGTGTGAATTAAATATTTTGTTTCCTCAAATAGTGGCACTTGAGAAGAAGTAACAAAAGTGTTTTGTTTCGCTCTAAGGCATTCTAGTTTTAACTGTACGTTTTCAATGTCTTTATTTTGAAATATCCGAAATTCTCTATCCCGTTTCTCCTTTTCTAACTGAAATTCCCTCGCTAATGCTTGTTTTTCCAAGTTTTCACTCTCCATCCTATCATTCATAATACTTTTCAGTACATTTTTAACGAATTCATTCTCAAAATTTTACTAACTACGATTATTTGTTTTAATCCTATCATTTTCATGCCTTCTGAAGCTATTTCTCCCAACTCTGTCGCGACAAGGACTAAATCCATTTTTCTTCCTTTTCCCCAAAACGCCATATTTTTCCAGAAAAAAATTTAATCTTTAAGCAATTAATAATTTAGCAGTGAAAACACAGCTAATACAGAATGCACACAACAAAAATACTCAAACTAACAACAAGAATTCAATAAGGTATTAATGAATATTACAAATAAAAAAATATCAGTGATATATAAATAACTTTCTTAATTTTTACAAAGTCAAGCAGATTAAGAAAAAATAAAACTCGTTCATTTTTAATTGACTGACAGTGAGGACACAACAAGTTTAAAAACCTTTAGTAATATTGGGATATGAAACACACAAATTAAAATAATACTTTATTTTCACTTCGCACTGCGAGATATAGGTAGTAGGTTTTCTTTCACACAAGCATCAATTTCCGTTAATAGACGTATTGCATCTAAATAAGTTTTTTTTTTTTGTTAAAAGCTTTACTATTTAAAATGACATGAAAAAATGTAACACTTTACATAAAAACACACACACACGAAAAAAAAATGAAAATTTCTCGTTTTATTCAACAAAACTCTGAGTGTTTAAAAATATTATGTACTGATGTGCCTACGGGAATGATTTCCCGAACTCACATAAGCAATAGGTAACTAAATTATATTTTATATTTTCTGGCCTGGAAATGAATAATGTGGAGAATACATACCTTTCTCTCTTGTTAATTATCTCGGTGCGAAACCTCCATTTATATATATCTGTAACGTCCCAAGCATCTAAGTGATGACACTTATTCGGTCTTTTGTAGGTTTATTTCTCCAATTCGCAGGACAGTTCGCAGACATGCAAAAAAATGTACAATATTTAAACTTTTGCAGAAATCATTAGCGATCCAATTATTGACATTTTTAGACAGGTCATTCTTTACGCTCGCTGATGAAGCCAAATGCAGTTTCTCGTCGAGAGGTAAAAACCAACTGCAAATATCCACACTGCGCTCATGGGTGGAGCTCACAGATTCTAACTGTTCTCGTCGAGAAGTGAAGACCGACCACTTATGGCTTGGTACTCGCGCACTCGTAGTCCTTCCGATCTGTCCGCGTTGCCACATCGAGTTTTAGAAGTGGTCTGGAGTTCGCTACACCCCCAATTATTTTCTTGCTGTCTTGGACCCCCCTGAAAATCGTTATACACTCCTGGGGGTCTATATGGACCATTTTTGGAATCACTGATTTAGAGAAAGGCAAATATTATTTTTGGTTGCCTCATAGCAATATATCTTGCGCTGTTCTCAATACGATTCAAATTCAACAGATATAGGCAAGGACTGGAAAAACATAAATTCTTCTCCCACAAAAAAAAGCTCATGTACAGAGGTCTGCAAGGAAAGCCAGCTGCATGCTTTTGCGATTTTAATATGGAAAAGAAGGGTCTGAATAGTGGTTAAGGCTGAACATTTAATTTGCCTCTGACCTGTTTTATCATAGATCCCAACATTCAGAAATTTAGAAAATCAGCAATGTACGACGAAAAATCACATAAATGTAAAAAATATAACATTTAAGAACTCTTTTATAGATTTAAAAGCAAATGAACATACACTTAAAAGCTAATTTTACCTCCAGGAAGTAAATTTTATGTCCGACTTAAAGTAAACCAACTTAAAGTTTTTAAAGTATAAACTTTAAAACTAAGTCATGAACTTCTTTTAAACTTTAAAACTGTTAAGTAATCGTTAAAAACATTTTAAATCGAAGGTTGAAAATAGTTCTTTTTTCGAGAGATTTTAATTTCTCTCTCTCTTGCAGTACTTTTAAAATAAATATTTATTTCCAAAATTGTACTACAATATGCAGCATAATGATGATAAATTGCTAAAATTTTGCTTAAAAAAATTCTTCCTTTAGATTCAAATCTTAAAAATCACTTTAGAAAATTTTAAAATTAGTTAAATAAAACTCTGAACTAAAAAAACTATCAGAGCTGTATTTAATTGTAAAAAATATGTATACGTACTTTGTAATATGGAATATATATATATATATATATGAAAAACATTTATTTACATTTATATTATAATTTGTTTATTTTCATTATACAAAAAATAGTATTTTTTGTATGACAGGAGACACATAATATCTAAGCTAATGTAGCATGTTAATTTAAATGCCATTTAAAAAACAGAAACATTTAAATTTAACAAAAAATTTAAATTTTATGAAAATATTTTTAAAATATGAGATTTTAATTTATTTCCAACACATGATATTTAGACATTTTTCCAAGATGTTTTCTATATATTGCGTAGACTGTTATCGCTGAAATTATTATGTAACAACATATCATATTTGTGTAAAATCTAATATAATTAAGAAATTGTTACCTTAAGAATGTAGCACAGAAGGAGGTAACTTTGGTCCAGTCTTGATAAAAGTATGCAAATATGAATCGAATTAAAGATAATATACGAAATATACAATGGACTACAAAAATGTTCGTACACTTGCAATTCCCTATACATCTTAATGTTTTCGACTGATAAACTTTAATATATTGGAATTGGAGTTTTTTATTAGAGTTATGGGAAGGGAGGGCAATTTGTTCTTAATTAAATGACATAATCAATTTTTTAAAAATAGAATAATTATTATTTTTAAAAATTAATAATAAAAAAATTACTAAAAAATCACGCCATTAAAGTCTTTGCTTACTTAACAAAAATCTCATCATAAGTTAAAATATATTTATTTCTTTATTTAGACTTAATAGAATATCGTTTAGTGTCCACAACAACTTTTAAGCGTCTTGATATAGATTTAATCGGTTTTTTTAATTTCTGCATCGATTTTTCTCCATTCTTCTGGGATTATTGTTTTTACTTCACATTATGTGTTTATATGGCATGTTTTCTTCTTCAAAAAATCACATTCTCACCAAATATGTTCTACTAGGAAAAATAAACTGATTAGGGTGGTTTTTTCAGAATTTGGGGACATTTATAAACACATCAGCAGCGTACATTGAGAGCAGTGCTCTTGGCGTCATTATCCTGTTAAAAATAAAGTCGTCTCCAGTATCCAAATTTTATGTGGATAATTTATAATTTCTCTTTGAAATATTTAAATAGAGCTCATGATTCCCAATACCATAAAAAATACCAAATTACCTGATTCTGAGGCCAAACAAGAACATTTCCAACTCCATCGTACAATCATCCGACTTGAATCTTGGAATTAAGTTTCAGAAAATTCAAAATTGACAGCACAATGATTGCAATGACAGAAATTTCAACATTTTTGGTTCCGATGGGCATATAATAGCTTAAATCAGTGGTCTCAAACTTCAACTACTGGCGACCCAATTTTCAATCATAATTTTTATCGCCCCTCCCCCAAAATAATAGTGTATTGAATGCAATAATAATGCATTTGGAGGGGAGGGTGTGCTAAAGCTACAATACGATCATAATTATAAACCGTACAAATTAACAAGATAAGTATTAAGTTTTGTATATGTTACTTTTGAGTAATATATATTTTTATTTTTTTACTTTTTAGTTCGAGTTTACTTTTTAGTTTTAGTTTAGTTTTTTTTAACTTTTTAGAGTTTAGTTTTTACTTTTTAGTAACTTTTAGTTAGTTATTTTTTTACTTTTTAGCGTGTTTTTTTTATTTGTTTTTAAACTATAATTTATTTTCTAATTATTTTTACTATACACGATAAAAATCCCAAAATTCCAGTGAATAATTTAATTAAGAGAAAATATACTTACCTACTTTCAAGGACTTTTCAATTTTTCTTTGATTTTTTGAGAAAAAATCCAATAAAACTAATGAAAATGTTCCAAATCTGCGTGCCCTTAATAAAGGACATAAAGCATGTTCATAGAAAATATTTTTGAACAAAAGTGGTCGCGTAGGGAACTCGATTAAAACTAGTAACTTGATTGTAAAAAAACGTTTGAAACACCCCCAAAAAAGAGGGCGAAATGTGATAAATTCATTTTAGTTGCCATTAAGACTGTTTTATTGGAGGATACTCTGTCAAGGTCATATGTAACAAATCAACAGTTTTCCCAGAATTAACGATTTCGTGAACACCAGTTGACTCTGCGCATCGCGAGACCGATCCCGTGTTAAAAGTGTTATTCAATAAAACATATGGATATTAGTTCTAAAAAAGAATTGCGTAAAATGTTCTCCGTTATGCATTGTATGTTTGCCAAATAATCCTTCAAAGTACTCAATACGCTTATCCATATATCATATTACTCATTCACATGGAAAAAAAAACAACTGAAAATTATTTACAACTTTCCTAAAAAGAAAAACAGATGGATTGAAACATACCAGTAAGTTTGAAAATCAAATAAATGATAGTCAAAAATAGCATTTTAGGGGTTAAAAGAAACGTAATAAAAAAAAATCTCTCATCGTGTGATTACAGTAAAGCAAACAAAATGTCTTTTTTTTATTTGGTTATAGGATCAAAGATAGCTAAAGAACGTTTGAAGTGGAATGTTTTATTTTTGATGAACACCAGATGATATATATAAATTATATCAGTGTAAATGTGCATTTTTTATCAAGTCAGAAAGCATTTTGTTTTTCTTCATTCCAAAAAATTATTTTTTTAAACCTTTTATTTTCAATATACTCGAGCGCCCCTCACAGGAATACCGCGCCCCCCAGGGGGTGCGCTCCACAGTTTGAGAAACACTGGCTTAAATGAAAAAAATGAGGAATGTAATCCCATTAATATATGTGAAACAAGAACTCCTCCTTCATGCTTCAGCATGGAAGTAAAGGTGTTCTTGCGTGGGGGTGTAATTCGGCTTCAGGATTAAGTAATTTGGAATTTTTTGAGGGCATTGAGAATCATGACATTTATTTTAATATTTTAAAGAGAAGTTTTAAATTACCCACCCAAAATTTGGATTATAGAGACGACTTCATTTTTTAAAAGGTTAATGACGCCAAATGCACTGCTCTCAATATACGTTGCTGTGGTCTCTATAACTGTTTCCAAATTCTGAAAATCCTCCTTAATCAGTTTGTTTACTCCAGTAGAACATATTTGGTGAGATTTTGATTTTTTTAAAACAAACATGACACATAAACACATAATGTGAATTAAAAACAATAATCACAGAAGCATGGTAGAAATTCGATGCAGAAATTACATAAAACCAATTAAAACTATACTAAGACGTTTAAAAGTTGTTGCGGACACTAAAAGATATCTTAATGAGTACTAAATTAAGAAAGAAATACAATACTTAAAGCTATGTTGAGAGATTTTTTAAGTGTACGAAGACTTTTTTTGGTGATTTTTTAGTTGATTTTTGATTATTAATTTTCAAAAAAGAAAATTATTTATTTTTTTTAAAAAATGATTACGTCATTCCATTAAGAACAAGTTGCAGACCTCATAAAAATTACAATAACAATATATTAATTGTTATTATTCGAAAACATTAAGTTTTATTGGAAATTGTAAGTGTACGAACACTTTTGTGGTCGCCTTAAACGCTGAATTTTCATAATTTTGGGATTTTATTTTACTTACTTTTCAATATCTGATATTATTAAAGTGGTTGTAATGTACAAAATACCGTGGTTCCACGATCGTAACCAGAGATGTTTCTTTCAAAACGCATGTTTGAATATTTAATCTACTGAAGACTCATAGTACAGAGGAGCTGAGGCCAACTAAATATGTCATCATTCTTAAAATCTTTACATTTATGTGGTTTAGAAGTTTGAGCAGTGCAACATCCTATTCAATTGACCTGTGATTGAGTGAGTAGCTGCAGGTGAGACCCCGGGGGTTACTAATCCACATGCTGAATATTTGGAGACAATACAGAGCTGCTAATCAACTTCATTGTTTTGACATTTTCGTAGAGCAACTGGGCTGTGTGAAAACTCTCAATCCCCTGTATATAATTTAGAGCTACCATTGTGTTGTCAACAAGAATGGCTACAAGGAGAAGTGGCTTCAGGAAGAAAAAAACAATTGAGTAGGCTGTCAGTAAAAAAACCTCGGTTTCTTGGATGGAGTCTTTTGGTTGGATGCTGGGAGTGAACTATTGGAATTATAACTGCCCGATTCAGAGTAAAGGAATTCAAACATTCAACTTTATTAGAAGTACATCAACATATATACAACATTGTATTAATTAGAATATTGACAGCTATTAATAGTAGGTGAATCGATCGTTAGGTCAAATGATTGGTGGCGCTAGTATTAAATGATTGGTGTCATCACAAGTGTTTATCACCATCCTACTATCTCTTGTAACGCCATGAAGTTTGTTTAACTATCTAGGTAGTGAGATAAAACACACAGCTTAAGTAAAATTACGTTTTTATTTACAATCTTATAGCATAAAATAGACACATTTGTTATGACATCTATTGGAACGAAAATTTACTCCGCTAGTGTTCCGTTACATATATTGTTGGCCGTTGCGTTCCTTCTTGACGGTTGCATCTGGATATCATTATGTGCACAATCCGCAGAAAAATGGAGTACAATTTCTAGTTGTTGTCTCTCACGCAGTTCTACATGAGATCCCGAAAAACCTCAGAACTCGCCATTATCGATATTTCGCTGTCTCACACTTCCCCTCGTATCGTTGATCTAATATCGCCTGGCCACATTCATTGAAATCACTGATCTCCGGTCACCTCATCTCTCTCTCTCTTTAAACCTTTTGGGAGGTTTTCTCTCTAGCCCCTTTCAATTTTTTATTTGAAGGAACACATATCTGCATCCTTAGTCTTGGTCCCAGCCACCATTAGATCTTTCGAGACAAAGGCCTGTCTGTACCACTTCTCTTTTTTAGCCACAAGTCGAAAACCATATCGCAGGGCCATAAATTGATCAGTCACAGACACCCCTGGAAAACAATTCTTAGTGTTCCTTCTTCACAATAGACGGACATTTCTGTCATACATGCGCGGAACAATCATGTGCTAGTGCAGTGCTTCTCAAACTGTGAGGCGTGCCCCCCTAGGGGGCGTGAGCATTCTGAAAAGTGAAAAACAAAAGATTGTTATTAAAAAGTTATTAATTTATTGAAATTACACAAACAAAATACATTCTTACAAAATGAAATATATATATACTCTGATAAAATACCCTCATAAATATATTAGTACTATACAATGTACTTTATAACTAATTTAACAATACTAAGTTAAGAATAAGTTTAATAATCATCAGTGACCGCGCACAGGCTTGTCCTATATAAAATTATAAGCAAAAATTTACACTTATCTTGATAATGTGTACAGTTTATAATTAATTCCTTAACTGTGAATTAAAAGTTACGCAATTCACTTCACAATGCCACCGTTATGTACGTATGCACGCGTATGTGGTGCATTGGGGAGGAGAAAGGGAATAAATAAAAAATCGTCCGGAATAAGTAAATCATTCGCAAACACTGTTAAGGTCATTTTATTGCATTCCAAAGCCTTCAGAATAATTTTTTGGATAGCAATGAACAGAAAATAACGTATTTCCGAAAGACGTATACATACGTCCAGAACAACTTATGCATTGGCTGAGCGTGACGTATATATACGCCGGCTGCGGAGAGGTTAAAGTCGTATTCTAGCTTTGGCGTCAAAGTATAGAATCATCAAATTCAATATATGGTTATTGTATGGAAGGGGGGCGATGAAAATTGTGATTGAATATTGGGTCGCAAGTATTGAAATTTTCAGAAGCATTGTGCTGGTGGAAATAAAAGAAAAGACTTCCGTTGAAACAGGTCCGTCGCATCTATAGTTTGCTTTAAACGAAAGGTCATATTTCACCTAGGGCATCAGAGAAGAAAAAAAAATGCAGTAAACAGATAGTTGAAAAAAACGCTACACTTTCTCAAAAACAACCGCAGAGCTGTAGAAGATGGACCTCTTAAATTTGAGCTGTTGTAAAGTGACATGTACAATATCTAAGCAGGCAACATGACTCTAATAACGTCCACAAAATGTCAATGAGAAGGCCCTGAATCACCACACATTTAACCTGCATCCATTTCTGAACCCAGAGGTTTTCCAGTGTCATCCTGACTGGAACCCCTGACTCGACAACGCCTACCACAAGGTTTAACCAGGATCATTAGGTTATACCAACTATAGATACTTGGCCAGGTTTCGTTTGTACGGAACCATCTCCAATAGCTTCAATGTGGCTCCGATGTGCAATATTAATGGACAGCTAATATGGTAATATTGAAGAATCAATCTAAAGAATATAAGAAGTACTAGATATGATTTAAGGATTATTTACTATACTACACAATGTTTTATTAAGTGTAATATGATAAATTTTGAAATTTATTTCATTCAACAGACAAAACAATCAGTTTTAAGCCAATGAAAAAAACCAAATTTTTCTTTATATTTTTTTTATTTATTCTTTTACTAAAATCTTATTCAAATTTAAAACACATTAAAAGTAATTTAATATCCTTGAACTTAAAGTTTTCATTTATTTACTACTATTACTTCTATTATTTTACAGCATTTATGTTTAAAATATCTTAATCTGAATTTGATTTTTATTTGTCCAAAAAATGATTTTGCTCATTTTTATATGTGTTAATTTTTGTCTTCATTTGTTATGACGGATTATAAATTGACAAATTTATGTAAGACTAAGCTATAATTTTAATTATTGTTTTTATTTTTTTAATTATTAAATTACTTTTTCTTTAGTATTAATCTGATCCTTAGTCTTCCTCGTCATTAGCAGTTAAGGTAAGAAACTTATTAAAAATAAAATAATAAAAATTATAATAATTATGTTTCTTATATTTTTGTTCTTTTTCCCTCCATTTTAATAACCTTCTAAAACGTTTATTTCTCTTTCTCTCTCTATTTTCTTTTCTGTCTTCTATAAAATCTGTGTGGGTATACTACATTCTAATGCTAACACAATCCCTCTCTCTTTTAATATTATCTTTATTTCTGAGCTAGTGACGCCTACACTTTTAATCTTTTTTTCGTTTGTGAATGTTAATAGCTTTTATTGAAAAAGATATTTAGGAGGCAATTTTCTATGTTTTAACAATTTTTTTTTGTTTTTCTTTATATTTACAGGACATTTTGAAAGCAATTAAGCTGTATTTATTAAAAATTATTTTTTCCCATAATCATTATAATGGTGCATTTTATAATTTGCATCTTTCTTGGAAAATATACTACTTCATTTAATTTTTCCCACATTAACAAGTCTAGTTTTTTAATACTTAAAGATTAAAGATTGAAAGTTTATGCGAAGAAATAAATATATAGATGTACATATGTGCTAATTAAAACTTCTTAAGTTCCAAGAAATTCGAACTAATAATATTTAAATATCTATAATTTATATTTGATGAAGATTTCATAATTTCATAAAGTTATTATTTTTCCATTGGGCAATAAATTATAATAATCACATCATTATGTAATTTAGGATAATTTTTCATTCTTTGAATTGAATTTTTTTTGGATTCAAATTATTGACTTAATTTATAATTTAATCTTAGTTAAAGTATTCGAGACGGTTGCGAAAGGAATTCGGTATTGTATTAAAATATTCAAATTTCATTTATTTTGCTAAGCTAAAAGTACAGAATTTTTTTAATGTAAAATAAATTAATGCTGCCTTTTTGTGCATTCGGGCTGCATTTCAGAATATAATTTGGAAGAAGTTCAAGAACAATCACAGGAATGTGTACAACCCAATATTGGATAGACCATTTAAGTTTTCTCTAAGTTAAGTCTATTTATATTAGAATATGCTAATATAAATAGAATATGCTATTATCATATTCAATTTACTTAGGGTGAGTTATATTAATTACCGTTAGGGAGAGCACTACACGAAGGTCAATGGTGACGGACATTTTAATTTTAAACTTCAAAACAAGTAACGCGTGTGCACTGACCCCATCATTTTCTAATTTCCACACCAATGACGGGGGCTTAACGGGCATCAACAGCTTGTACACAACGAATCTTCAGTGGCATCAGTACTCAAACCCGTGACATTTCGGTCAGGAGTTCGGGCTATAACTACTAGGCAACCACGACCACTTCATTTTATTGAAATATTTGAAATTAATCGAAGATGTTTCCAAAAGTTATCTATTATTAATCGGTAAGAAATTACATGCATTAACATGCATCCGATTTACAACAATTTCTTTTAAAATAATTAACTTGGGATGCCACGGATTTCTCTCAGAGATTCTGCCAGTATCGGAAGCAGAGTTTAAATGCCTCTTGTTAAATGATGCATAATAAGTCAACGACATTTTTTTCTGAACTAAAGTTTCATGTGCGGATGGATTTTCTAAAGGGCCCTTGAGAATTTGCGTTGGTTTCCACTACATGACTGACTCTGTTAAGAACTGTTTTGGTCCCAACAGTTACTTGGTTTATCATGGAATGTATGTGGAAGCCGACACATAAATTCTAGGATAAGTTATCTAATATTTGACCTTTAGTCAAGGCTTGTGAAAAACGGGTAAAGTAGGTACCAATGGCGAAGTAAGAATCTCGGCTACATCGAGCAGAAACTAATCTGTATCACATGTTTTCTTTTGAAGAAAATGCAGAATACATGTTTAAAGAGACAAAAATGCGAAACTATTTACTTTCTTACAGACTAGACCAAACTACAGAAAATTGCCACAATCTCGAGCTTCAAGCCAGCGACTAACTTTAAGACCTGCTCTAAAGGGTGATACCGAATTCATGGTACACACTATAAGGGTAGGTACAGAACACTGTAAAAATATTTCATTGTATAGGAATGTATAGCCGCAAGTAGCACGGTGAGGCACATACACGCAAAATGAGAAACGAAAGAAAACACAAAGTGTTTATTGGAAGCATTTGTATGTGTAATGCTTACAAAAACTGTATAAAGTTGCTTCCACAGTAGCGATACATACTTGACAAAGTCAGTGGAGTGATTGGAGTACTCATTCAAAGATGTCAGGTTTTTCACTCATACGTGCAGTAGCTTCGGATATTCGAGAAACGAGATCGTTATATAATCCAAATTTAATGACATACACAAGCATCTCCATATGTCCCCAAGAATATTAATCAAGATTCGATGATGATGCCGTGTCCAATTGAGGCTCCATAAATCAGGAGATTCGTGCATCCAAGGGACTCGTTAACCATGTCCAATCCATCGTGGAAAGAAACCTGTTTCAAAGTTGACGATGTAACCGCTGATAAATTCTGTGTGATTCGGCATTCATCGGTCATAAAAACTGTGCGTGATACAATCGTAGCGTAACTCTGCCGTTACCATTTGCGCTGCCGAGCATATATTACGTGTCTGCTTTTTCGGTATACCTAAAATCTCCCAAAGTAGTCGTCAGCACAACTGCAAATAGCGCTTTCCCCAACTGAGAAGCATCATATTTAACCGTGGATCAATATCTACGGCTGTCTACCGGCAACGCAACCAACTAAAAACTAAATTTCTTTTTTTTTATTTCTCCTGTTTACTCCTCACCACGTCACTTGTGGCCATGAATTCTTATACAATATCCTGTGTCTACTGTTACGTAAGTACCACGAATTCGGGACGCCCCCTGTATATCGCCATGAATACTTTAACGCAGTCATTACTTCAGTGACCATAAATGTCCTAACAACGGCAGCCCATGCCACTGGCAGATCTCTCAAAACGTTAAACCTAAGAAATAGTTAATTTAGTAGAGTAGTTTCAATACTTGTATCATTATTTGTAAAGTGAAATTTTTCTGTCACACCATGACAATTTTCATGCATCAGTGGTGTTTCCGGACGAAAAATTTCCCAAGTACGCATTAAAGGGCAAAGATTAAATATATATAAGTGTTCCAATCTGAAGATGCCTAGTCTATTTTTTATGCAGGTTAAATATTTTTTCATTTTTTAGCACAATTACTGCATTATTTTCAAAAAATCATTTATATATTAACAATATTTTATTTTTTATGAATTTTCTGCCATATCACGCTGAAAAAACAACAAACCAATTGACACCCAATGCTGGTTATGTTTGCGATCAACTGAATGGTTGAGTGAAATGCAGCTTTAATATTTTGATTGGCAGGTACTTTTAGTGTTCTATTTCTACCACATCCTCCCACGTACATGACACAATCATCTTAGAGTGAATTTTTGATTTAAAAGAGAATGCGATCGGTTTAAAGGTACATCGCATAACCTATAACGACGCTTAACCTAAATTTTGGAAGATGTGGTTGGTTCAATGATTCGCTGCTTTTTATATGTTCAATAAAAAAAAATGTAAAGTTATTTTTTAAATTTCGTTCAGCTACACATTAAATCTAAAAAAATACATACAATATAAAACAAAAAAACGCAACTCACGCAAACGTAAGGATTCTATTTTGTAAAACACGATTCACGAGTCCCATGATTGATGACATATATATATATATATATATATATATATATATATATAAATTTATTCTTAAATATATTTCTATTTCAAATTTAATCTATTTTTATTTTAGTTCAATATTTTAATTAAAATTCGTTCTATTTATAGTTTATTTTTTTTAAAAAAATTAAAATATTTTAAGTGCTTATTTTAATTGCAATATAGCTATTTAGTATATGATTACCCAAGAAAATTTTCTTTAAATATATTTATTTGATATTATCGATTAATAACTTTGTTCATTATTAAATTAAAATTTCTTATGTTTAGTTAATTTTAAAATATCTTACTGGTTAGTTTAATTGTAAAAAAACTATCCAGGTGGTTCCACGGGTTTTCCTTCTTGTGTTGATGTTCCAATCCTTTACGTCATTTCGCATCGGATCTTAACGTAGAAGGTTGCTTTTTTGGTATCCAAAATTTTTATTTTGCATGTAAGTTTTTATCATAATGTTTTCTATGGGAATTTTTTTATATTATTCCTCTCCTTGAGAGATTCATTATTGTTCTCTTTTCTTAATTTAATTTTACTATATTGTCAGGTTCATCATCCACGTATTAGAATTGGGCTTAACTTTTCAACGTGGCTCTATTTCTCTTTTTTTTTCTACTCTATAGAAATTTCTGCTGCACGAGGAAGGTTGGATCCATAAAGAATTTCTAACCCTAATTTGCTGGTCTAATTCAGCGACAGCCTTAGAAATCATAATAAGTTTCCAGTTTAGTCCAAAGATTTTTTGTATCTACATCTGTTGTGTCTTGTGAACTCCAATTTCTTCCTTGTTTAGCATTGTAGGTTCGAGAACTTTTAACTTTTATTTTATTATACCATATATATATATATATATATATATATATATATATATATATATATATATATATATATATATATATATATATATATATATATACAAGCACACACACACACACACACATATATATATATATATATATATATATATATATATATATATATATATATATTTATATGTGTGTGTGAGTAATAATTCCCTTTAATTTCACCCTAAAAACATTTTAACTCTTAATGGTCCTTGCCTTCAGAACTGTGTCACAATAAAAAGGATGAACGTCCACTAAAAATGTTTTTCCTGAAACCCTACTAACACCCGACAAATAATACCACACTCGGCTAATACGTTACATATATATACATACATACATATATATATATATATATATATATATATATATATATATATATATATATATATATATATATATATATATATACCGGGTGGGCAAAAAGTCCGTAAAAACTTTAAAAATTCATAAAATCCGAAGAAATGAACGAAAAAAAAAACTGTTTGCGGGATCAGCATTAGTATGTCACGGGATTTTTTAAGCTAGAAAAAAAAAATAATTCGAAAATCATCCGGTAGATGGCGCTGATGTACGCAAATCAAAGAAACAATGCATAAATAATGAAGAGAAAACTTTCACAACTTTATTACACCAGAATATGTTCCACATGACCACCACCACAGGGGAGAAGACATTCCAGACGAGTGACAAATCCAGTAACGGCAGAGTGCAACACGTCCGGATGTATGGAGGATACTTCTCTGTGGATCGCATCTTTCAGTTCCGACAGACTTGATGGACCGGATAGATACACGCGAGATTTCAAATATCCCCACAACCAGAAGTCTGCCGGTGTTAAATCTGGAGACCGAAGAGGCCATGGGTACCTGCAGTGCCTGCTAACGATTCTGTCTTCCCCGAACGTCTGTATCAGGAATGCCTTAACCGGGTTAGCAGTGTGACTGGTTGCTCCATCTTGCATGAACGTGACATTAGAAATCTGACCTCGTTGAATTAAACATGGCACGACAGTCTCCCGCAGAAGCGTTAGATAACGCTGAGCATTTACTGTTTCCGTTATCCATCCATTTACTGCGCACTGCGTTTCAAAGAAGAAGGGTCCTATGATAAATGAACCCGTGAAACCACACCATGCTGTCACTTTTGGGGAATGCAATGGCTTCTGTGTATACTCACGTGGATTAGAGGTCGCCCAAATGCGACAGTTATGGTTATTAACGTCACCATGAAGCGAGAAATGAGCTTCATCTGTCCACAAGATGTTAAAAACCCAGGTGGGATCCTGTTCCATTTTAGAGAAGGCCCACTTCGCAATTGCTTCCCTCTGTGCGGTATCTGCTGGCAAAAGTTCATGGCACGATTGCAATTTGTATGGGTACAGCTGGAGGATTCGACGAAGAATATTGCGGACAGATGATGGTGGTAAGTCCAATCGTCTGGCAGCTTCACGAGCACTGCTGGTCCCTGAAGCTGCTTCGGACGCAATCGCTTCCATTTCGACAGCAATGCAGGGTGCACGTGATTCTTTCAAGCATGGTCGTCCGGCTCGTGCTCGATCCTCCAACTTTCCAGTTTCCTCAAAACGTTTAACAAGCTTTAAGAGACCTGCAGGTGTTAAAGGGCCTTTTCCACTCTTCACATTTTTCTGAACTCGAAATTTACGCAAGGCAATGGTCGCTGATTCCTCGTTCATGTAAAATAACTTCACCAACAAAGCTTTATCCGGTGCATTGAGCATTCTTGTTCACATTCACTGTTTGCAATGGTGGAATGAATGTGGATTCATTGACAGCAAAGGTTTTTATAGCCGTCTAATTTGCAAATTTCCACCACAGACGCTTGTAACAGCGCCACCTACCGGATGATTTTCGAATTTTTTTTTCTAGCTTAAAAAAAATCCCGTGACATACTAATGCTGATCCCGCAAACAGTTTTTTTTTCGTTCATTTCTCCGGATTTTATGAATTTTTAAAGTTTTTACGGACTTTTTGCCTACCCGGTATATATATATATATAAAGGAGAAACGCGACTCACTCACTCACTGACTAATCATGATATCTCCGGAACTATTAAACCTACAGACTTGAAATTTGGTAGGTATGTTCCCTTTATGCAGTAGACGTCAGCTAAGAACGGATTTTATAAAGTTCATACCCCAAGGGGCGTTACGGGGGTTTAAGGGGCGTTATAGATAATTATTTCCATTACTAAACTATTAGATGTACAGTCGTGAAACTTGTTTCACAGATTTCTTTCATAAAGTAGAGATTCCATACATAATGATTTTTACGGAAATTGACCTCCAACTTGATTGCGCTTAAGGGGCGTTATACATAATTATTTCCATTTTTAACCTATTAGACGTACAATCTTGACATTTGGTAAGCGGATTCTTTTCATAGAGTACAGATCCACTACAGAATGGGTTTTGTGAAAATCGACTCCCAAGTGGCGTTGCAGAGAATTAAGAGGCGTTATAGGCAATTAACTCCTTTTTCAAACTATTAGACGTAAAATCTCGAAATTTAGTAAGCTGATTCCATTCATTGAGTAGATATCCGCTATAAGATGAGTTTTGTGAAAATCGTCTCCTAAGTGGCGTTGCGGGGGCTTAAGGGGCGTTATAGATAATTATTTCCGTTTTTAAACTATTATACGTACATTCTGGAAATTTGGTAAGCGGATTCCTTTCATAAAGTACAGATCCGCTGTAAAATGAGTTTTGTGAAAATCGAAACCAAGTGGCGTTGTGGAGAATTAAGGGGCGTTATAGGCAATTAGATCCTTCTTTGCACTATAAGACGTAAAATCTTGAAATTGAATAAGCATATTCCATTCACTGAGTAGAGATCTGTCATAAGATGGGTTTTGTGAAAATCGTTTCCTAAGTGGTGTTGTTGGGTCTTAAACGGCAGTATAGATAATTATTTCCATTTTTAAACTATTAGACGTACACTCTTTGAAATTCGGTAAGCGGATTCCTTTCATAGAGTACAGATCCGTTGCAAAAGAGGTTTTGTCAAAATCGACTCCCAAGTGGCGTTGTAGAGAATTAAGTGGCGTTGTAGAGAATTAAGTGGCGTTATATAGGCAATTAACTAATTTTTTAATCTATTAGACGTAAAATCTTGAAAGTTAGTAAGCTGATTCCATTCATTAAGTAGAGATCCGCTATAAGATGGGTTTTGTGAAGATTGTTTTCTAAGTGGCGTTGCGGGAGCTTAAGGGGCGTTATAGATAATTATTTCCATTTTTGAACTGTTAGACGTACAGTCTTGAAAAAAATTTGAAACGCTTATTCCTTTCATAGAGTACAGATCCGCTACAAAATGGGTTTTGTGAAAATCGACCCCAAGTGGCGTTGTGGAGAAATAAGGGGCGTTATAGGCAATTAACTCATTTTTTAAACTATTAGACGTAAAATCTCTAAATTTTGTAAACTGATTCCATTCATTATGTAGAGATCCGCTATAAGATGGGTTTTGTGAAAATCGTTTCCTAAGTGACGTTGCGGGGGCTTAAGGGGCGTTATAGATAATTATTTCCATTTTTAAACTATTAAACGTACAGTCTTAAAATTTAGTAAGCGAATTCCTTTCATGGTGTAGAGATCCGCTACAAAACAGTTTCCGTGAAAATTGTTCCCCAAGGATCACTGAGGGGGATTAAGGGGCGTAGATGATAAATATTTCCGCTTTTCAACTAATAGAACCACCTGTTTAAAAGTTAGAAGTTATGTTCCGTTCATGGAATAAAGTTCCTTTTACAAAGGGTTTTGCGAAAATGGACCCCCAAAGGAGTGAGGTTGTGAGGGATTAATGCGTGTTATAGAAAAATTCCTGCTTTTGAATTTAACTCATTTACTTGAAATTTGTTGAGCACTTTTCTTTAGTTGAATAGAGTTCCACTAAGAATGGATTTTACGGAAATCAACTCCAGTGGGAAGCGGGGAGAGTTGTTGGTTCGTATTGATAGACAAAATTACCGTTTTCGAACTGCCAAGACTATAATAATAAAATTTGGTTTGCATGCTTCTTTTGTTGAATTGGAATCCTCTAAGAATGCTGTCAACGAGTTATTGATGATAAAAGTTCCGTTTTTTGCTGTGTTAGATTTAGACTTGAAATTTAGCACACACACGCATGTTTATTTTAGGGAGTAGAGATTCATTGAAAGATGCTTTAATGGAAATCCACTTGATTATTAGGTTAAGTTAGCAAAAAAAATCTTTCTCCTTCTATTTTAGATATAAATAGATATTAGATATTATAATTTATATTCTTTTTATATCAAGGGGCGAAAGTGCAACAGCTATAAATATATTTTTCAATACAATCAAATTCTTAATGTTAGATATCAATAATTAATATATATGTAAACAGTATACATATATACAACATCGTGAAGTACCCAGTGAAGCGGGTGGGTAACGGCTAGTATATATATATACGGAAATTTTATTCTTAGAAAACAAAGAGAGAGTTGAGTGCAAAATGAATATAGCGATTGCATAAAAGACTGTAATTATTGATAAAATTATAACAGAAAATAGAAAGACGCAAAGAATTTTGTTATTTGTGACGCCGGCACTATAAATTAGAAGCCTGCGCATGCGCGAATGTAGATTACGTAACAATTAAATGTATTCATACTATGCGTGAAAATGGCGTAAGTGTAACAGGAAATGTTTCCCTTGACATGCTTGAACAATGGCCGAAGCCACAGATAGATGAGAAAACCTTAGATTACACCTTTCCCACATACTAGGGTGTTAGGGATGTAAGCCAGCAACTTCCAACGGTTATGATGGGTTGAAAATGTAACAATATACAGTGATGGCCAAAATTGTGGGTACATTTTACAATTGTTGTCTTTTTAGTTTGCATGCATATATAAAATCTTACGTTTCCCAAAATGCAAAGTATTTTATATTATTTTAAAGAAAATGTAATACTTATTTTAAAAAAAAAAGTTTCAAATATTTTCAATGTAAAAAATGTTATGCGGCAATAACAATCGATACACATTGGATACTGATATCAGTGCTTAGTGGGCTAGCCTTTATTTTTTATTATAGTTTCACATTGATGTTCCCTTGAGCTGAAAATAGTTTTAAACTTCTTTAATACATGATGCCAGAAAAAACAATTTTATCCTCTATTAATTCCTTTTTATTTCATGTGTACCTCATTCAGACAAGATTTTTCAAACAGGCTTTGAATCGGATCGAGGTCAGGTCTATTTCCTGGCTAAGAAAAAATAATATTTAGTCAAAAAGCAATGGCATACATCAAATAAAAAAGTAGATTGGACACATTTGTGATGAGGAAGTGGTATTTCCTATGTTAAAATTGCAAGCTAGATATGTAGTTCAGTGATTATACTGGAGACTGAAGGTTTTGTTTAAGATATCAGGAGACAGAAAAAATAAACAATGCAGGATAAGGCCGAAAAAAGTGCAACTCATCTGTTGATGCCGAAAAAACAAAAATATTATGTCTCCAAGATAAAATGATGTCATGGATAGCCATCAGATGTGACGTGAGTGATGCGGGTGTTTATGTCAGATCAAAAACAACCAGGACAAGATTAGCAGATGTAAAACTAAAAAATAAAATTCCACTCAAAAGGCCGTATCTCAATTTACAGCAGCACACATTAATTGGACAAATGGTTATTGGTCATCAGTTATATAGAGGGATGAAGCTAAAATACCTTTATTAGGTAGTGATAGCCTAAAATATGTAAGACGCAGAATAGCAGAAATACTACATCCTGACTGCATCCAATCAGCTGTGAAGTACCCACATGGATTTATTATTTTGTCATGCATATAAAAAAATGGTATGGTCGCCATCATATCATCGATTGAGCACTGAATGTCAGAAACTACATTGACACCATTCTAGAACCCAAACTTCTACCTTTCATCAGGGATCTATTTAACTACAATGCTTGCTTGATTTATTTTTAGCGAAATTCTGCTTATTGACAATACACAGTTAAGTAATGGGAATACTGGTATCGTTATTAGTTCATTGAGTTGTTGTCCTCACCAGGAAACTGTCCTGACCACATTTCTATCAAAACCTTATGGCACTGTTTGAAAACTGTTGCCGAATGAAGTTTCCATGGAAAAAAAGAAATTCATTGAAGGTATAGTTTTTTCCAGGTATCATGCAATAACGAATGAAGAACTTAAAACCGATTTTAGCTCAATAAAATATCGATGTTAAGCTGTAATTAAAAATATTGACTACCGCACTAAGCACTGATAATTCACTGCTATCTTCAACATCAAATGCATATCCATAGTTATTGCAGCAGAACTGTTTTTACACTGCAAATTTTTAAATTTTGGTTCTTGTATTGAATTAAGCATTTAATTATGTTAAAACTATATAAAATAATTTGCATTTTGGGCAACGTAAAATTTTCTATAAGTATACAAACTAAAAAGAAACATAACAATTTTAAAAAGTTTTCACAGATTTCGCCACCATTGTATATAGTAATTTTAGGGGGAAAGGCGTATAGTTTATTTTTATCAAAATTTTTACAATTCCTTTTTCAAAGGAAACAGAAATATCATGAATTAGAAACTTAAAAACATATTGATCTGACCTTTTTTAATGTTCTGTTAAAGCAAACATATATACAGTCCAAAAAATTTGTTTTACAATATTTTTACATTCTATTATATAATTAGTACCATTAAATATTTAAGATAGATTTAATATTTTAAATATTATTTTTAATATGACCAACAATTATGTTTTCGGGCTGATATGTTTACAGTTGCAGATATTTGCATAGGAAAAATGAAGCCCCCAACGAAATGTAAAGGTAAAATATTTACAATTAACCTTTAAATAAAATGATTAATTAAAACCTTTAATTAAAACATTTCATGTAGTAAAGCTTTTCCTCAAGCTAGTATACATTGCAATCGAAATATTTTAATCATTGTAGGTATTCCAGAATAATTTTATGCATGCTTAAGAATGTAAGGTCTCAAAATCTCATGCAAGAGGATTTCTAAAAATTAGTATAATTTCAGATTATCAGCATCTTTGACAATTATCAGATCGGTTGTATTTCAAGATCAATAAAAACAATAGAAAAAGACGTGGAAAGAATACTACACATGGAAATTTTCTTCGGATTCTTTCAGGAATTTACGAGAATCATCCTACTGTATTTTGAACAAACGTACAGTTAAGTCTTGAAATATATTATTAAACAATTTGCATTTCTGCATTCCTTTCACTAGTGAAACATGAAATTAATTCTAAGCGGTAATTGTAATAATATGACGGCATATTTTATTAATAAGAATGTTTGCTGTTGAAAAGGCTTATTTGCATTTAAAACGGAGATAAAGCAATCCTTGAATTATTTTAATTTTACTGTACCACGAAGGTGATTTCAGTCACAATAGAGATTATAAACGCTAAATTATATATATATATATATATATATATATATATATATATAATTATTAACTGGAGTCAATTACAATTTTCTATGTCTGTTCCTAAAAAAGGATGTACAGACTTATATAATACCAATGAAACTGTCATTTAATAATAGAAATCTATTATTAATCCATTATTGTATTACTGCCTCATTTAATAATTGAAATTGATAGTTAAATTATTATTTCTTTAAGAATTTCAGGATCATCGCTATCATCGTTATAGTCAAATTACTGAAAGTAGCTACGTGAATTTAATTGGCTAGTTCACTGTAGTACAGTACTTCCCAAACTTTCACTACTGGCGACCCAATTTTCAATCATAATTATCATTGCAACCCCCCCCCTCAAATAATAATGTATTGAATGCAATAATAATGAACTTTGGGTATTAAATTTTGTATACGTTACTTTTAAGTAATATATATTTTAAGCACATTACTTTTAAGTAATAGTTATAATGTTATGTTATTTTTCCTTTCTCTAGTTTTTAAATTGGAAAAGATTGCAAAATGATATTTAATTTAAAGATTTATTTCTTCCATCATCCATTTCTAATAGTACAAATGTCATCAGAAAAAGTAATATAAAAATAAATTTTTAAGTCAATTCCTACTAGGACAACAAAGAAAAATTTATTTTAGTTACTTTTTATTAAATAGTTACAATTAATACAAATATGTAATACATAAGACAGAATCACAATGTAAAGCAAAGAAATAGAAAGCGATTTTCCTTTCTATACATGGTATTGGAATATTCTTTTTTTGTTTTAATATTTATTCATTAATTAAATTTAATTAGTGTCAGAAAATAGTATGGTACAGACGAAACCACTCACATTTTCAGAAATTAGGCCAACTGAGATGGAATTCGAACCACCACCCTTCAGATTAGAAGCCCAGCGTGCTATCCATTGCGTTACAGGGGACAGCACGAAATTTTTTCCTTTCTATAAATGCTGTTGGCTATAATTTTTGTTTATTACTATTTATTCATTTTTAAATTTAATTAATGAATTAAAATCTGACAAAACTATATTAGCATGAAATGTAATCCACTACAAATTTAAAAAAATGTATTTGAACTTGAATGAATGAATAGAAATTATTTTATCAACGATTGAAATTTGAACAGGATATATATATATATATATATATATATATATATATAAGAGAGGGAACTTATAGTATAAATTGAATAATAGTCTACTTTATGTTCTTTCTATCATATCCTATCCTATCTTATTCTATCATATCTTTCTATCATTTGGCATTCTTGCGAGCGTCTGCGTGAGTCTGGCCAAACTATCGGACGTCTGCGCAAAACATATAATAATGCTGTACCTCGTACAATCCCAGTCATTCTTGGTCCATTCGATGCTTCTATAGCTACCAAATCTATCTTGAATGTGCATTTTATGATTTGCGCATTAGTTGTAATTCAGGGTATTAAGTATTTACTGCAAAAGATTGAAACAAAAAAGCATGGATAAATTTTTAAGGCGTAAGCAAATATTCGACGATAATAAAGCATCAAGAAGTGCTCAGACGAGCATAGTTCCGAAAATTAAATCAGGGAAATATTCTTTAGAATACTTGAATTTTGGATTTATCATTACTGAAGTAAATTGAGAAGAAAAACCCTTGCGTGTGTGTGTGTTATTTGCTAAAAAACATTGGCAGCAGACATTATGAAACCTAAAAAATTCAAAAGGCATTTCGAAACGCTTCATGGTGAGTACATTAACAAACCTCGAGAGTTCTTTGAATCAAAATTAAAATCATATGAAAAACCAAAAACATTTTTTAAAAAACTTTGTCAGTGAATGAAAAATCTTTGCTTACTTCTTACAAAGTATCATATAAAATAGCCAGATTTAAAAATCCTCACACTATTGCCAAAGAGCTTATTTTTCTTGCAGCAATTGAGATCGCAGAAACTATGTTTGGAGTCAATTTTAGCAAAGATTTCCAGTCCATACCCCTGTCAAATGATTCTGTTTCCAGTCGAATTGATGCATATAGTAGTCGGCGAGTGAAGGCAATTGAGTTTGTTGCGCAAAGAATGAATATCAAATTTTATGTTCGTCTGCGAAAAAGTGTTATGGAGAGTTGCAAAATTCTGAAGCATGTATAAAACTGCGATACATTATCGAGAAAGTAAGCTTTTGATTCGCTTCGACGGTTCAGAGAAGGAAGGGAAAGTGTTGAGATGACGAGAAATGCTCTGTAAGTCCACAGACTTCTCGAATCGCTTAAAACCTCAATAAGGTTTCTGCGGTGGTAGGTAACAACAGGCTTCAAACAATAGCAGAATCAGTTAGGATATCCTTGGCTACATGTCAAAGGATACCGACCAAGGATCTCAACAAGCATTGGGTGTGTCAACACATCATTTCCCGCATGTTAAACGAAAACCAATCTGCAGATGAAGTTAAAAGTGCATCGTAGGCTGAAATAAAGGACATGGTTAAAAAAGGATTCCGAAAATGCTTCGATGACCTTTACAAGCGATGGCAAACTAGTGTTGTTGCTCAAGTGTTTTATTTCGAAGTAGGACGTGTTTCAGCAGTTTAATTGGCAATATATATGTTAAGTTAGAGATTCAGTCGGGAAAATTTTCAATCTTCTTTGTACATGAATCAGATTGAAGTTTTTAATCAGCTCCCCCTCTGTTTGGAATATATATTTACGTCAGTGAGAAAGAGAAAGTTTTTGCTAATGTCGAACTATAAAGACACACGAGGGCTCTCGACCACTTACCTGGTAGCTTTGAATTACTTTCAAGTGACGAGGAGGACACACACACACTTGAGCTGAGACATCCTACAAACTACTTCAGCAAATTAATGGGAGACCTTAAGACCATAACGTGCATCTGCCATTCTACACGGCAGGTTTTCAGTGACACTAGAGCTCCAACTTCTCAAAAAATCCAGCCACTTCCTCGTGACCATGACCATTACACTAATATATATATATATATATCTTTATATATAAAATTACGTGTAACAGTGTTTGTCTGCGATGGACTCCGAAACTACTCAACCGATTTTAATATAACTTTGTGTATTGTGTGTCATTTGGTCCAACTTAAAATATAAGATACATTTTATCTCATTATCTCTTGTCACATGGTCCGAGCATGGTAATTTCATCTCGTCATTATTTTTTATTGCCGGAAATACGTAGAATCCGGGAAACGGGAAAATTTGACTGTTGGAATGCGTGTGTGCCTGCAGAAGCGGAATTTCTAGATCACAGTGCATGAATGCGAATTTCTCATTGAACCCCGATAATACCCATAACTTTGCCGGACAATGCCGGGTGACCGTATTTTAGATACACCCTGGCAGGGCTTAAATACTTCGGTGCATGAAACCTTGATCTTTGGCATATTTTGAGATGGGCAATCTGATGTCCAATATGAAAAATTGTTGCAAGTTTGACGGGTAATTCTGGACCTCTGTCTAATACGCGGACCATGTGTGGCAGGAGCTTCCCTCAAAAGTCTTGGAGCGGGTAAAGTTCTTTTCCGGTCTTTTTCGAGATGGTGAACGAGAATCTGAAATCGGATATACGACACTCCCATAACTTTGCGGATATTGCCTGACGACACTAATGCTCCTTTCTAGCGACTGAACTTGCAGACTCAGGGGAGCCAAAAGTAGTGCCCGGTTGCGTTTAGGAATGGGAAAGGAGAATTTGAAATAAGATTTGAGAAACTCCAATAAATTTACATGATATTGTCGAAATTAGGTGGGATGGCTTCCCGTTTGAGTTCAGCTTACGAATTTTCATTTCCTCTAGCGGCTGAATTTACACGCGCTAGGGGACCGAAATTCAGTTCCGTTTATGTTTCGGAACCGGGAAGGAGAATCGGAACTCGGATTCTAGGAGTTCCTGTAACTTTACCGAATAATACTGGAGGGCCGTAACATGCGCTGACGGTCATCAGTTTAACATGCAACCGCAGGGACGCATAAAGTACGTTCCTGACGTATCTTGAGAAGGCCGATCTGAATATCCAATCCGATTCGAGAATTTCCCATTACTATGCTAAATGCCGAGACGACTGTATTTTAAGCGAACTACGGCAGGGTTTTACCATAAAATTCTTAGAATGTTAAAAGTACGCTGTCGGTATGTTTCTGAGTGGGGAACAAGAATCTGAAAATGGAATTTAGAAACTCCAGTAATTTTGCCTGATAATTCCCAGAATATAGTACTGCTTTTCCCTTCAGGGCTGGAACTTCCAGAAGCAGAGACGCCAAAATGTGCACCAGGTGCGTCTCGGGATGGGGAATGAAAATCTGGATTCGGATTAGAGAAACACTATTAATTTTTCTGGATATTTCCAGAACGAGGTCAAATGGCTTTGCGTTGGAGTGTCACATCCGTATTTTTATTCCTCACTAGTTGTACCCTGCCGCGCGTTTCTATGGCTTAGTGTGGTTAAAAAGAAATAAAAGAGAACGCACATATTTTTAGTATGTTTAAACATTTTCATTTGAGGTATGATTTTTTGTAATAAATAATTATAAATGCTGTTGTTGTTTCTAATTCCACTTGCCTAACAGTTTTAGATCGAGGTCCACGAATTTCATCGTGTCATAGGACTAAGATGTATGCCAGTTTTTAGCTGTAGCTATGAGCATCATACAGGTGAATATACAATTTGGCTTGGTTCCCCCATGAGGGAGAACATCCGAAATTGGCCAGGGGCCTACCTGCTCTCTTCCCATTCCACCAACCTCACCAGAGGACTTGCCGCTCGATGGCTATTAAGAGTACCCCCATGCCGCAAAAGAATTATACATTTGCAAATACCCATGCTTTCTCCGGGATTTAAATCCAGGCTATACAACACAACAGTGAGAACCACTAACTACTATATATGAGGGGTGGCACACTATATATACATAAAACTGATTTCCTCTGTAACTTGTTAACCAAATACTTGAAGTTATAATGATTTATTTTCATCCTTATGTTATAAACCTAAAATCATTTACATTGTTTTCATAGCGGATACCTCAAACTCGAGGATAATTTTTAAATGTCTCTATTCTAGATTCTTCAAGAGCAAATGGTTAGTTTGGAAACATGAATTGTATTTCTCAATGTTATATAGAAAATGTTTTGATTATGCAGTATGTCTGGCAAGCAAAGATTTAATGGCACTGTGTGACGAATCTGTATGGAACCTTTCCACTAATCTTCTTAGGCGTCTTTTTGGGGAATATAAATTCGCGTTTATTTCCAATCAACTCCAAAAAAATGTAAGGGATATTTAAATTAGATAAGGTATTTAAGTCGAGCGTTGCAAGATAGCAAGATAGATGATGGAAGGCTATTGAGCCAGCAACTTTAAACGCATTTTCAGAAAATTCAAGGAGATTAGATTCGTCAAGACGTCGTGCTGCAAGACGTACCAGAAAGCTGATATAAGCCAGCGGTAAATATAATTTACGTACGCTTAAAATAAGCATTAGTTTAAGTGACTTAGTTAAAGTTAATGAAAGTTAAGAATTCGAGTACGTGTATTTCTCGGATCTCCTATTTCGGTAGACCTTACTTGATCTTGAGCTTAATTAGTAATTAATTGCACTCTTCGTAATTTAATTTAATATAAAGGTAAATCCCTTTAAGTGATGTAACATAAAAAGTTATATATGTTATTAGAGTTTCTTTTGGGAAATTGAAAATAATAAATATCATTATTATTCAAAAATGGCTCTTAGTGGTTCTTTGCCTCAAATTAATCTTGGTATTCAAGGTGAGACCCAGGGGGGTCACCACAGTGGCGCCCAACGAGTAAATCCCGAGTATAGAGTCGGATCTAATTTCGAATCATCCATGAGCAGTATTTTTTGAGGGTGGAGAATGTGGTGTAATTCTTGGAAAATATGGATACTAACTTAACATATTACGAGTTACCCACACAACTCCCTTGTGCATATTTAAAGGGTCACCTCAAAGGACGGGCACTAGATTGGTTTGAGGTTCTAGGTTAAAAGGGTTGTTGAAGACAAGGCGACGGATTACGCGCACTTAAAGCAAGTGTTGTCAGAATAGTTCCCTGTGGTTAGAAATAGGTCGGAGCTAGAAACGCGTTTCTATTCATAATCTCAAAAGCATAACCAAAAACCGTCTGATTTGTGTATGATTTGTTGAAGATTCACAAAATCTTAAAACTCGAATTGACGGAGGAAAAATTGATCGATTATATTATTAGTAGTTAGAACCTCAGATTTTAGATTATGTAGAGGTTAGGCATCCACAAACCACATCTAATCACCTACAAATTATTGATAAGTATGAGGAACGGTTTCTAAATAGAAAGATCAGAGGTTTGAAATGGGAATCCCGAGATATAAAACCAAACGAGAACAATCGTTTCCCTAACAGGAATCGACAGGAAAATTGGAGGGAAACGAGAGGTAACAATAGATACGCGGACAATAGTAGACCACGGAGAGAGTTCAATTTATTTGAGAGTCAAGATATTGCGGATAATCAGAGATTCGATGGTCGACGCCGAGGTGGTCAACCGGATCATCGATTCCACAATCAAGGCGGTTTCAGGGGTCAGAATGATCGGAACAGATACTTAAACTTTTAAGCTATCGATGCGAGTATGGGGGTGATCGATCGCGATGTACAGAAAATTCTCCAGATACGGAACACCGAACTATTAGGGTATCCTCATTACGAATGACTCCAGTAGATTTACCGTATGTCCCTATTCTTTTAAATGAGACATTCATTACAGCCCTTTAGGATAAGGGGGAATCTTTCATATCAGAAGAGGTCTATCGCAAATATTTTTCGTATCGACCTCGTCAAAAGACAAAAGATAGAGTAGTGACGGCCCTTGGAGCCCCGTGTTGTCACTTAGGAAGGATCGAATTACAGATTTGGATCCGAGAATTCCAGAAAAAAAACCTGGGAACCATGCAGGCGCATTGATTTTATGAAAGAGTCCAAATGAACTTTAGATTTCGATCAAAATCGCTGATCATTCCAGATAACCAAATTAAGCAGTTGCAGAAAATGGAAAAGCCGGTCAAGATTGATCTATCAGATACAAAGCTCGGTGAAGGGCAAAAACAAAAATTAAGGTATTTAATGATTTTAAAGGGCTATTTTCAGATCAGCCGGGGTTGACTCATGTTTTATACCATGAAATCGACACTGGGGACAAAGGACCGGTAGTGAAGAGACCCTACAGATATGATAGGGTCAAACAAGGAATAATAGATTATCACATTGAGAAAATGTTGCAAGAGTATACGATGCGTCCTATTGAATTCCCATACGCGTCACCAGTAGTTTTAACGCGCAAGAACAATGGCCTTCCTCCGGATTCTCTGAGGCGTATCGATTCGCGATTGATTATCGCAAACTTAATGCAGTAACTAAATACCCCCGATATCCTCTACCGGTGATTGATGATCTAATCACAAACATTCCGCATACCGGCGTGATGTCCACATTGGATTTAAAAAGTGGTTACTTTAAATCGGTGATTCGTCCAAAAGATATCGAACAAACCGCATTTTTAACAGCAATTTCCTCAAAATGCCTTTCGGCCTTTAAGTGGTGGGGGGGGGGGGAATTTCCAAAAGGACATTGATATAATATTAAACCCTATTATTAGGCGTTTCGTGTTGGTTTATATGGATGATATTATTATCACATCTCCATCGCTTAACGAACCATTAGATCATTTGAATCAGGTATTTACATTGTTGAGAGACACAGGGCTAACCCTAAATAAGAAAAATGCCACTTCGCACGTGACAAATAGAAGTATTTAGGTCTCGTAATTAGTAAGAAAGGGATCGAAACAGACAATAGTAAAGTGAAGGTTCTCACAGAAATAAAACCTCCTAAAAATAGCAAGGAAGTGTCAAAGTTTTTAGGGATGGAAAAGTGGTATCAGATGTTTATACGCAACTATGCAGATAAATGTGAATCATTATATCGGTTAAAGAAAAAGGGGGCTAAATTTAATTGGTCAACAGAAGCACAGGATTCTTTTGATAAGATAAAACGAGCATTAACAGAGGCACCAGTTTTACAGTTGCCGAATTTTACAGAACAGTTAAACTTATTTACTGATGCTAGTGGGGTCGGAATTGGTTCTGTGCTTAATCAAAACCACAGACATATAACATTCGCGTCTAGAACCCTAAATAAAATGGAACGAAACTATATTATTACGGAACGCGAATGTTTTGCGGTGATATGGGCATTAAATGAGTTTAAAACTTATTTCGGATCCATGCCGGTGAAGGTAAACACAGATCACGCGGCATTAACAAAGCTAACGAATGGGAAAAACTTATCTAGTCGAATGATTAGATGAGCACTCAAGTTATCCGAGTTCAACATAGAATGGGAGCATCAACCGGGCATCCAAAACGTTGTCGCGAACGTATTGTCTAGGAATCCAGTAGGCAATCTGGATGGATCACAAATTGCTTGCGCAGCTCTTCGAGCCCTCACCTTAAACTCCCGGGAACAAGTCATTCAAGAGCAAAGGGAATATCCTGAGTTAGGACACATCTATCGTTATTTAGAACATCCGAACGATGGTTCCGTTAATGCGACTGTATGCGAAGGTTGGTCCCAGGATTTCAAAATTATCGACGGTCTACTCTTTTATGCGAAATATTTCATAACTCTTGGAGAACTAAGAGTGTATATTCCTAGATCGCTTCGTGAAACAATAATGAAAAAATTCCATGATCTGCTATTAGCAGGCCATCTAGGAAAGAGGAAGACCTATTTAAAATTATGCGACACATGTTATATTCCATATATGAGGAAATATATATTTGGATATGTATCCACCTGTGACCGGTGTCAAAAATTTAATTACAAAAACGCGCTACCAGCTGGTCGTTTAATTTCGATAGTATCGAACTACCCCAATGAAATTGTAACGTTAGACCTATTAGGCACCTACCCCACATCCCGACCCGAAAGATATAGATTCTTATTAGTAATAAATGATCATTTCACTAAGTGGAGTGAGCTTTTTCCTTTACGAAAAGCTTCGGCCCAGGCCATAGCTAATGCCCTTTTTGAGCATTATATTCCACGTTACGGAGCTCCGATTTCTTTAATTAGTGATAACGACCCCCAATTTATATCAGAGGTATTTGAACACTTAAGTCACATGTTGGACATAAAACATATGAAAACGGTAACATACAGGCCGCAGGCGAATTTAACGGAAAGAGTTAATCGCAATTTAGTCCAGATGATAGCCTGTTTTGTAGAAAAAAAAAATCACGAAAACTGGGACCGATTTCTTCATGCGTTCACTTTCGCGCTGCGCACTTCAGTGAACGAGACAACAAATAAAACTCCTGCTGAGTTATTATTAGATAGAAAAATTATAACACCTTTTAGTAACTTAATAAATGTCACAGAGGGTGCTGAATATGTAGGATGAAACATTGAGAAAATATTCGATGAAGCAAGGCGGAATATGGGGAAACTACACAAAAATTGGGAAAAATATTATAATCGGAAAAGGAGGGAAGTTAAGATCAAAGTAAATGATTTGGTGTTGTTACAAACTCATTTTATAAGTGCTGCGGGTAGGCCTATTAGGCACCTACCCCACATCCCGACCCGAAAGATATAGATTCTTATTAGTAAAGTTTATGCCTAAGTTAAAAGGGTCATATAGAGTGTTGGAGGTTCGGAATAACAATTTAATTATTTGGAAGAAGAATAAAAGGGTAACTGTTAATATCGACCAGGTGCGAGTATACCGTCCACGACAATCCGACACGATTAGTTCGGACAGTCATGTTGAGACACTATATGAAGGACAGAGGTCAAGTAAATCGCAACTAGGAAAATTCAAAGGATCTAGAAAAACCTCGAGTGAAGAGAGTAACCGTCGTAAATCAAATAAGGGTAATGTTGGATGGGACAATCCGAGATAGAAACGTAAAGTAGAGTCAAATGGATCAAGGAACAGGAAGGATTTAAAGAGGTCCAAAATTTGCAGAAAACGTTCTCTGCAGGGGTCCGAACATAGGAACCAGGAAAGACCAACCCCTGAACCAAAACAGGGGATAAAAAAAGCAATTCCGTCTTCGGTTTCATCTCGAAATTATAAATATAGAAGACCTAATAACCCTTCCCAGGGATCACAGTCCTTTGCAGGTCCCTCTGATCTAAGAAATGGTAGGCAGGCCAAGCCACATACAGAAGGGAGCAAGCATGACATGACCGGACAATACAACAAGGCCCGGGAGACCAGGACAACTACGAGCGGAACCAACAGGGCAGCTGAGAGTAGACCAGTCCGGTCAAAACAAGCGACAGCAGTGAAACCTTGTCCGTACTACCTACGCAGCCGAGTAAGATAGAGGAGCGGAGGAACATAGAAATCAAAAGTATCCCACAGAACAACATCAGGAGAAAGAGCCTCAGTATGCAAGCCTTAGACATAGATCCAGTCGATAGGAGCGCAAAAAGGACAAAGAAAAATATCAGGTTGCATCGTTTCTTTCTTTTCTCCTTTCGAACAATTGGTCGGAAGAATTATTGCAATGAAGCAAGCCACGGGTGAATTTTTAATTTAAGAAGCCAAGCAAAAGTGGACACTACAATGAGAGTGTTTTTTCTTGATGAGAAAAATCAGCTTTTGTGTTAATTTTTTTGCATAAATATGGAGAAAACATTTGTACTAATGCATTTGTTTACTTCTATGTATGACTTTGCTAAGATGCGACAATTCCTTTGGTTGTTTGTTTTATTGTTTTTTGAAAAATGTTTGATATAAAATGTGTATATTTTATCTCACATCTGGTGACTTGGGACGCGGCGTAATTAGGTAGAGCTAACATTTAATACTAACAAGCGCAGCATGTATGAAATGGGAATGTTAAAAAACCAGATGCTTCAATTGATGTATAAGAAAATGTTCTGTAAAAAATGAAGGAATCTGTATATACTATAGATGTTTGTTTTTTCCCACAAAGAAATTCTCAATTCAGGTTAGCTGACCCTGAGCATTGTATAGTGAACAAAGAATCAAGATTCAAGTCCGAATATGTTTGCATAATATATAATTAGATTTATAAGTAGTTAAGTAAACCACGCAGGCAGGTTTTTACCATTTCGGTGGTTTTTCCCTCGCCTCATAGCCAAAGGAGCGTGGTGTAGGGAAATCTAATTCTGTAAATGTTACGTCCTTTAAAGTGTAGTTTTAGGTCGTATTTTTTCTTTCCCTTAAAGAAGGAGAATTTTTATAGTATCCGATTAGTAGATATATATTAAAGTCGTCGGGACTATAAATCAAGTCTATTAATTGGTTACGTAATTTATTTTCAGGCCGTTTGTGACCTTCGAATAAATCCCGTTTTCTTTTTGGAGGGGATTGTGACGAATTGTGTACGGAACATTTCCACTAATCTTCTTAGGCGTCTTTTTGAGGAATATAAATTCGCGTTTATTTCCAATTGACCCAAAAAGATGTACGGGATATTTAAATTAGATAAGGTATTTAAGTCGAGCGTTGCGAGATAGCAGGATAGATGATGGAAGGCTATTGAGCCTGCAAACTTAAACGCATTTTCAGAAGATTCAAGGAGATTAGATTCGTCAAGACGTCATGCTGCTAGACGTACCAGAAAGCGGATATAAGCCAGCGGTAAATATAATTTATGTACGCTTAAAATAAGCATCAGTTTAAGCGACTTGGTTAAAGTTAATGAAAGTTAAGAATTCGAGTACGTGTATTTCTCGGATCTCCTATTTCGTTAGACCTTACTTGATCTTGAGCTTAATTAGTAATTATTTGCACTCTTCATAATTTAATTTAATATAAAGGTAAATCCCTTTAAGTGAAGTAACATAAAAAAGTATTATATGTTATTAGAATTTTATTGAGAAATTGAAAATAATAAATATCATTATTATTCAAAAATGGCTCTTAGTGGTTCTTTGCCTCAAATTAATCTTGGTGTCCAAGGTGAGACCCAGAGGGTCTTCACAACTAGTTGTTCTTCAAGTTGAGGCAGTTTATTTTTTCCAGTAGGGCAAAACACATTCCTTTTTTCCTCTCTTATATTTCAGAGTCTCGCAATAATGGCACACTTCAGTAATTGCGCATATACAGCATCTTCACAGAACATGCTGGCTCAACCAACACTCTGCACTAGAATGCAATGTGACTGTTACCATGTGATTACTTGCCACCAAGTCATGTTTGACGATGAAATGCTGTTTCTTGTTGATATCTTTTAGCCATTCATAACCTATTGTATTCCTTTTGTCAAGAACAGAAAAACCTGATGTTGTAAAAATAATATTTTGTGCTCACAAATATGCATCCTCAAGTCTGGCTGCATATTGCCCTGCTGCGGCCTAAGCACATGTCTTTGTCTGTTTTTCTCACTTTCTATACAATTACTCGTTGCACTACTTTTGCCTAGTGAATACGACAACATAAATTTGATTTCTTACAAAGCATCATTTTTATGTACTAAAGCCAAACGCGATTTGCATGGCACCAATTTTGTTACCGTGATGTTAATATACAAATACATTTGTGTGTTCTAGAGCAATAGTCATAAATTGATGGTACGTAAGAAGTTTTGCATGATACTCAGAAAAATTGGGACATTTGAACTTTTATGATATACTTTCACAAAATCAACACCATCGTTAAAGACACAGCTCACACAATAGCAATACAATTTATCAAAAAATAATTAATATGACTGCCTACATTCAAAATGTAACACATACTCAAGCTGATTGACTTTAAAAGATGAAGGTTAAGTTTAAAACATATAAAATGGCAAAAAATGGAAAAAAGTGAAAAAAATGAAAATACTAACAAAATATTTAACTTCAAATGCAAATATATCAATATAGCTCGATTCTGATGCAACAGGAAACATAATATTTAATTTTACTTCAACAAATCACTCCAAAGAGGTAAATTTCACTATGATTTCAAATGAAAATTAATTGACAGAACAAAATTCTCACAAATTGCACTGAGAAATAAGAAAAAAATTTAAAAACTAAATGAACAATGAAACAATAAACTATCTCATACAAAATTGATACTATGGTAAAAGACACGGCTCAATAGCAATGCGATTCATCACAAACAATAAATAATTGTAAAATTAAACCTTTGCCATCATGGACTCCAGAGTAGAGCATTTTATCAAATCTGGATATATTTTATTTGTTTAAGACAGCTTTTTGATTCAAATTAATGCATTATCTTTTTTTAAATATAAGACTGCCCCTCATTAACATGTTTTGCTTATTTTATGAACTTATTTATGTACCTTAAAATTATTTTAGTGATGCGCATTATCGCAACCTATTGATGACATTATATGAAATGAAGCACCTAGCTGGCCATTCAGCGTGTACAACACATAAAAATCAAGAGTGTCAACTTGGCGAGTTATTAATAGAGTTGGTGATTGTTGCAATAATACGCGTAAGTACTTTTTCTATTATTTGTTTGAATTCTTGTGTATTATTACTTTTGTAAGCCTCATGGAATACTTTATGGTGCACCAGTCTTTTAAAATTGACTGAGCTACAGCAACATGTAGCTGGGTACAGCTAGTTATAACATAAAATTAAATTTTCAGAAGGTATCAAAAATAAAAGAAGGCACACAATATTTTGATTAACTCATTATAAACATTTTCGTACAAACACAATATATTAATTTTGATATTCATATTTCAGACAGACATCAAATCAAATTTAAAAAATTGTCAAAAGCAGATAAAAAGCATATTTAAGAAAAATACCTCCGATTAATTTTGCCAAAGACATCATGATGTGAACAAAAATATTTGCAGTATATAATAGGCAAAAAAATGTAAGTACTAAAATATAAAAAATCAAAAAAATATATATTAAATAAAAGTATCCCACTACGCGCGCTAAAATCATGATTTTTTTTTCAAAAATTTAATTTTATTTTATGATTTTATTTTATAAACCATCTTATTAGCTTAATAATAATACCAAGTTTTTTATTTTCCCTCCACTAGAACAGAAACTACAAGCGTTTTAGTAAAAGCGATGCCAAAACTTTACACAAGATGTCAAACATTAAAACGCATTTTGCTCAAAATATGTTTTTTTCGAAAAACTCTAACGGAGACAGTGATTGCTCAATAAGTTTTCAAAATAATTCGCTGAAATTTTTTGCTTACTTTCTGCATAACAGTAGAAGTGTTTTAACTTCAGATTTATCTCAATCACTGTTTTACTTCAAAATTTACAGTTCTTTATGTGAATATAATCACTGTTTTTTAAAGCAATTTCAAATAATAGCTATGATAAAGTGCTCTAGTTTTTGTAAAAATTAAAATATCTCTTGTTCTGAAGGTCACTTCAAACATGAATAACAAAGTAACGCATTAAAATTGAAAATTTGAGAATTCGTTCATAAAATTTTTGTACAGAGCGGGTACCGTTTATGTAATTTTTTGCACATTTTTACTATTTTTTTTCCTATTTTAATAATAACAATTTTTTTCTTTTTTTTAATTTTAGGATTTTTTTCCTTAAAATATACAAAATAAATATAAAAATCACAAAAAGATCCCCATATCTCCATTTTTTCAAAAAAAAATTTGTTGCAAATAGTCGGATACCTTAATTAAGGTTAACTAGAACGAAAGAAAAAACATGCTAAGATAATACTCATAATATTAATTTCATATTGGTAGGCTACTCGTTTTTGGCATGATTTTGAAATCCCGCCAAATTGGTGTGTTGCGGCCAGTCTAATGTTACAGTAATGAACAGAATTAAAGGTACTTACATATTATTGCAACCTATTGGTTACATTATACGAAATGAAGCACGTGATTGCCAACACAGCTCATACAAAATTAGGTTTGCCAAAGCGGCGAGTTATCTTGAACATTGGAGATTGTGCAATAATACGCAAGTACTAAATTAAAATTAGCACTTTATACAAAAACATTATCTAAAGTATATATCTCGAGAATAAAAATAAATTGAAAAAGGAAATACAATACTAACTTTAACGTACAAAAAAGAACAGAACTATCTTTATCAAAGGAAACGCATAATTTGAAAAAATAAGGTGCTGACGTAAAATCGCAACCTATTGGTGATATTATATGAAACGAAGCACATAATTGCCAATTCATGACATGCGAAATTGGCATTGCGAACTTGGCAAGTTATTTTGAACGTTGGCGATTGTTGCGATAGTACATAAATACCAAAACAATAATAATCTTATGACCACCTGCTTCCTGGACAGGTATTTAAGTTATTCGTCTGTTTTGCTCGTTCTCTGATGCCTATTCCAGTTTGAAATGTAATTACTATTAACACTGATTTTGCTTGGCTAGTAGGATGACCCAAGTTCGATTTTCTGTAAGGCATACACTAAAGCCATTTGTATACACTTAAAGGTTAAAAAAAAGACTTATGAAATTGCAAAACAGCTCTGAGTGGGCACTGTATCAAAATTCTTTTAGGGGCTCTTTTCCAATATAAGCACCATATTAGTGACTGTAGTAACACATATTGGGACAACTGTAGCTTGGATGCCTTGTATCATTGGTGCGGCTGATACAGCGATAGCTATGTACCTGACAAAAGCAAACGGTACTTACCTATTATCTTAACCTATTGGCGACATTTTATGAAATGAAGCAACTGGTTGACAATTCAACACATAGAGAATTGGGGTTTCAAACTTGGCGAGTTATAATAGAGTTGGTGATTGCTGCAATAATACGTAAGTACCCTTTCTTTTATTTGTTTCAATTTTTGAGTATTATTTACTTTTCTAACCCTTGTGGAGCACCAGTCTTTTTAACCTGACTGAGCTACAACATGTGGCACAGCTAGTTATAAAATAAAATTAAATCGAAATAAGATATCAAAAATAAAATAAGGTTCAATATTTTGATTAAATCAATAAAAGCAGTTTCGTACAAACACAAAATATAAATTAAAAAATATTTTTTTCATGTTTCAGAGGAGCATAATTTTTTTTAAAAAAAATGTGAAAAACAGATTTAAAAAAAGTATTTAAGAACAATATCGTTGATTAATTTCGCTAAATTAAAACATCGTAAAGGGCAAGAAAAAAAATATATGGTGAATTAAAAAGGGTTTACGGGAGAGAAGGATAAAATAGACGCTACTAATATTCATGATATTAATTTCATACTATTTAAAAGAGGTAACGAAAACGAAAACACAATACTAACGTTAATTGCAGTAATAAGAACTGAAATACCCTTAACAATAAGAAGTTTTGCTTTGCAAAAATTATAATTTTTGCCTTAAAATGAAATAAATAAATTCTGCGAGAAATTACTGAAAAAGTAAGTTGTAATTTTTAAGCAAATCGAGCACATAAACCTCCTACGATAATTCTATCCAAATGTTGTCAAAACTTTGAAACAAAATTTTAGTTGTTAAAAGAATAATCATAAAAAATTATTTATTCGAAAAATAATACTAATTAAGTGTCAAAAAGAAGAGAAAAATTTGATAAATATTCCAACCGATAAACATAGCTAGAGTAAAAGTACGTAATCATTTTGAAAAACTGTGCGTAAAGTGTAATTTTTCCATTTAGTGAGCAACGCGACAGCATATGACATCATAACACCAGAAAATCATTTAAAAATTATTTTTTAAAAAAATTTAGAAAGAAGTACGAAGTAATAAGCACATAAAAACCCGTCCGGATTCAACTGCAACGTTATGTCAAAAATTCAGAGGAAATGGTCCAATGATTTCGGAGATCAGCGGCTTTGAACAAACACACATTACATTTTTATTTATATAGATATCTACTAAACTTTCAGACGCAGCCTTGTGAAAATACGATTGACATTGGAAAAAGAATCTTCAGACATTGCGGCCACTTTGTTAAATTGTGGTCAAAATGCACTTTCAGCGCTCCAGCTGTAACTAGACTTTTCAAATTGCTAAAAATCAACACTATTAACCTCATTTATAATATTAAATCTTCATATGTTGTAACTAGCAATTTCTTAATTAATTCATATGTTACACTATTAGAGATGAATAAAAGTATAAAATTTTAAAATATCATGTTGTTTTATATGCTTAATTTCAACTCTCCAAAATTGTAAGCAAAAATTAAATTATCAGTATTGAATAGCTTAGAATAATAATATATCAACGTAACCACAGCAACACGTGGGCCGGTCAGGTAGTACCAGTACCGCACACAGGAATTTTTCAAAGGGGGGGGGGTGGCCTGGATCGAAAGTTCAACATTCTTGTATTATGTTCCTTTTGATTTTGTCGATTTTCGGAAACAAAATACAGTAAAAAACTAATTATTGAATAAATAATTAGCATTAATTAATAAAATTAATCATTAATAACAAACACTGAATTAAATTTTCCATACTATATACTTAGATTTATAATCAATGGGGAAAAAATCAAGGGCTCTGGGGGAGTCTGGAACACCAGGACCCCCTTGTGTGCGCCACTGGCTAGTATATATATATATATATATATATATATATATATATATATATATATATATATATATATATATGAAATAATCGTAGCGAGTGGTAAGGTGGATTAATTAGATCATTATTTATTTGTTGATGTTTCAATGACTAAGCAGTCCGGTGTTCATTACTAATCATTTTATTGAAAATATAGAGATACACACAAACATAAACATCTTAAACATAACACAACACAGAAAACACACAGGACAAAAATACAAACCCCAGGTGCAACTTATTACATTTCGTCAAAAAAAGAAACAAAGATTAAAGTAGGAGAATTATTCAAAAGTCAAGTTTTTATATACAGGGAAGAACATTCACGTGATTAGGCGAAGGGAGTAGCTAGTTTTTTTTTTTTTATAGAAATGACATAAACGTTTAGGGACTATTAAATTTCTATTAGTAAGGTGCATTAACACAATTAATGATCTTATATTTCTGGGAATCGCTAATAAATCGATAAAAAATTTAAGGTCTAAAGATCCAGTAAGAAATATACCAACATGATATTTTTAATACTTGAGAAAAAGATAAACTGAAACGCTTTTCGAATCAGGATTTATGAATTAGATGTTAATAATAAAAGTTATTCGAATTATATCGATGTAGGTTATTATGTTGACACACGCACAACAAACACATATATATATATATATATATATATATATATATATATATATATATATATATATATATATACATATATATATATATATACTAGCCGTTACCCACCCGCTTCACTGGGTATTTCACGATGTTGTATATATGTATACTGTTTACATATATATTAATTATTGATATCTAGCATTAAGAATTCGATTGTATTGAAAAATATATTTATAGCTGTTACACTCTCGCCCCTTGATATAAAAAGAACATAAAGTATAATATCTGATTTCTATTTATATCTAAAATAGAAGTAGAAAGATTTTTTTCGCTTACTTAACCTAATAATCAAGTGGATTTCCACCAAAGCAACTTTCAGTGACTCTCTACTTCCTAAAATAAACAAGCATGCTAAATTTCAAGTCTAAATCTACCTCGTTGACAGCATTCTTAGCGGATTCCAATTCAACAAAAGAAGCATGCAAACCTAATTTTATTATTATAGTCTTGGCAGTTCAAAAACAGGAATTTTGTCTATCAATACGCCCCAATAACTCTCCCCGCGCTTCCCCCTGGAGATGATTTCCGTAAAGTCCATTCTTAGTGGAACTCTATTCAACTATATATATATATATATATACATATATATATATAAAGAAAAGTGCTCAACAAATTTCAAGTAAATGAGTTAGATTCAAAAACAGGAATTTTTTTAACACGCCTTAATCCCTCGCAATCCCACTCCTTTGGGGGTCCGTTTTCGCAAAAATCTGAGTAAAAGGAACTTTATTCCATGAACGGAACATACCTTCTAATTTTCCAGCAGGTGGTTCTATTAGTTGAAAAGCGGAAATATTTATCTATTACGCCCCTTAATCCCCCTCAGTGACCCTTGGGGATCAATTTCCCTCAAAACTATTTTGTAGTGGATCTCTACACCATGAAAGGAATTCGCTTACCAAACTTTCAGACTGTAAGTCTAATAGTTTAAAAATGGAAATAATTATCTATAAGGGCCCTTAAGCCCCTGCAACGCCACTTAGGAAACGATTTTCACAAAACCCATCTTGTGACAGATCACTACTCAGTGAATGGAATCTGCTTACTCAATTTCAAGATTTTACGTCTAATAGTTTTAAAAAGGGGTTAATTGCATATAACGCCTCTTAATTCTCCACAACGCCACTTGGGGTCGATTTTCACAAAACCGATTTTGTAGCGGATCTGTACTCTATGAAAGGAATCCTCTTACCAAATTTCAAGACTGTACGTCTAATAGTTTAAAAATGGAAATAATTATATATAACGCCCCTTGAGGTCGATTTTTTGTAAAAATCATTATGCAGCGAATCTCTACTTTATGAAAGAAATCTGTGTTCCAAGTTTCACGACTGTACATCTAATAGTTTAGTAATGGAAATAATTATCTGTAACGCCCCCAAAAAACCCCGTAACGCCCCTTGGGGTTCGAACTTTCCAAAATAAGATCTTAGCTGACGTCTACTCCATGAAGGGAACCTACCTACCAAATTTCAAGTCTGTAGGTTTAATAGTTCCGGAGATATCGTGATTAGTCAGTGAGCCAATGAGTCAGTCAGTGAGTGAAAGAGTCGCTTTTCTCCTTTATATATATATATATATATATATATATATATATATATATATATATATATATATATATATGAGTGTGTGGATGTACTTTTCAAAAGTTTAATTGAATGCAAAAACGTGAGTAGTACAATAAAAATTACAAGATAAGTAGACGTGACAACTATATGCAAATAATTAAATTTGCATGCGCATTTCATCACAAAATATATAGCTTATGAATATAAACTCTGGCAGCATTCTAGTGACCACGATAGCCACATGGTCATGACCGGCGTTATCGAATTGTGTGTCGAACCCTAGTTTGACTGAAGATCCGCCGTATAAAAGGACTGATGCATTTTAAATCTGTCGAGGCTTTTTTTCCCGTGGAGTGTAAGCTAAGAGAAAGAGGTGCCAGTTCAGGAATCGGACTCATCACTTGACCATGTTTTCGCTAAAAATCCTGGTGATGCTTCACAGTACAACATATATTGATCAAATCAAAGTAGCTTTCTCACACCTTACATTCCATCAGGGATAGCAGCATTGGATTTATTAAAGAAGAACAGAATATGCGTGGGATATATCATAAAGGTAGGTAGAAGCAGTTAACACTAACGGAAGAGATTATATCCTGGAACTCCTTGATCACGGTATAATTACCATTTATGTTAGATGAGAAGCGAGAACATTTCATGAATGTGTAGCTATATGAACGAATGATCATCTGAAAACGCGATGCAAAAGCAGTGAATCCAACAAAGGTACAATATTTCGTACAGAGAGGCAGATTCATTGCAACGTGCATTGCCTTGCCTCTTAGCGTGGTATTCAAAGCTACTTGACCTTAACAAAGTGTGCTTCTTTCATCAGCCAAGGAATATAAAACATGAGGGGCATAACTACAACAAAAACTGGATTTCCTGTAAGTTCTCACAACAGGCATGTCTCACTGTGTTAACAGTATCGCCACTGGACCATCAAATGACATTGGGCACTATTTACAGATGAATTCCAAATTGGATAAATGCCTTTTTTGAGGTTTGATGCAACCGTTTCCTTACAAACATCACATGTTTGCCCATATTATTGATCGTCCCACCTGTCCCAAACCAGGTTCCATAATATAGAATAGCTTCATGTTTTGACAACGAATATCCCTTAACATTTTCGTGACGATGTACTGAACCAAGGAAAACAATTTTGATATGGGTGTGTGACATATACGTCCACCTTAAATGTTATCGGCAGCAGGGGGATGCACTGGTGAATTTGGTCTGTCCCGATAGACTAGACTGGTCATTCATACGGGTTGCATTGAACGACCAACCATCCGATACTGGTGCATATATAACACATCCGTTGCGGGAAGGCTAATCACATTACAACCAGTTTATAACCAGATCATTACTCTGCACTTTCTTTGTCTATAGTTTTACTATTTGTGCAGGCCGTCTCCAGAAGGTTATTCCAAATAACGATAATTGTTTTCATATAGCATGATAGACCTTCCAAATTGCTTGAAGAAATTTTCTTCCCTAACTAGCAGCCTCACCCGAAGTCTGTTTCACCGAATATGTATGGACTATTTTTATGGGACTAGTGAAATATCAAGCCTTATTTGCACGTTCCAAACAAAAATACGAAAAAAAGAGAGAGATATCATGTGAACGCGACTTGACAAAAAGGATATTTTACTTGCTTCTTTGAGAGTAGGCTTCACCGCTAAAAGACCTTTGTAGGCATTCAACTATTCGTTAACTTTAAATATTTTTGGACCTTAATCTTTCAAGACGCTGCGTTAACTGTTTTCAAAAACCTACATCATATCCATTAACTGTAATTGAAGCTGACTAAGCCTGAAAATTCCCCAAGGGTATAACAAAGGTTCATTGAATGACATTGTACCCACTTTCAACCAATAAGCTAGCATGGAAACTTTCAGAAATTTATAAACAATGCGAGGATCCGAGGGTTTAAAACTGGAATAGAGTAACACCTAAAGTTGTACTGTACAGACATTAGTCAATTCTCATTTATTATAGACGTTAATTTCTGTTTACCTCCTATGTTGCTGCTAACATTTTGTGTCGTCGTGAAGAAAAAAGCTTATGTAAAATTCAAAGACTTAAAATTTTTATTATTTTAAAATATGATTAATATGTTTCAAATTTTAAATTCAATTTTTGCAATGCTTTCAACTGCATCTACCTTTTGAAAGCAAACTTGTCTATATAAATATTGTACATAGGTCACATCTCTAATAAGATTAAGAATAGGATTAATCAACATAGACATATGATGATATAAATTTCAATAATATTAATAAATTACGCATTGAATTATATGGCATTTTCATTTACAAGACTTTATTCATAAATGTGTGTCCATTAAGATTTTCCAAATGTAAAACATGCTATTTGGCGATTAAATTACTTTATCCAATGTATCAATACAGTTTATTCTTGCAGCTTAAAAGTTTTTCCTACGGTAAGAATACATTAAAATTTATTTTACAAAAAAATATTGAATTTTTTTATAATACTTTTCAGAATATGGATAATATAAAAATACTTGAATGAATAAAAGATCCTCTAAGCAAAGTAGGGGGACAATGGTTTTTCTTAATGATAAAGCTAAGTAATAGTTAACAATTTTTTAAAAAATGCATGAATATAAAGCAAAGTAAATATTTTATGTTTCATCATAGCAAAAAGGAAATTGCTGTCATACAAGATATTTTAAACGACAATTATTTTTAAAATAGTCGAGATTACGTATTCTCATGTACGTTAATAAATATTTATTTCCCAAATTCAGAACAAAATCCAGTAAAATTATTAATGCTGAAAATGAATTATGTATACATTTCCTTTATAAACAAATTTTAATACTAATTGTAAGTATTAAAAATTTTAAATTTTAATGTGAACTAAAATTAGCAAATTTTTTTAATAAATATTTGTCTCCTTTTTCAGTTAGAACAGCATTATTAAAAAATGTATTTAAGTATAACAAAACATAAGTAGGTCAGTCTGCATTTCTAATAATAAAATTCATTCTCTCCAAATATACAATATTGTAAGTGTTCCAATTACTATGAATTGATTGAAGACTATCTCCAACATATGGTAACTAGTAATTTGAACATTATTCATGATAATACAGTAAGATATTATATGTAAGAAAAAATATAAATGAATTACTTGTTTCAGATTAGTTTTTTTTATTATAACAATATAACTATTAATCAGCAGATTAATACAGTTTTAAGCAAATTTATTCCAATATCTGCAGTTAAATGGGGTTTATAATTAACGGTCTTTGAGGAATATTAAATGCATCTTATAAAGGATCTCATGTGATTAGATTTTTAAATAAATGGGAAATTTTTTATATGGATTCGACGTAGAAAGTTAAAATGTTTCAGAATTTTTTTTAAAAAAATGTATATTGAAGGCATACATGGAAATCTTGCCCAAACTTGTAAATATTTTTTTTCCAGTATTAAGTTTAATAAGTATTTACAGAGTGAACAATATTTCATTAATCTTAACTTTGTTATATCGAAACTATGAATCGTATAATAACTAGATAAAAAGCTAGGTATACATTTATCAGAATTTGAATTTTCACATGTTCTTAAACTCTGTATTCTTCAAAAAAGTTTCAAAGTTTTGTATTATGACGAATAATTTCAAAACCTACATCATTACTTCATTATACAATATTATCATATACTATTAATGTACGTGTTGTTAACTATTATTAAAAATAATGAAAGATTACATATTTAAAAAATAAATACATTTACTCCATTTATAGTTAAGATTTTGAATAATTATTTCTAACAAAATGAACTATATTAATAATGTAATTAAGGTTCTTTTACAAAATTACAACAATTATTAGGTAAAAAATGTTATTAAATTCCAAAAATTTAACTATTTTATTGAACTATTTTTTAATTAAAGTTAAATTATTTTTTTTAATTTTAATGGTAATCTGAATACAAATTAAAGAGCGCAAAGGGGAATTGGTGATAATACTTTAGTTAATTGATATTAGCATTTTTATAAATTATTTATAGTATTAATATTTTTTAAAATTTTAGGTGCATTTTTATATATAATTATTTTTTTCCTTTAAAACTTTTTAATGTACTCCTTGTTTTTATTTTATTTTTTCTGCCTAAGAAAAAACAAAATCAACGCACTTGTTTCAAATTAATTGCCTTCATACAAGTTTGCATATTATAAATAATAAATTAGATAGACTTTTCATGCGAAAAAATGCATGCATTTATAATAAATTCAATATTATTAATTTATTTTAAAAGTTTTTTTTTCCTTCCTTTTTGTATTGAATTTTTCTTTATTTCTCAATTGTTTATAATTTTTCACTAGATGGCGCCATCAGTTGTTTTAATTAGTAATTTTAAATTCCAGGAAGCTTCTCTCTGATATTGTAACTTTGCAAATTCTTTCTTTCCACTAATTTTTTTTTTAAAAAAATGTATATGGTTTTTATGTTTATATTCTTAAATTTGTAATCAGTTTTCGATTTTTTTTTCAACAATTTTTCATTTTGTGCTTTCTTGCTACGCATATGCTGGTGGTAGTCGTTTGCAAAATTTGCATTAATTTTTTTGTGCTGTTCAGATTTGATATTACATTATTTTTTTTTTATGAATTTTCTTATGCTATGTAGATTTATGATAATATAGTATAGTATACTTTTAAAATCTAATTAAAATTTCTAGTCACTGATTTCCATTCTTTTCTGCATCAGTGATATGGACAAATATAAAGAAAGGTTTGCGCCTTATAACTTTTTTTAGCCCTACATCTTAGTTTCTGAGACTGAGTTTGCTAATATATAGTTGGGACCATATTATTTTAAGCTATATTCTTCTAGTTATACGTTTCGCTCATAGATTTATAGCAATTTTGATGTACATGTGAATAATGTAAATGCATAGCATATATATATGATATTATATCCAGACATACATACATATATATAAGATATATATATATATATATATGGAGACGTGTCATCTTATATATATATATATGACCACCGCACACGTGTCTATATATATACGTCATTCGAGCGGCATACAGCAATTTCACAATAACAGTATGGGGAGCAATTTCTTGGGACATCATCTTTAGTGGTCCTTATGATATATATACGTCATTTTTGTGTCTAATAAAAGCAATAGGCTCTTTTTTGAAACTTGATTATACATGATAACGATGATTTTATTTTTGTTAAAAAGTAATTGGATTTATGTGTGTTTATTGTTTATCCCATATTTTTATTTGTGTTTATTTTCTGACTTTTTTATTGTCTTTCTACAGCAAATTTAGTAGTTTATTTTGGAAGTATCAACTGTTAGAGAAGAGTTTTTTTAAAATTATAATGGCAGATTAAGAGCAGTTACAGCAGATATAAGGAAACAAAGAAAACAGAATACGAAAAAAAAAGCCAAAACAGAGATAGTATCAATCTAACATATCTCTAGACCTCTCCAGAGCTGCACAGAGGGCATATCAGGGAAGGAACAACGTTAATTCTACATAGATGGGTTCGCAGGCAGTCATGTCTGTTGGCGTTTTTTTCTTAAAATTCCTCCCCTCTGTTGTCGTAAAGAATGAATAAACCCACTTCTAAGTTATATATTTCAAAAATTCTACATGAGCCTCTGTAGAGTGAGTGATCTGAGCTATATACAGGCAAAATATTATTATAATAGAAGCATTTTTCACAAAAGGAGAGCATTTGGAAAAAGTACTATTCTAAGTTAATTTTTTGCATAAATGTTGTATTTAAATAAAATTTTTTTCTACATGTCCTTAAAACAATATACACTGGTGTGCAAAAATTAAGGACGAAGTCTAAAAATTAGCATATCAGCTGAATGAAGAGGCAGAGCCGACAGAAAGACCAATCAGGAGATTAAGTAAGGTGATGTACGGTAGCACATGCGCAGATATGCAGGTAGACGTAATGGGGGAGTGTCTGAGTAGTATAAAGCATGTTTCGGTGTAAGATCAGTATTTCTGGCAAAGAGATTGCACGCCGTATAGCAGTTAAAATCACACCGAGTTGCTGCCTCAGCGAGAAATGGCGAATTATCAATCTGTTAGACGACACCTGGATGCTTTGACCCGAGGTCGAATCATTGGGAAGTTGAGGAAGGCCGCAGTGTGACAAGTGTGGCTGCAGAGTTCGGAATTGCTCACTGCATCGTTTCATGACTTTGGAGACAATTTCAAACTACAGGAACAGCTTTACGGGGGTTCAGCAGTGGTCGTCCACGAGGAACCACACACGCAGATGGCCGGTACATTGTCTTACAGGCCAGAAGAAACAGGCGGCAGACAGCGGGAGAAATCGCTAGACACACGTCACAGGCGACTGGACGACCGATATCGCGTTTTACCGTGGCCAGAAGACTGCACGGTGGTGGCCTGTTTGCACGACGCCCTGTACGGTGTGTACCTTTAACGCCTGCCCATCGGAGAAGGCGTTCTCTGTGGTGCCGTGAACACCGGAATTGGAGAGACCATGAATGGGGCGAGTACTCTTTACAGATGAGAGCAGATTCAGTTTGAGTTGCGATACTCATCGCATACTCATCTGGAGAGAGCGGGGAAGTCACAATCATCCCTCGAACATCATTGAAAGGGACAGGTATGGAGGTAGCGGTGTTCTCGTTTGGGGAGGCATCATGCTTGGTAGTCATACAGAACTTCACATCTTCAACGCAGGTTCAGTCAACGGGACCCGTTATTGTAACGGGATTCTTCTCCCATATGTGCGTCTTTTTAGAGGCGCTATGGGTCTGCATTTCCTTTAAATGGACGACAATGCACCATGTCATCGCAAGTAGCTGCCGAACAGCTCTTAGAGAGTGAGTATATTGAACGTATGGATTGGCCGACACGATCTCCGAATCTCAATCTCATCGAGCATGTATGGGATTTTCTAGTCACACACTTGGCAGCTCGTACCTTACCACCAGTAACGATTCGGGAGCTTCGATTGGCGCTGCAAGACGAATAGGCAGCAATGTCTCAACAACTCATTGACACCCTCATTCTCAGCATGGGCAGACGCTGTGAAACCTGCCTAGCAGTCAGGGGAGATCATATCCCTTACTAAAGACCGGATGTTTCTTGCTGGACACCCATCACAGGGATGTTTTGGCCTTCAGTCACATTGCGCTCCATGCTACTTTTTGAATAAAGCTTCTTTTTATCCCTCTGATTTCTCTTTTAGTAAGTGTTGCTTACATTACACATGTCCTTAAGTATTGGGGATCCTACGGTATTAAATGTGTTGATTTGGAAAGCTTTTGTACAAAGTTATATTGAAAAAAACCGCCTCGTCCTTACTTTTTGCACACCAGTGTAATGCATGTATTCCAATCTAAGTGACACTAGATATCATGAAAATTCTCCATTTATGCGCTTTTGAAAATACAGTTCCGGATGTTGTCGGATACCTTAATCCAGGAAGTTAGCTTTCTCGTTACCTAGACATCGACAATGGGCAGTAAACCACTTAAGGACTTTAGTTTTACAATGTGATGTCAGATTTTTAAGATCATGACGACAATCCGATACTCCTTCTGTTTTGGGATTGCTATGAGAAATAATACCCAGCAGAGCTGCTCTGGAATCGCTGAGGATAACAGCTCTTGTAAACAGATGGAGAACCCATTAGAATTGAGTACTCCCTACAACAATATGTACTTCGTCATATTCATTCTGCAGGAAAAAAATGATTGGCATTTCTAATACTCCTGCTGAATTTGCTGTCCCTTCTTCGCCGATAAGAGATGCATCATAAACATTCTAATACTATATTTATTCTGCATCTTTTTAATACTATAAACATATTACAGTTTGGGATGACTGATACACAATTTAATTCTACTTTCTAAGTCGAGGAAAACTTTCCATTTTGTCCTTTTCGGGAAGAACACAAGGATTTTTGTGTAAAATTATCCTTGGCAAGAAGCACAATTCATTCGAAGCTCAGTGTAAAGTCTTATACTGGCGCAGCTTGGCCAAAGTTGGCCCTTGCGCCATTAAAATCCACATTCATTCATTCATTCAAGTCTTATAGTTATATCAAAACAATAATTATTCGCCTATTATAGTGGTATAGTGCCTTTGTGACATGGGAGTATTCTAAATAACAATCGAGCTGCAAGTACTCTCATGAGGTTGTTGGGAATGGCAAGAAAGATGGGAGGCACCTTACCTCGCAGGGTGTTTTCCTTCTGAATTGGGGTGGAAGTGAGCTAAATCGTTCTGTCCCCTGTATGGTTCTCAAGGCTATGGTTAACGGAGGGTTTACATCTAGAAGTCCAACCTGACTCAAGATTTGGCAAATTTCCTTCCTTCCTTTTTGGAAGGACGTTAACAGCAGCAAAATAATACTAATTTTAAATTTTGGGAAAATACATCAAGCTCAGTTTCACAAAAAACTACAAAATAGCAATATGCCATCGGATTATGCTGCATTTGAATATTAATCAACTACACTGAAGTGCCACTGAAATAGAATACCTACCTAGTAACAAGTTGGGCCTCCTCTGGCTTTGATAACTACTGCCACAGGACGAGGCATAAATTCAACAAGTTTCTGGAAACGTTCCACATGAATGGCTTGCCAAATAATAGCTAATGCTGCCTATAATTCAGTGAGGTTTGTTGGTAGTGTGTGATGGCCTTTCAACTCTTGTTCCCAAACAAGCCAAAGATACTCAATAGGATGCATGTCTGGGATTCTAGGTGGTCAATTTATGACAGAAAAGTCAGAGGAATGCTCATCAAACCAGCTGGTAGCCAAACAGGACTTGTGAGAGTTGCAGTTGTCTTGCTGGAAAACTTCATTACCGTATGGATAATGGAACCGCATTAATGGTTAGAGGTGATCACACCCAGTAATTCTACGTATTGAATTGCATTGAGGAAGATCGGTACACGCACCAAAGATCCCAAACAGTGCCCCGAGAAAACCCACCTTGCACTTATACAGTTCTAACCTGGTATGAAGGATCCATGGCTTCATGAGCTTGACACTCTATTCTCAGCCTTTCGTCGACTTTAAGTAGTCGGAATCGAGACTCATCACTCCATGCTACTCGTTTCTAGTTCTCTACTGCATTGGTCTCTAACCCCTAGTCCGTGGATCAAATACTATCGGTCCTCACAAGAAACATTAAATTATTTCAATTTTTTTACTGTGGTATATTTTTCTTGGGTTTGGGCTGCTCTCTTTTATTATAAAAATCACTTTATTTTCTTTGTTAAATCCTTTATATTCAGTTTTGGTGTAGCTATATGTTATTCTGAAGACACAATTAAACACTATTAAAATAAGATTATTAAATCAAAACAATATAAAATATAAACAATCAACGTCCTCTTCTCAGTGAGACGCGGTAAAATTATCGAACTTTGACCGTTCTGCCTCTATAAAAAAGGTTGGGGAGCACTGCTCTACAGTCCAATCTTTGTGCTGTCTTGCCTAGTCAAGACGTGCGACCCGATGTCGAGCACTGAGCAATGGTACTTTCGTAGTTGGGTGGCTACCCAAACCCAAACGCGGTGCAGCGAGCGTGGCACAGTTCGTTTACTGACTATACCACTGGCACAGTCATTCAAGCTGCGTGATATTTTGAGCTAATGCTTGACTTTGCAGGCTACGTATATTACGCCTGAGCGGTCTCTCACCACACACTGACAAGGCTAATTGTCCTTTGCAGTTTGCCCATTTGCAAGTATTTTGTCCGCTATCCATGTTTTCTTGGTATACTTTTGACACTGTCGACCTTAAAAATCCTAGTTGTCTGATAATTTCTGAAAATGAATGGTTCAAGCTTCACGCACGTACGATTTGTCCGTGATTCAGGCGTCTAATTCATGCAGTTTACCGATGCTGGCAATTCCAACCACTTAATTCAGAACAATCACATTACTCGCTATATATGCAGTTACCACATCGACCTCACCTGCGCAAAATAATGCGCAGTGCTACTCAATTTGCATAGTCCTTGCTATCCCTAATTCAGTGGCACATAAGTATATTTTAGAATATGCGGATCAGATTCAAATATCTCTTTAGGTAGTCTGTATTAAAGTTTATCGTACCAATTTGATTCAATATTCTTTCTCAAATAAATGAATGTTTTACTGGTATATAATAACTCAAGAATGTTTTTCAAAAATGAATTAGGTGTTTATGAACAAATGAAACAAATTAGTGACTTATTATGCACTTTACGTTTTAGTAACCACTACCTTGATTCTGAAAAAACATTCCATAACTAATGATGCAATATCAATCTGAAATTTTACTTATCGCAGCTAATAATTCAAAATTTGAAAATAAAGATTTTTTTCAAAAACTAAATTATTCGTTTTAATAATTGGCTTTCCGGTTACATATCCACATTTTATGCCAATAAATATCGAGGTTAGAAATGTATATCTATTAAAAATTTTAACAAAACTCCAATTTATATTCCTACTAAAAAATTCCAATACTTTCCGTCTTACATTGATTTAATAAAGTTCTTGAAGATAAAAAAAAATGCAACCATCAAAATTATTGTTTACAATAATATAAACGATTCGAAGCCATCGACGTTATTGTTTAAATCGATGTTATTGTTTACAATAAGAGTGAATTTAACGTCGAAGGAATTTTATATTGTATTAAATTGAAACACGTAGGTACTCGAAAACAATTGTACTAATATCATATATTGGTTTGGGATATTTTTTTTAACTTCGTTTCTTAGAATTATTTTTACCAAAGTAATTTTTTCTCTAAGTCACAGATATTGCCAACCACTGTGGCGTGTCTATTTTGTGTGCCACCAAACGTTTTTAAAATTATGAATTGTATTCTGAGAAAAAAAAAATTAAAAAATCCCTTAACCGAATTATTCGGAAGTTTTTTTAGGTATAAATTATACATAAAAATGCTATTGGCCATTTGACTACACAAGAGGAGAGATTTATATATCCATTACTTCTCAAATTTAGATATAAAAAATTTAATTGGGTTCGTAATCCATTTGTTACATCTGGTACTATATATGAATCAAATTTAAATGAAGATGAAGAACTAATTTTTCGAGCTCTGTAATAACTGAGATTTAAGTTAAAAATATTCGGGAGAATAATTAATTCATTTTGGATTAAAATTAGTAATGGTTATGCCATAATGGTACAAAAGTCTTCAAAAATATTGTTGCAATTTTCTACATCTTATTCGTATAAATTTGGGTGATTGAGTGAGTGAATATTAATGTTGCAGTGTGTACAACCGCACAAGAGCTTTCAGCGACGGACCTAGCAAATGTGAACCATGGTCAAATAACATGGGCGACATCTGAACAGGCAACATCTTCTCCTAACTACTACACCACACCAACGGAAAGACGTTTAAGCTTTCGATAGGTTTAAGATACCCAACTACTTTCGGAACCGTGATCATAAAAAACCACATAAAGGGATAATTTTCATGATATTTTGTGTCACTTAAATTAGAATACATGTATAAAATTGTTTTAAGGACATTTTGACAAAAAAAATTACTTAAAAACAATATTTTGGCAAAAATGCTTCTATTATAATAATATTTTGGCTGTCTGTAGCTCAGACCTCTGTACAGAGGCGCAAGTATGATTTTTGAAAAATTCACATTATTTTCAGAGTTACAACCAATTGAAAAAAATATTGTCGTTTTTTCCTAAAATTTCTCCCCTCTCTTGTCGTAAAACATGGACACACCCACTCGAATACACTTTAGATCAAGAGATTACAAGCAATACACTTATTAAAGGCCAAGTGATTAAGGCAAGAAAGAGACTTAATGTCCTTAAATTTATATCTGGTCGGGACTGGGGAGTGGAGGCCAGCACTCTCCGTACTACATTTATCTCCCTCATCAAATCAGTGTTGGAGTTTGGCATCCCATTCTACTCCTGCGCTTCGGACACCAATCTAAATAAACTTGAAAAAGTGCAGCTTTGTGCTGCCAGAATAATTGCTAGACTTCGATACAGTTGTCAAATCGACATTGTGCTCTAGAGGAACTTGCCTTCCCTCTCAAAAAGAAGACTATATAGCCTTACAAGGTATACAGCTACAATGAACAACACAGGACTTCTGCCTACATACATGCATGGATTAACAATAGACGATTGGTGAAACATAGCCCCTTTTCCTACGCAAGGACATTGAACTTACCTTCCTCTGATGTGGAACCTCACTCTCTGAGTTTCACAGGAGCAGGTTTGGAATTCGATGGAATTTATTTTCATGATCAGCTTTTGACTAGTGTGACTAAGAGCTCTGAGATACCGGCTCTAGTTAACCAACTGGCTCTGGAGACTATCAATGGCATCCCACATTCTTCCTTGAAAATCTATACAGACGGAAGCAGGGGTGAGAAAGGCATTTCGGGAAGAGGAGTGTACATTCGTACTCCCTCTGGGGCCTTAGAATTTAAAATTAAAATTTTTTATATTTAACATTAAAATGTCTTTCGGTGTCAATTGGAACCCGGCGCCTGTCTAGTTTGTTAACCATTTGGCATTTTTGCAGATATGCGCGGACTCCTAGTGGTCAAGATAATGAACTCGTGGCCAGTGTGCCTAATCAACACCATGCACAGAAAATCACTCTTTCGAGTATATTTTTTTTTAACTCCTTACATCACTGTTTCTCAAACTGTGGGGCGCACCTCCCTGGGAGGGCGATGACCTTACGAGGGGGGCGCGAACATATCGAAAATAAAAGATTTAAAAAATAATTAATTTATACTGGAATGAAATAAAACAAAATACTTTGAGACATAATAAAAAATGCACTTTTACTCTGATATAAGTTATAGGCGATATATTAAGTCATCAAAAAAAAATTCTTCAATACTTAATTAGATATCTTTTATCCTATAACAAAATAAAAAAAAATATTTTATTTAATTTGCTGTAATCCCATGATGAGAGAGTTTTTATTACGTTTTCTTTTTTAAAACTAACATTATACTCTTTCAGAGAAAAAACAGATCCCAGATCCACAATCGAAAAAATTTAGGAACATCAAAAATTCATCACTGCCATTATTTTTGAAATAATGCACATTATAGCTGTAATTTGTTTGACCTTCTAAGTTATTGGTACAGTTAGTTAGGACCCCTCTCTTGTGTGTGTGTGCTTATGTCTCATTTAAGGAAGTTGTAAGTAATGAATTTCTCTGTTGCGTTTTTTTCCATACAAAACAGTTTTATGATAATTGGAAAACCACGGAGAGCACACACACACTTTGATGGATTACTATGCGAAGACTTAGACCAAGAATTCCAAACATATAAAGCATAACAATTGTTTTTAGCAGTAACATACATATTATCATAATGAATACACTTTTTACCCGGAAGTGGTCACGCGGGACACACAGATCACTGAATCGTTAATTCTGGCAAAACTGTTTATTTGTTACCAAAGAAAAATTGAAAAGTCTTTGAAAGTAGGTAAGTAAACTTTCTCTTAATTAAATTATTCACTGGAATAACGATTTGTATCGTAAAATAATAATAAAAAAAAGGATTGGGGTGACTCAATAACGCCGCTCTACCGTATCGAGTGCGCGCCTGCTCCCAGGTTAAAACATGTTGAAGTCTTTTTGCTTTAAATATTAAAAATAATACAATTATTCTTCATCGGAATTTTATATTATTGTTCATTATTTAACATCAATTATAAAAGCTAATTCTGTGAGGCTTAAAATTACAATTCGCTTAAAACTAATTATAATTTGAGCAATCATTTTAAAAAAAACATTTTACATTTTTGTAAACATTGTCTCGCACTTGGCTTTACTCTCCTTACAATACAGCAATTATATCAAGAATGTTTTATTTTCTTATAAATGAACTTGTGCAAAGAGCGAGTACTTCGGCCGGTATACTTTAAATGTATCAGTGCTGCACAGAGTATTTTACAACTAATTAATTAATACTAAATTAAGAACAAGTTTAATGAGTATTAACGACTTCCATGGGCTTTATAAGGAATGCTTATGATTAGAAATTGACCCTTTGAGTTATTTTTCTATATTTAGCCCATATCCATATTTTGTCTTCTAAGCAGTCAACGCATTTTGCAATATGTTCAACTTAAAAATTAGAGAAAGGAAAAATAACATAATAATTATCCTATTACTTACTTAATTTATTTTTTTGCTTAAAAGTAGTATTCAAAATTTTTTACTTATGTTATTAATTTGTATGATTTATAATTAAGATCTCGTCTTGTAGCTTTAGCGTCAAAGTGCATTATTATTGCATTTAGGGCATTATTAATATATAAGGGGGGCGCGATAAAAATTGTGATTGAAAAGGGGGGCGCCAGTATTGAAAGTTTGAGAAGCACTGCCTTACATTTTTAAAAATATTGTACACCAGCGTTTCTCAAACTGTGTGGTGCGTCCCCCCTAGATGGGCGTGATAACTTTACAAGGGGGGCGAGCATATTGAAATACTGAAAACAAAAGATTGTTTAACAAATTATTTACTTACTGAAAATAAGCAAATAAAATATATATAAAAAATAAAATACATATTTTCTCTGATATAATAAACTAATAAATGTACTGTACATCGTATTCAATATTTATTTTAATACTAAGTTAAGAACAAGTTCATTAATTATCAGTGACCCCATGGGCTTCTCGTATACAAAATTAAATACAAAAATTAACACGTATCTTGATAATTTGAACAGCTTATATTTAAACCCTCAACTGCCGATTAAATGTTACGCGATTTGTTCCCCAATGCCACCGTTTTCCACGTAGGTGCTGGGGATGGCAATGTATTGGGGGAGGAGAAGAAAGGGAATTAACAAATCCTCTGAAATAAGTGAACCCTTTGCAATTACTGTGTCAGTGTAGTTTTATTACATTCCAAATCCCTCCGATTATTTTATGGGTATCAGTGTATAATAAAGATCCTACTTCGGAAAGACGTATATGTATATATATATATATATATATATATATATATATATATATATATATATATATGTGTGTCTGGAGCAATTAACGCTTTGGATGAGTTAAGAAAACTTTTATATGCGGCGGTGGCAGAAGTCGTATTGTAGCTTTAACGTCAATGTATTGTAATTTTAATTCACTATATGAGGGGAGCGATGATAACTATGATTGAATATTGGGTCGTAACTATTTAAAGTTTGAGAAACATTGTTGTACACATTTAAACATTTTATGTTATGTAATATTTTATTAAAAAAGTAGACAGATTGTGTGACACAAATTTCTTATTTAGGCAGTCTTTTTGTTTTTGAAAATAATGTTCCTTCGTAAAACCAAAATTTTGTTTGTCTTCCGTTATCGATTACGTCCCGGCTCCCTCAAGGCTATTAATGTTATGTTTTTTTTTTTTTTTTTTTATGGAATCATGGGAAAAAGGGCATGGAAGCATTTCGGAGATAAGTAAATATTTTATTTGCATGAAAATTATTTGAACGTCTGAATAATTTTTAAGTAGAGTCAATTGATAAATAAATACATTGTCTTGATCGTTTTTGTTTAAGGTTTTTCCAAATATTTTGAGTCTTGGTATCTACTCTTATTAAAAGGTGGGTATAGAGTCATGAACAGTCAAGTTTGGGAACCATGGAATTTAATGGTTAGGTCCAATCATTTTCGTATGGCTGCAGTAGCCTAGTGGTCAAGACCCGCGGAGCCGACGGAGTCAATTCCCCAAATTTCCTTTTGATGGTGTAGTTTACAAGTTCGGAGATAGACAGGGGTGCTGTATCAGGTTTCGTTCTCGTCACTTGACTATTTTTCAAAATTACGGTCAGTTCGCCAAAAGCCCTCGAGTAACTGAAAAAAGATTTTGAAAATCTTTCATGACATTTAATCATTTTTCATGGTTATAACACAGTAGAAGTTTTGTAGTTCTAGGTAAATTAGGTAATTTTACAACTAAATATATCTAGAACATCCACTGGTGCCGTTTCGACACCAAGGGAATATTTCATTATGAAAACCTGCATTTGAGCAAAAGATATGTCACAAAACTTCTTAGTAAAACAAACTTCCGGAAGTAATTTCATACATTGGTTTGACCTTGAATGCAGTGTTATTGAGTTCACAGTGGAAATGAGTTAGTTATACTAAACTTGTTGTGTCTAAGTGTTTCGTTACATAACATTTGCTAGTATGCTATAATGTTCAAATAACGTAAGTGTAAAAAATTCAAAAAAGCAAGTAAACACTGAATTTAAAGGAATTAAAAATTCCCCAAAACGCAAAAAGGATGAAATTAAAGAGTGTAATACAAATGCGACTAAAAAATGTGTGTCTCTTGCATGCAAACATTATGTGGAAAATTTACAGAATATCACTGTATTCCATGGGTGTCTAAACTATTACCGTTTGAGGCCATATTGCAAAATGAAAAAAAAAAATTACAGGTTCACACATGCAATATTTTTTCAACAAATTGAAATAAAATTCAACTCTATGTAGTTTTGTTAAAATAAATTAACTTCTTTTTACTATAATATTTTAAAATTTGAATTATATGTGCATCATATACAATTATTTCAAATTTGTAAAAGTTTCGTTTCATTTAGTTTGGATTTCATAAAGATGGAAAAATTCATATTAATGAAAAGGAGGAAATTTGCTTTTGTTGAATAAGCAAACCGATATCGGGTTCAATAAACATGGTTGCAATTCTTAATACATTTTCAAGATGTTTGTCAGTGATATTTATTCTATTTCTGTTTTTGTATACTTCATTCTTGAAAATAATTGTTCACAAATATAGATACAGCCCAAAAGCTAAAGGCATTAAAAAACATAATTGTAAAAATTAAGATATTTAACGTGGATTAGGTAATCATTATGAAACTCTATAGTAATGAAATATTACCAAATTTTTGTTCCAGTTAAATCTACTTTAAAGTTCTATGCATTCCATTTGAAGATAAGAACATAATTTATTAAATTTTAGATAAAAAATGGGGCAATAAATATGTCAAAATAATCTTTATTTTTTCGAAATTCTTGAAATTTATTTTCAAACTCTTCAATTAAATCAAAAATTAAAGCAGCATGTTTTGTATAACTCAACAGTTTATATCCAGCCAAAGCACTGAAATGTATCAAATATTTTACAATTATTTAATTCGAGAAAATTTCAACTATTTTTAAACGTTATTTTTTGTAACATATTATTCCTAAATTGGACATCCAAATTTAAATTATTCAAATGTTATATATAAATCATTTAAAATTTATTTCGAAATAAACATCAGCGAATCGATTATAAATGAAAAATATTGCAAATATTAATTTTTTGTAACAAAAAGGTGTAACTGTAAATATTTTTATGATATGTATTTGGGCCGTACTTCAGACACGCATACTGTATCTAATTTAAAGTATCCGACTACGTTCGGAACTGTGATTTAAAAAAAAACGCATAAATGAATAATTTTCATGATATTTAGTGTCACTCAGATTGGAATACATGCATAAAACTGTTTAAGATTTTAACAAAAAAATTATATAACTATAATATTTTGGAAAAAAATTAGCATAGAATAATCTTTTTTCCAAATGTTCTCCTTTTGTGAAAAATGCATCTATTATAATAATATTTTGCCTGTATATATTTCAGACCTTTCTTCAGAGGCTCAACTAGAATTTTTGAAAAATTCACATTACTTTCAGAGATACCACCAATTGAAATAATTATTGGCGTTTTTTTCTTAAAATTGCTCCCATCTGCAGTCGTAAAATATGAATAAACCCACTTCTATGTTATATATTTCAAAAATTCTAGTTGAGCCTCTGTAGAGAGGTCTGAGCTATATACAGGCAAAATATTATTGTAATAGAAGCATTTTTCACAAAAGGAGAACACATGGAAAAAAGATTATTCTAACTTAATTTTTTGCCAAAATATTATATTTAAATAATTTTTTGTCAGAATGTCCTTAAAACAATCTTATGCATTTATTTTAATCTAAGTGACACTAAATATCATGAAAATTATCCATTTATGCGCTTTACAAGATCACGGTTCCGAACGTAGTCGGATACCTTAAGTGTGGTATGTACAAAATTTTATGCATAAAAACGATAAATAATGATGAAAAAACTAGCATTCTCTTAAAAATTAAGATTTGGTTTATTATGCTAACATTTAGGAACATTATATTGTTTTATTCCATTTTACACAAGTAAGTAGTTTGTTTTGTTACCCTTTTTGAAGGATCTTAATATATGATAATTACATTAAATATTATTAAACCGCATTAAAATTAAACCTTAATGAACAGTATTTCAGCAATTATTTAATTATTATAATTATTTTATGTATTTTACATTTCGGTGTCAAAATCACATCGGTGGACGTTTAAGGATAATGGAAATCTCAGACGCGTTCCAGTGTTAAAATAATAATACTTTTATCAACGATATCGCAACAGTTTCATTTTACCCGCATGAATTCGTGATATTAATACGTTAAATACGATGTATGTTTTTATTTAGTAACACAGACTAATAGCACTAGACTAGTGTTAAGCATTTTCTAAAAGCATAAGTATTTACTTAAGGAAATACATAACACGATATAATAAAAATTATTATAACTGTTTTCTGCAAAAACCTTAGTTTAATATCGGGTTTTTCTAAAAGAATATATCGGAGTTTTAACGCTTTATTGTATTTATCACATATAAGTTACAAGTATAATTCAGACATTGAATGAAAGAGTAACTCAAGCAGTTTTACCTACAAGTTTACAAATGTTCAATGTGATCCCCGTTCGTCACACAGCACAAATCAAGTCGATAGGCGAGTTCATCCCAAACATTTTTCAGTGTGTCTGAGGAAATTCTTGCAACATCTGCTTCCATCCTGTACCTTAAGTCTGAAAGGTCAGCTGGTAGCCGAGGAACGTACACTTAGCCCTTTTATGAACCCCCGCAGATAAAAAGTCACAAGGCGCCAGAACGGATGAAGGTGGAGGTCATGTGACACAAGCTTTATCGGGAGGCTCTTTATCAACTGGTTGGGTACAGTGATATTTGACCAATCGCGTACTGAGAGATGCCAGTGAGGTGGTGTACCGTCTTGCTGCCAAATGAAGTTATTTAGTTCACTTTCTTCTTATTGAAAAAATAACCATAGTTGTTGAGCATCAAGATAGGCAGAACCAGGTACAGCTGGTTACCAATTACAGCCTTGGTCGTCCCGTACTTTTGTCTTTACAAAGACAGATAGTTGTTTCAAACTGATGATTCTATCTAAAAATGTTATTATCATTTGAAGGCTGACAACCTTACTTCATACAGAACGCTCGTTGCACAGTAACAGCAGATTCTGACTTTGCAAACCGGAGAACACAAAACACTTTCGTTTTACTAGTCGTCATTTTTCTACTAACGCGTTGATCAGCAACAAAGGGAAAAATTAACATACGTTTCGCGCACACGTGCACACATGCCAGCAAACAAAACTGTTTCAGTTGCTCTTTCATTCGATGTATGAGTCATACTAATATGTTATATGTAATGAATACTATATAAAACGTTAAAACTCCAATATTCTCTTAGAAACACCCGGCATAATGTAGACTTATATTCACGTCGAAGTCATTATACAACATAAGATAATGTATGCACTATCCATGATCAATGTATTCTGACCCTGTTACAATAATTTCTCGTAAGGCAAACGTCGAAATTAATCTTTGACGAATTGAAGCCATGTATACTCCAATCGGAACAGTCTATCAGAGAGATTAAGAGACTTTCATCTAAGCATTCAGTTTCACTTGACGTTAATTCTAAGCCAAAAATTAATTGCTCATTTTATCATTAATAATGAAAGGCTTGTATATTTAATTAATAGTATTTGCGTTAAATGGATTGATAATTTCGTTTAAGGGAACTAAAACATCATGCACATATTAAAAAAAATCAAATATAGTATTTTCTGAATCCAATTATGTATAAAACTTATATGTTCGTTGATAAAATAAACTTTAAATATGAACAAATAATTGGCAAGTTCGTAAACAAACGTTTACAAATGTTTAGTTTTTAAACTTTTTTCTAAAAAGCATAATTTTTTTGCTTTTAGATACACTTTACAAAAAAAAAAAAAAAAAAAAAAACTACTGCACTATATATGGGGTGGGTGGTTCTCCAATTTTTTCTTCTATCCAGTATACCTGTGCATACAGTGAATCTGTATTTTTTGGTCGAAGTAGAGCATACTTATTTTAAAAAATACTTTTTGTGTGAAAATGTGAAAAAAACAGAAATTTTCAAACTTACAAAAATTTATAACATTTTGACAGAAACTACCTCAATATATTACTAAAAATAGACTAACTAAATGCTGTGTATTGTTTTATATATATGCAAAATAGATATTTACATATTTAAGAGATTCCTTTTTATAAAATGGTACCAAAACATAAGCTTGTATTATGCGATCTCAACTTAAAATTAACAGAAAAAAAATTGAACAAAAAATTATTTTTTTATTTCAATAGAATGAATAAAATTTCTTTATTAAGATAACAAAACAAAAAAGAAAAAAAAATCTGAGTTTAGTTGGATTTGTGAAGATGTATGTTCCATAAGCAAAGAGCCTTATTTTTGGCATTTTACTCTTTCGAGTATGTCCTGGCGCCGTTTAAGGGGTGTTGGCAAGCTAAAATCTTATTATTTTGACAATTTGAGATTTTTACATTTTCCAATTGTACAGATTTTAACCTTTCTAAAAATACCTTACTTGAACCTCTGGGGTATTTAGAAGCCTTTAAAACGTATTTTTAAATATTCGTTAAATTTGGACCACGCCCGTTTTAATGGCGAAAATTCTAAACAAATTACTTTGTTTTTGCTTAAAAGTGTAACGATTGATATAAAGCAAAACATGTATCTTTTATTTTAAATTGCACCTTTTATTTTTTTTATTTCCCAGCCAATTAGAAGTCTCTCACTGTATACATTAAAATCAATTTATCTCAAAATGTAAATTTTAATGTGCGATGTACTTTTTCTGAGAAACTACTGTTCACAGGTATGTAAATTTTTTATGAATTATTTATAATGATGTCTAATATATACTAAAATGAGCTTTTTTTAAAAACACTCAAAAATTTAATTTTTACAAATTTTTAAGTAAAAAATGGGTCACATTTCGCAATGTTTGATAAAATGTTTCATAATTTCTTAAAAAATTCAAAATTAGCTAAAAGCTCATTTTAGTATAATAAGAGAGTTGTAATTTAATAGTATGAAAACTTTCACAAGCATGTACATGAAACAGATTTTGAGAAAAGGTACATCGAAAACAGTCAATTTAACATTGTCAGTATAGAGAGAGAGAGAGAGGTTTCCAACTCCTCTTAAAGTAAAATTGAATGAATGGTTACTGAAACGATTTTCAACACTGCCGCCCATCCGGTATAGTGGTTAGTGACCCTGACTTCTGTGCCGTAGGGCTTGTTTTCGAGTCCTGGAAAAGGCATGGATATCTGTAAACTTATAGTGCCTGTGAGGCACGCGAACTATATGAATTCTTCATGCAGCTAGTCCTATCGAGAGATTGGAAGAAGATAAGTTGTAAAGGTTTCTATATTCATGTATTCTACTAATTACCTTGGGGTAAATATTCTTTAACTGTGATTTTAGTTGAAAAACGGCTTTCTGTACAAATGAGTTGATTTTATGCAAATGTAGCTACTACTTAAATGCCAGTCATTGAACATGTTAAATAATGGTAAAGCGTTGATTGTTAAACTGAATTCTAAGAGTTAGCAGAAGGAGAATGTGGTAGTATCTTATCTTAAAATTAATATTTGCCGGAGAATTCGTCAGGAATTGATTATGTAACCAAGAAGGATCATTCAAAGAGCTTCAAGGTATCCGACTATGCTCGGAACCGTCATTTTGCAAAATCGTGTAAATGGATATTTTTTGATATTCAGTGTCACTTAGATTAGAAAACGTATATAAAATTATTGTAAGAATATTGCTACAGTAAAAAATATTTAAATACAATATTTTGACAAAAGATGAACATAGAGTGACCCATTTTCAAAACATTTTCTTTTTATGACAAATGCTTCTCTTATAATAAAATTTTGCCTGTATATAGCTCAATCCTCTGCACAGATGCTCAACTAGAATATTAGAAATACATAATTTAGAAGTGGATTTATCCATATATTTTACTACAACAGAGTTAAGAAATTTTAAGAAAAAATGCCGATAATTATTTCAATTGGTAGTAACTCTGAAAATAATGTGAATTTTTCAAAAATCCTAGTTCTGACTCTCTGGGGAAGTCCTTATTTTACATAAGCAAAATATTATTATTATAGAATCCTTTTTTTTTATAAAAAGAGAACGTTTTGAAAAAAAGTTATTTCAAGTAATTTTTTGCCATAATGTCCTTATAACATTTTTATGCATGTATTCTTATTTAAGTGACTATAAATATCATGAAAATTATCCTTTCATGCGCTTTTTTAAAATCACGGTTCCGAACGTAGTCGAATACCTTAATATAGGAATATTTTCATTAAAATTAAAAAACATTTTTAATTAATGTTACAAAAAATGTAATTTAAATTACTAAAAATTTTAATTAAAATTGCCGAATAATATTAACTATCATAAATAGAATATACTAAATATTTTATCTGATGAGAGTGAAAGAGAACTTCAGCTCTTTAACTGCGTGGTACACGTTAAGCATTACTTTAACTAATAGCTATTCCTGCAATACAATATTATGCTTGTCTGCCTAGAGACATATCCGTATACCTGATAGATATTTACCTGGGGAGAATATCATTTGAGTACATGTTTGGTAGGTAACTGAGATTTATGTTGTTACTGTCAATATTGCAAAGCTCAAAGCATACAGTTTAAATGCAAACCGCTTTTCACTTAACATCCTGAAGCAAATCAATACTAATTTTGAATCATACAAGACGTACAAATTTATAAGGAAAAGTATCATATGAGAAAGTGTAAAAATTATATTTATATTCAGTTTTAAAAGATTAGTGTTTTAACTTTCTGGTATATATATCTCTATATATAATAAAAATTCGCCTTACTGTAGTATTTTTTGTGCATAAGGTATAGTTAATATAAATGAGTCGATAAAAAGTTGAATTTAACTGAAGAAGAGCGTCAAGAATGAAATGCCACTTATCTTGCAGCGCTTTTTGAAAACTCCACTTACGTAATAGATCTCTCCAGTAATTTCCAGAAGCATCCATATGGTCTCCAAGCTATGAAAAATGGTTACCAACATGGCATCAATTTGCCAAATTTGGGTCTCCGAAAATGACGCCTACTTGCTATCGCCAAGTGTCCATTGAAACACCATAATGATGAAAGGGACGGCGATGCTTGCGAATGTTATAATTTTTAACATTTAATAAGTACAACAGAAAGTAATATTAACGTAGTAAACATACTTATACAAGTTATTTATACTATTTTAAGATTATAAAGTAATTACACAAGAAGACAAAACTTTTATTAAACAAAATATGCTCTCTATAAAAAAAAAAACGTGATGCTGCTATAAATTAATTTATACGTAAGATATATAATTGCCAAATATGGTTCGTAACAAGTTGATTTTAACTCAAGAGGAACACCAAGAATGAATTTTACTAAAAAAAAGAACAAATGAAGAATGTGTACATATGGGCAGAGTTTTGAAAAAAGTCGGACTTTGTGTGTGTAACGTCAAAGGAAACAAAACTGCATGTGGCTCTATAAAGGTGCAGAAGCAAAGAGGGAATAAAAATTCATTTCAAGTTTTAGAGGAAATGGTGATTAGGAACATTGTTTTTGACGAGGCACTCAATTGAAGTATAATTAAAATGCAGAGATGGAGACTTGGAATTTATTTTTTTCCTGCGTGCAATATATTGTAATAAAATACAACTACATAATGCATGTAAATTACATTACGCTACATAAAACAAGATTCACCGTTAGATGAACGAGGGTACTTGTCCTCCTCTTTTAACTGTAGGAAATATGTAGATTTCCGACAATTAACACTATATTAAATGATTATATTCCATTTATAACCTACTTTCATATGAGAGAAAACAAAGGTAGATTATTGAAAAGTGGTTTAAAATTTTATGGTTAAACTGTTGACTCAATTATGGAAACCTAACATTTTGTAAATTTTGAAAGAATCATTGTGTCAGAAATTTAAAGTACTGTTTACTTTAACACTTAGTGTAGTGAATATTTAGCTTTATTATGAAGTTTAAGCTGATATTAGTTTAGTCTATATTTAAGCTATTTAGTGAGTTTATATTGTGTGTGTGTGTGAGAGAGAGTGAGAATTAAAAACTTTTACTTTTATTTTTATAAGATAAATTAAAAATTATGGGGATTTTATTTTCACATACTAGACAAATTTATAAAGCTAATTATTTCTAGAAATTTTTTCATTCTTCGATTTTAAAAGAGATAATTATTAAAATAAAATTTCCAAGGGCTATAAGTTATAAATTTTAATTCTCTAACTCTAAGCCGAAGATCAGCAATAAAATATTCATTGCATTGTAAAAAGAAGTTATAAACTTGTTAAAACAGTTTTCTCAGAATTTTCATTATAGTTCGTACGAATATTTAATTTACATATTTGTGTTTTGACAGTATGAGAGATAATTAATCTTCAAAGTAAAGATTTGCTGTTCAAGAATATGACATTCAATCCTAGTTAGTTTCAAATTAGTTAAATTACCAGCTAATTAAATTTTGACTTCGTTAGATAAATTTGATAGAATTTTGGAACCCCCTAAGTGCCGCGGGCATGTATACACGTTCTGCTGACCTGGTGCCTTTAGTATCCAGGATGTGTAAACTCCTTTCAAGGGAGGAATTTTTGTATTGTGCTGCTCTGTTAAAAATTAATTCCACATATTTGGATTACAATAAAATGTCATTGACAGTGCTTCTAAAGAATTTTAAGCAGTTTCTTTTTTTTTCATTTGAGTGTGATCTTTTCCATTTTTCATTTGCTGTCATTTGTGCTTACCGTGTGTAAAAGGAGCTTTTTAATTTTGTGTGAGGTTTATAGAATATGATACTGGTATATGTCTATATATGATACCAGTAAGCCATGTGTTTTAGGATATATCCCACAAGAGATGTTATAATTTATTTTTTATTACATTGCTGTGTGTGTGTGAATCTAAGATATATTTTTTTATTTTCATTTCATCCTTTTATCATTTTCTTTTCAGAAACGTCTAAATGTTCGTACAGAAATGTCTTAGGATATTTATCATTTCTAAAGGGAAGAACAAGACCTGACATTTGTGCAATGCTATAAATATATTATCACAATTTCAAAGTAACCCATTATTACTACACTGCAACGTTTTACTTAAATTACTTGGATATGTAAGTCAAACTAAATCTTATAAATTAAAATAGTCTGAAAATGATTTAACTGTCAATAGCTATAGTGGCACTGAATTTGTAGCTACTCAAGATGATTGTATTTCAGTTGGAGGCTTAATTCTGTTTATGGATCATTCACCTATAATCTGGTAAATTTATAAACATCATTGTGTAAGTTTGTCCACAATGGAAAATGAATGTGTATCACTATGTGAATCAGCTAAAGAATTGGTATGGATCACTCGGATGTTAACCCGTTCAGGACCATGATCACATATATGTGATCACCCGTTTCTCCCTCCACCGTATCACATATGTGATTGAGCTTTCCCTCCTCGTAGGCTCATGATTACACCGGTGTGATCTCAGAGCTAAGAACGTTTCTATATTACTTTTTACAAGCACTCGATGTCGTGTGAAAAGCGTCTTTTTTCGAATAATGTTTCATAAAACTTTGAACTTCAACATGTGATTTCGGCTCGGTGTTTTTTTTTTAATTAGATCATATATATTTATGAATATAATCCACTACACATGTTTATTTTTCGAGAAAATCTGACATTTGGAGGTTCGTGATCTGTTGCTCTATGAATTTCTGTTTATATTTTGAATAAGCTTGTTTAGTTTTCTAATATTTTCTCTATTCTTATTTAAATGTATGGAATTTTTGTCAATTTTTTTAAAGTATATGTATTTTTTTTCCATTAAAATGTAAGCATTTTCTTTAAAAGTCGCCACTGTTTTTTAAATATGGCGAACATTTTTGTACTTCATTTTCAAATATTATCAATGATAGCAAACTGTAAGTTTTAGTGGATTTTTTTATTGCATTTAAAACTTTGTATGAATTTTTAAAGGAAATTAGTCTTAGCAGGGAAACTCGGTCCCGTGCGTGCGTATCCTCTCCAAAAGTGTGGGTCTGGGGAAGCGCTTCTTTTTCATTCCACTGGTCTTGAAAGGGTTAAAGGAACTTGAAAATTTAAACATTATGGTAACTAATGTAAATAGTTATCTTTATTGTGAAAATCAAGCTGCAATTGTTTTTCCAAAATCCCCTATATCAGGTGTGGGCTGACCTTTCCCGGGTACGGGCTACTTCTATTGTTTTTAAGATGTTATGGTCCACCAGTGACTTAAGAGTGGATATTCTGTACTAAAATTGTATGCTATATTTTCTTAATACTTATTTTCGACAATGTATCCCTGTTTTAAAATATGACAGATTACTATTTCTACCACAAAAACATGCATAATACAAAAATGGGTCAAGTTGAATGCTTAAGAAACTATGAGCAACTACCAGACCAAGGAACGTGGACGTATTCAATGCAGCGAGCAGAGAATATACATGGACAGATGAATACGAAACCGATGTATGTCCTTATATTTGTATGCTGCCGAGTCCTTCGCCATCGTGGGACATGGCATCAACACGATAACCCAATCCCGTGGAATTATGAGGTGTGGTATGATGTCTAAATAGCCAATCCCGTGCTATCGCGGGAAGAGCTGAACATCAACATTTATTCTCCCCTTCAGTCGGCGTATGGGGAATAATTCTTTTCAACGGCTGGCGTCAAAGCAATTGATTTTTTCCTCTACAGCGACATTACACGTGTTAATCGTCATAGTTCGTTTCCAATAAAGTCACATGTGTCAGCTGCTCATTTATCGAAACAATTTTCTTAAGTAAACGGGTCACATTGATTGGGAAAAGTCTAGTCTAGCAGTTTTTTCAGTCTAGCAGGCTTCGGTATTCTATAACTATGTTTCTTTTAGCATGCACTTCTTGGTCCTTAGTAAAGGTGGTTACCTCCAAAATGTCTTAGCGGTCCAGCGGTTGATCGTGATCAACTTAATGCCCATCTCGGCCCTGTAGAAATTTCACTCTCTAAATATATTGATGTTAAATTTCATTTTATAAGAAATCTAGCTTTTGAGAACTTTTCATTCTCAAGCATGTGAAAATACAAAACTAAACTTTTGCAGACATTTTCACAAGACCTTTTTCTAAAAGCAATATGATTGATTAAATGGTTAGAAATTTTTTGAGTTAATAAAAATGCAGTCTAGATGCATCTAAGACGGAACGCTGGCAGACATTTAAAATCGTTCAATGTTTGGAAAGCGTAACGTTTCATATATTTCCCAAATGTTTTTTGTTTCTATTTTTCATGTAATACCGCCCGTTGGATGTCGGATTCATCGAGTGAAATTTCCGAATGGTAAGTATGGTGTCTTAAGGTATCCGTACACCTTTTCGAAGAAATTTTTTTAAAAACTGTAATATTTGCTATTAAAATATTTTTTACTGATGAAATATAACTTAAAACTATGAAAAATACATTTAATATGTTACTTGTAGTACATAAAAAATTTTAGGGAGTAAAGCATAGTGTAAATAGTAATTAAATTGATTATTAGAATAACGCACATAACTCAAATGTAAACAAAAATATCCCTTTTCTGTAAATTTGATGATGATCATTATAAGATTTTTAGGGCTGGTACTATTTTCCTGATGATAATCAATTTATTACAATTTTTATCGAGTTTAGAGTAAAAGAACATTGAAAAATCATTAAAAAGTTATTACGAGCATGATATATACCTTAGTTACTAAAAACATATCAACTATATAACTATGAAAGTAGTAGGGGTTCTTTAAATCTATAAAACAAATATATTTATAAAATTTGAACTAATTTGGTTCACAACTTTTTCTGATATTTACGTTGTCAGATGTCAATACGTTAAACAAATTCATTTTGAGATAAATCAGAAATAAACTTTGAACTGCAAATTTTAATATTAAACACAATTTTATATACTTAAAATGCTCCTGATTTATAAATAACACCTTCTTTACTCTCTAAAACATTGATTTTTTTTTCCCTTGTAGCTCTTAAAATTTTTCTACGCTGCTTTACATTTGGTGTTGAATGTCGTTCTGCGTCGTTAATTCTATTGATGTCAAGATGTTTGTATGCTTTTAAAGTAAAATAACCAGGAGTTATATTAAGTTTTTTAAAAATTTCAACACAACACATGTATCCATCATTAAATTGGATCACAGCATCCAATGCACCAGATTTTAAAATTTTGAGGCACACGAAAACTTCCTTGGGTACTCTCTGCCATATAACGCCATTTAAACACTCGTTTGAATTTTTGTGTTTTGCCATGCAGGCATTTAGTAAGCAGTTCTTTGGTACACAACTCTAAATATGTAGGCTTAATCGTGTTTAGTACTTCATTTGATAAGCCTTTTTATATTTTTCGTTTGGCTTTTTGCCACAAGACAGTGCTCGCTGGTAGTAGCACCAACTATCTTTTCCGATGGGACACTGCCCATGCATCGGTTTCTGGACACTTGATGAGCAATGAAACAAAGCCGCAACAACATTTTGCTGAAGACCGGAAAGGTTTCCAACATTGCTACGAACAGCAATCCCATAATAGTTTTGCAATCGGTCAATAAAAGAGTCGGTGAGTTTGCCTTTACCAGACAGATTTTTATTTTTAGACTTTAGTTTGCGCAATCTCGCACCTACTCTCTTTTGAACATGACCAATGCATTCATATTTTGTGACGCTATCCTTCCCATAAGTATCTTTGACACTGATAAAGCCCTTAGAGTCCCCGTCACCATAATAATGTGCATATTTAAGGCCTCGTTTGACAATAGAACGTTGGAAGATTCTCGTAGCACCAACAGCTTCCATTTTTAACGCAGAACCTTGAAAATTGCTATGGCACACATGATCTGCTGCAAAAGTTTCCGACTCAATGCTTCTAGGCATTTTAGAAATCTTTCTGCAGGTGGGACAATATGACGACATTATTTCAATGTCTACTACTTTACCAGTGTCAACTGACAAAGCTGCGACACACCCATTCATGGAAGAGTAACCTCTACGCTGCCACGTTCCATCAACTGAAATGCCACATTCAACAGTTTTATTTTTAGTAGGATGTAGCACTAACAGTTCAGAAGCTGCTTTTTGCATTGATAGTTCACTAACTTCTGAAATCACGGACATGAGTTTATTCTCATGATTAGTGTACGCAGTTTTATTGAGCCTGTGTAAATTTAACGTACCACATAATTTAAACCTAGCAGAAATACCTTTCCCAATTTGTCTCATACCATACACAAATCTTGTATTTACTTCAGGACAGTTTAAAGTTTTCTTTGAACTAGAAAATCCTGAGTAAAAGTCATAATGTTTACACCTGATAACAAAATTTGAATACAAACCATATGTGGAATCCTCAGAAAGCAGGATACCTTCTTCGAAACATCTTGGGCAGCAAAGTTGTAAAAACAAATTTAAAAGGACTTCCATATCAATTATTCTGTTACCAGTAAGTGGTTTACGTTGATATTCTGCTATTTCTTCATCAAAGGCAGGAAATATTTTAATTTTTGAAGAACTGGCGTTGGTAGATGTTGCGCTGCTATTTTTTGAATGTTTAATGGTAGATCCATTACCTCTAAATTGGCGTTTTCTCTTTGCACTAATTCTACGTTTAGCATTACCCATTTTAAATGACAAAAATTAAAATTTTCTGCTATAAAAAAGGATTAAACAAAAGCTTATAAAGAGCTACGCAATCATAACCAAATGTAAACAAACAGTAAAGTACTCTATTTTCTTGCCAGATTCTAGATAAAAATATAAATAAAAGTCTGTTGCCAATTATATTCTTGATAATTCTGAAAACTCAAATTCATATTTTAAAAAGTTTAAGTTTCTTACAATTGCATATTTAAACGATACTTTGAAAAATAAAAATGTCAACAAACATTTTTCTACTTCGCAATGCAGACTTGTACTTCCGGGTTCAAAAAGGTGCTATCGAATGAAACTCAAATCCCCATAACTTAAGTTCTAAATAAGATAGAAACAAAATTTAAACACCATTTTAAAGAAAAACGTTCATATTTTCAAATAACATTTAAATTAAAAAATCGAAAAATTTGACGAAAATGACGTTTTGAAGGTGTACGGATATCTTAATGTATAAGTATGGTGGGTAAGTCACGAAAGAGGTACCATTGCAAACAGACAGAAGTATCCAAAGTCTATCGACTCGCTGAAAGATTCTTCTTCGTTTAAGAATTTTGAAACGTTTATGTAAATTTGTCAATATAGCGTCACGTGAAGTGAATCTAAAATTCAAAGTTGCATTTTTAGAAGTACGTGAGAGATGAACCATTGTTAAGAAAAATTTAATTCTCTCTTTCTTTAGGTACAAACCTACCCATTTTAGGTGATCCAAATGACACTAACCACTTTGATCTTGACCCGGCAGTCAGCGTCACTAATGACCATACCGAATGGGCAAAATTTCTTATGTTTTTCATTTTCAAATTAGATTAAATAAAGATCATAGCGTAATTTTTGAGGCAAATGTTACAATATAATTCATTTTAAAATACCTAAAAAATAAGAGATATTCCATTTTTGCAAAAGATAGGGCATTCTATTATACTCAATATAGAAAACCACTTTAAAGACACGAACCATACGTGTACCTCATATACACAATTTTAGTTAATTATCTTCACAATCTTTTCTTGTCTCCACAACAAATATTCCAAATAAAATATTTTGCACAAAATACATGTCTTTTGTTGGTAACTGCACATCCAAAGTGGTGGTACCCGCTGTAATTAAAACAGTGTTAAAGTTTGGACTAGTAAACGGAAAATAAAATTAAAAAAGAAAAATTAAACTATAACCGAAAAATTGGCACTCGATAACCCGATAATCCGGATAACTTCTTCACACATTTTTGGTTTGAAAATTCCTCACGTGTCATTTGTAGGTCAAAAATTCCGTCCAAGGAAAAACTGATGAAAATGACGTAGAACAGTGGTTTCAGAATAATTAGCATCGGGCATAGAGACTATCTCCGATGCCGAAAATTATTCCTGCTGTCGCAGTTAATATGAAAATGCAGGAAAATGAGATGAAGACGTAAACGTTAAACACCATTAAAACTCCAAAAATATCTCATAGTGTGTTTTAGGGGCTAAAAAGATATCAAAACAGCCATTCAGTATCAATAATAACAAGTTGCGTTGGTAACAGACTTGTTGTCGTTTTCGTGATAAAGTAGCTAAATGCAGAATATAATACGGAAGACAACAGGAAATTAATCATTTCTTTAAAAAAAACAATTTTTGTAAAATAGAATACTTCATTTTCACTATACACATCTTTATGTATTTAATTATATGCTGAAATGCCACCGAATCAGGGATACTTACTAGTAACGAGTTGGAACTCTTCTGTCCTTGTGATAACGGTTGCCACACGACGAGGCATAGCTTCAACAAGATTCTGGAAACGTCCCACGTGAATGACTTGCCAAATATTGGCTAAATATATCCATAATTAAGTAAGTTTCGTTGGCGCTGTGTGCTGACATTTCCCGCTTGTTCCAAAACATCCCAAAGGTTCTTAATAGGATTTAAGTATGGGCTTCTGGAGGCCAATTTATAACAGAAAACGTCAGAGGAACGCTCACGTATTCAGCCAGTAGCCCTCCGGGAGAAGAGGTACAGCTGTCTTGCTGGAAAATTCCATTACCGTGTGGAAAACAGAACAGCATAAACAAATGGATGTAATCACCCAGCAACGCCTCGTACCGAATTGCTTTAAGAGAGGTTGGTACACGCACCAAAGATCCCAAACAGAGTCACAAAAAACCCAGATAATATTAGATGCATCATGCCAATGAACACCATGCCAATGCCATATTCTCAGCCTCCCGTCACCATTAAGTAGTCGGAGAGAGAGAGAATCGAGATTCATCACTCAATGTTACCGGTTTCCAGTTCTCTGTGCTTTCTTTCCCAGGCAATACGTGCAGCCTAATTGCGAGCATTGAGTAATAGTACTCTCGTAGGTCGATGGATACCGAAACCGATAATACGTTGCACAATCCATTTCCTGACTATACGATTGCCACCGACATTAAACTGGGTGCTAATTTTAGCTAATGTTTGGCTTCGCTGGCTACGTACAATACGCCTGAGCCGTCTCTCACCACACACTGTCAAGGCTATTTCTCCCTTGCAGTATTACGCTGTCCGTCGCTAAAAGCCCTCGTGTAGCTGAACAGTGCTACATTAATCAATCAATCATCTCCCTTGCAGTTTGCCCGATCGCTAGTTTTTTTTCGCCCACCATCCATGTATTTTTGGTGTACTATTGACATTACCGACCTTTAAAATCCTAGCTGCCTGATGATTTCAGAAATTGAAGGCTCATTCGTCGCGATACTAAGATTTATCTCCGTGATTGAAGGCATCAAAATCAAGCAATTTACGCGCGTACTGGTAATTCCAAAAACTAACTCAGAACAGCCACAGTACGCGCTATATATGCTCCTCCCACAGCACCCTCACTTGTGCATAAATGATGCACAGCACTACACAATTTGCATAACCCTTGCTATCCCTTATTCGGTGGCACAGTGTATTTTGGAGGTGAATCTCTGATCAGGTAAATTATTTCATATTACTTATTAATTAATTTTTCGGTAGTAAACGCTTGATGTCTTAATAATGTACGCACTTCTCCTTGATTTAAGTGTATTTTGGCATTTTGTTTTCGTTTGTATACTCAAGAAAACAATTCATACAAGTGGATTATATTTGTTCTGAAGGAAAGCTCATACCTATTCTTAATAATTAGATTATCGATAACCTGGAATTTTCACAAACTCAGTCACCCATCGGTCCAAATTAGGTCGAGTTTTTGGGATTCTAGTGTATTTTTAGAAACATTCCAAATCAGACTTCAACTGAAGCCACAAATAATTTTTATCGATTTCTGAATTGATCCCGTGATTTTAAAATATAGTCACATATATCTCGAAACTTTAATTATCATTCGAAGATACTTTGAATAAATGAATTTTCGCATAAAATATTCGATGAAATCAAGGCCAAAAGTTTCAGCACTCCCGAGGCCATTGAAAACGATACAATTATTTACTCAGAATGAAGATTTTCAGAAGAGGTTGAAACTAATGAAAAGAGAAGAAACAAAATTCAATATGGAAAGGAAGTTTTCTGCCCAGGGCAAAGATTGTTGGTGGGGGTGATAACAAGGGGAGTGAAACCTTACCAGAAGGGCGCGAGCACAACGTGAAGTCGAAAATAAAAGATTATTTGAAAAAATTATAAGCTCACTGACAGGAAGTAAAACAAAAAAATATGTATGTTCACATAATAAGGAACATAGTACACATTTACACAGGCATACAATACTTATAAATGTATCAGTACTGCACAATGTGTATTTGATAACTAATTTATCAATTCTAAGTTGAGAATAAGTTTAATACAGGGTGACCAGCTGCAAGTGTTCAAGGGGTTGCTGGAGAGAAAACCACTGGAAATATTTGAGTAAAATTTGGTATCTACACGTTTCAGAACATGCGCAAATAAATATGCAAAAAAAAATCGCCATTTTCACCCGATAGATGTGGTGCTATACCATACTTCAACGCTCACCGATGGCATATACAACTTTCAAAACGGATAGACAAAGCATAATGAGGTTTTAAGTGGCATGTAAACAAAATACAAAATCACTTACAGTTTATCAAAATTCCTTACAATTCGCTTCAGCAATTAAATTTTTACAGTATCATGTAATCAAAAATTAACGAAAATTAAGAACCATATTAAACAATCTAAAAAAACGCTTTGGAAAACAACTACACCATTATTTAATCAATGAATTTAGCACATGATGTGTCCAATATGTGAACCACTAGATGCATCCACATGCTGAAAACGTAAAACAGCATAGTCCACCGTCGCATTTAAAATCTCTGTTGTAATACACCTCACGTGTCACGTTATGCTAGATTTTAATTCAGCAACATAAGCATGTTGTTTTTTATAAACCATATATTTCAGATGTCCTCACAGACAAAAATCGCAAGGATTAAGGTCTGAGAAACATGGGGCCAGCGTTTTCGAAATCTCTGCTTATGACTCGGTCCGCACCAAAAATGTTGTAATTTTTAAATTGGTTAAGTGATGTGAAGGGGTGCTCCATCCTGTATAAATAGCGCGGTTTCTAAACAAAGTCTATCTTGCAATGCTCGAACCAATTGTTATCTCAATATCGCTAATCAACGTGGTCAGGTTTTTGTAATGTTCGATGTGCTTCAAATTTGCATATATGCGGTCGATAAGCATCGAAACACGGCACAGCACCATCTATTGGGTGAAAATGACAATTTTTTCATATTTGACTTGTGAATGTTCCGAAACGTGTAGATACCAAATTTCATAGGAATAACCTCGGTAGTTTTCTCTCCATAACCTCTTGAACACTTGCAGTTTAATTATCCCCATCCTGTACATTTGAGTGACTGTCTTACTATGAACTAATAATTACCATAAGCATAACACGCCGACGAAAAATTTTTTCAAAACAAACTTCATTCTAAGATAATGACACTATAAGTTATTTTTTTATATTTAGCTGAGATCTATATATTTTGTCTATTATTAAAAGCTTTAATGTGATTTACCCATATTATAATTAATATAACGTACTATGGTAAAAACATTTTACAAATTATTAAATAAAATAATAATGAATATTTTAATATTAACATTATTAATGTAGGTAATAAAATAAATTTAAAAAATCTGACGACAAAACATAATACCAACGACAAAATTAATATAAGATTAAACAATTTTGGAAACGATTTTAATATAAAGCATAATAAATATTTCATATTTGAAATTAAAAAATCAATGATGGTTTTTAAGTAAATATTATTATAATACACTTTTTATGCACCCAGAAGAAATTGAGCTACATTCACGAAAATATTAGTGTATATGAAAATAAACAAATGATTAAAAATTCAGAAAAAATATCATTTTATTAACGGTTACAGCTTGCAAAAGGTTAAAAATGTTATAAAGAATATTAATCTTATTTCATAGACATAACTTAAAAATTAAAATTGTATTTGCCTTCAGCGCGTCCAGACATGCTCTGTTGGCGAGAACTGAATAGTGAACATTGTTGGGAGAGTCGCGCAGTATTTTTTTTGATTAATGGCACCTGGGCATTATAGCATGGGTATCGGCGTTTCACGTATCTGCGAGCTGTCGTGTAACTAAAGATATATTTGACAAACATTTTTGAAATTGCTGTATGCCGCTCTCGACTAAATAAAATTTAATTATTAGAAATGATTCATCACTGAAGATTGCAATATAACAAAAATCCAGTTGCCTATGATTTTCATTTACAGTAACAAAGTTTGTTTGAATATTAATAATTAAAATATAGTGATCATTTGTGTTTATTGATTGCGACGGTGTCATCAACATGTTGCCAACACCGAGCAAAAAACAGGAAATTTAAATGTTGTTAAAAAAGTCTCAATATCGTCTATTTAAGGGTTATATATAAAAGTTGCGCAACTAATATGCGCGTAAAGGTTTTGGGTGATTTTAATCATTTATATCTCTTAAATTCTTAGTTTCGTGATTGTATACATATATTTTTTTGCGACAGAGTGTATATAAACATACACACACATGTTATTAAGAATATTAATCTTATTTCATAGACATAACATAAAAATTAAAATTGTATTTCTAATAGGACTGAATAGTGAACTTTTTTTTTTATATAAGCATTAAAGAAGCATTTGGTTTTTACTTAAAATTTAATTATTAAAATGCTTGCAAAATAACAAAATTATTTTAATTTTCATTTACAGTAGCACAGTTTGTTTGAATATTAATAATTAAAATATAGTTAATTTATTGATTAGTGTCATCACAACATGTAAAAACAGGAAATTTAAATGTTGTAAAAAAAGCTTATTTAAGGGTTATATATAAAGGTAAAGGTTTTGGGTGATTTATATATAAATAATTCACACTTACATATCTTCACAGCCTATTTGCGACATTATATGGAAAGATTACCAATTCAGCGCGTACGACATATTAGAAAATCTAGGTTGTTAACTTGGCGAGTTATTAAAAAGTTGGCGATTGTTACGATATTACGTAAGTACCTAATAATTATATCACTATTAAGCAAATAAATTAATTGATATTTTAATACATTTATTAATTTTACACGTTTTAATACTTTACTAATAAAAATGGACTATTTTTTGTAAAACAAACTTTAAAATAACAAAAATACAATATTTCAAATAAAGATAAAATTAAATTTAAAACTGATTAAGACCTACTTTTAGAAATAGAAAAAACATCATTAAATATTTATAAAATGAAAAATTATCATTAAATGTTTTATTCAAAATGGAGAAAATCATTTTTGCACTACGTACAAGGTGTTAGATATTCAAAAATCAATAAAGGTTTAACATTTTTTATTTACGTCTCACTCAGCCGCCTTTATTTCTACACACAAACAGCATTATCCGTAAAATTTTAAGAAATGCAATAAATGCCAATGTTTTGATTTATATTCCAGATTATTTTTGCTCCTTTACAATACATTCGTGGAAAACGGTTGGATTTGGCTAGAATCATACAAACAATTCAAGGTTTATATATATTTAGTGTTAATTTTTGTTTTATATGATGACAAAAATACACGTATAAATTGTTTAATTAATTTATTTTCTATGATATATTTATAAATTATCATTATATGTATTTTGTTTGTATACTTTCAGTAAAAATTTATTTAAATGCGATATATTTTTGAGAAACACTGCCCTAAACAAACAAACAAAAAAAAAAAAAAAAAAGAACATAAAGTAGAAGCATACAAACAATTTTTTTTTCCAAATTTTTCTTTTTTATGAAAAATTGTTTTCGGAATATCATTATAATGAAAAATTATTTAAATGCGATATATTTTTGCAAAAAAAAAGAACATAAAATTACCTAATTCCAAAACTTTTTCTTTTTATGAAAAATTCGTCTTTAGTACAATGAGGAGCTTGAACCAGGGTTTTTAAAATTTATAACTTAGAAGAACGTTTATACATATTTTAACACATCAGATTGAACAAATAGTTAGCAATAAGCGTGAATGTTATTAATTCTGAAAATAATGTGTTTTTTTTTTCAAAAATCCTAGTTTAAACTCCTTTGAAATAGTGTTAGTTATATATTGGCAAAACACAATTATTATAGAAGTATTTATCTTAAAAGGAAAATCTTTTGAAAATAGATAATTCTATGTGCATCATTGGTCAAAATATCACAATAAAATATTTTTTTTTATTGTAATAATACTCTGAAAACAATTTTTTATATGTATTTTAATCTAAGTGACACTAAATATTAAAAAGCTTTTGCGTATGTACGCTTTTTTTAAAAATCCCGGTGCTGAACGCAATTGGATACCGTGATGATATAAAATTTGCTGGTTGAACAGGAGAACCGAAGATTGAGAACTAAGGGTAGATAAATGAAAATTCACAAAATATTAATAATAATAATAAATAGAATGTATAAAAAAGTGTTAATTGTTTAGAAGCTAAAGTTTATTATAAGATCTACATTTCACGTGTCCAAAATAAATTCCACATACTGATTAAAAGAGAAAGTTAAATTTTAGCACCAGTTTCGGAGAACAAATTAGAGCAAAAAAAAATAAAATACATTAGTTTTACCATATATTCCTCTACCTATCCACTGCGCCTAAATACTCCAACATTTAATTCGCTTCTTTTTTTTTTTTTTTTTTTATTGAGTTTCATTTGACGATTTGGAGAAATTTTATGGATTTTTCCTGAAAACAGAATATTACACGAAAAAATAAATAAAAATCACTTCGAAATAAAGTAACTAATTGTAAGATTGAATCTTACAATATATAATTGAAAATGTTTTTAAACTTTAAGTGTTTGGAATGTTCCAAACAAGTAAAAATCTTTTTTAATGAAAGAAAGAAAATTTGGTGACATAAATATTAGATGACATAAAGCAAAGGCAGAAGATTCTAAGTGCACGGAATTTAATATGATGAAACAAGGGGATCAAAATAAAGTACACGTAGTAGTTATTCTGATGAAATTCGCTTCTTTTATTAAATCATTAAAATTCTTTCACGATACTTTAAGACTTACTTCGGAACTGAAATATTGCTTCACGGCAAATTCTCAGACAACCTAGACATCCAATTTTTTTCTTTATTGTATCAACCATTTTTTTCTAATTTATAAGACATTAGTAATAGAATTGATTAAAATTAAATACGTGGTAGTTATAAATAAATTTCTTTTGTGGAAAGGTTGTAAAAACGAATCACAAGACAGCATAACCTGATATGTCATCTGAATATATATGCTACAATGGTATTTTGTATGGAAAAAGAAAAATGTTCCGATAGATGTCACTCAATTTTCTAAAGATGCAAAAGAAAGGCATAATCGTAAGGAAAATAACAGAAATGCAGTGATTATATTATCAGGGAAAGGACGTGGAAAATTCCGAAATGTTCAATATATTGTCCACCATTTTCCCTATGAGCTGCAATCGCAGAACAAAGCGTATATATATATATTTATATATATATATATATATATATATATATATATATATATATATATATAACACGCGAATATTAGAAACAGAAAAAGGGAAGGTTTGCAACCAGAAAATTTCTTAAACCACATTTTTAAGTAAATAGTTTTATGAGTTATATACACCGGATGGTTATAGTTAAACGTACACTATCCAGAGGCCTGTAGAATATGTTCTGCTGATCGGATGTTGTTGAAACTTGTAATTTATGCTATATGTATAATGGGAAAATATTTCTGTAATTAAAAAAGATTAGTAAAACTTTTGATCTCCAGGTGGTTTTTAGCGATTTGTAGTCGATCAGTGTCACGTGAGTTGGAGATGCCGTGGTCGACAGTACAAAAAATTCTGCGACCCATTTTAAAATGTTAACCATATAAGATCCATGTGATGAAAACTTTGATACGTCAAGACCACAAAATAAATGTGATCATCTCCAATTCACGTGACCCTGATTAACCATTTGCTGGGGAGTACATAAACCTGGAGGCCCTTTCAATCAGAGCAGTAACGACTTCTTCGACAGTTTCAGTCCCAACCGTTTTCGTCCTTTTCCGGGCAGCACACCCAAATCTCCAGTCTTTTCAAATGTTATGATCATCTTCTTCAAACCAATGCTTGATATGGGGCCTTTTCGCAGATCCTTTAAACGACGATATTTTCGCAGAGCAACTAAGTGGTTGCTACCGTTTTGATGAAAATGTTTTACCAATAAAGCTCAATTTTTTTGTCGAGTAAGGGCATGATTAATTATGACAAACACACGCTGAATGATTGTATGGTTGTGACTGCAAGTTTATATAGATGTTTTACGGTTTTTCTTAAAGAATATTCCGTACTAGCCATCTGGTGGTCAAAACGTCCACTATTTTGACAAATCCTGTGAGACAGGTTGGACTTCTTTATGATCGATGGCGATACCACCGATCGCCAACCCAACCATTTAAACATGGATATCGAGGGGAAGGAAATATTCTCCAGTCCCCTGAACTTGTGGTTTCAGCTGTGACCGCCCACAAGGCTTTTGGACTCGGATGGTATTTGGTGGCACCGGGCATCGCACCCAGGCCTTCCAGTCTGAAGTCCGATGCTTTAACCACAAGGTTAAATTATAACCACCTGATATAAGTCCAAAGTCAGCAATACTGCAGCACCCATGATTTTAAAAATTCTATTATTCTATTATCTGTTTTAAATTCCAATATTTGTTTTCGTATGTTTAATTTATCTTTAGTGTTCTAATGATTTCACTCTATAAAACAGGGTATATAATTATATATACATATATATATATGTCTATGTATATATGTACATACATAAGGTGAACGAATCTTACTCTGGTTATCAAAATTCATTACAAAATAACCATTCAGTATAATAAAGTAGCTTTGGATATAACAATTTTGCTTGACTCAGGAGAAATTTTAAGAAAAATATAATTTTTTTTGTCGAAATGACGTCGATTCAAGAAAAAGCTTAATGAATGGTCAGTGAAAAATTTGGTGTGATAGAAGAAACCTCCACGTAAAAAATCAGTAAAGCGATGACAAAAAATGTCGCAAACAGATTTGTTAAAAAATATTCATTAACTGCTTAGGCTGCATGCTTAGAATATGTAAGGGGGAAATTTAGCAGGAATTGAAATACTGTTTGAACACTCTCCGAGCTAGCAAGGGGGCACACATTGAAATAAACTTAGGTACTTATAAAAATTCATGCTTATACTTAAACTATATAGAAAAAGCCATTGTCTATTTATAATATATTGAACACACATATATATATATATATATATATATATATATATACTAATAATTAGATTAATTTTTGTTTCATTCAACACACAGAGAAAGATAGAGATAGGAAGGCACACGCAAAGACACACATGTGATTTATATTTTACTTCTTTATTAATTTCAATTTTCCCAACATTAAAAAACTTGACACTTTTGATTAGAGTAAATAATTAGAGATTAAATTAGATTAAATAAAGATAGAGCAAATTAGATTAGAATAAAAGTGCAAATTAGAGAAAATAATTATTTTAATTAATTTAAATTGATTATTTTAAGTAATTATACCATAGATATCTGCCTACTTTCATTTAAAAAATACATAAAAAATTTACCTTCAAAATCCGGCGTATAACGCGTACCTATACTTTCAAGCTGCATTTTTTTATTTCTAGGCATATTTGTCGTATTATGTGCATCCCCTTTTTTACGAAGGAATCGGAAAAATACGCGTGCAAAGCTCTTATGTTTTAATGTCGTTTTATGAGAGGTATTATCCCAGGAGTTTGAAAAAACTTGTATGCTTCTAGAACTAAATCCCTTTAAGTTCATAAATAACGTCATTTCTTTTAAATAAACAGTATTTTGATCTGTGTAGAAGTCTAATTAATTTTTTTATCTTCATCTCATTTTTTTTAATTTTTAAAGCTCTCATTTTTATACTCCGCGTATAACGCGTACTCGTAAATTTCGATCGTATTTTTTTTTTTTTTGTGTTCAAAGTGTGAGTTATACGGATTTTAAGGAATGTATAATAATTTTTTTAAAAAAAAAGGTCCATTATATTTGAAATATATTAATTTTATTCACTATAACATCAGTTACTCGAATGGATTTTGTATTTTCTTAGAACAAACCATAAGTAAAACAAAGAAAGCAATGGTATTCATTTTAATTCTATATACATTTTTGTATCTCTCATAGAAAAAAATAGAGAATATTCTTTGGTGAAAAACTATATCTCGACAAAATAGACCTTAAAGCAGCGTTTTCAAACTGTGGGGCACACCTCTAGAGGGGGGGATAACTTTGAGAGGGGCGCGAGCATATCTTAAAGTCGAAAACAAATGATTATAAAAAAAAAAAATATTAATTTAGTAAAAATAAACAAACAAAATACATTCTGACATAAAAATACACATTTACACTGATTTTATACACTTCCAAAATTATCAGTACTGTATGATGTATTTTATAATTAACTTATTAATACTAAGTTAAAAACAAATTTAATAAATACCAATGACCCCATGGGCTTGTAATATTCAAAATTAACACTTATAATGGTAATTTGTACATTTTATAACTTAACCTTTTAATTGATGATTAAAAGGTACACTAGTCTCTCCCCAATGCCACCGTTTTCCACGTAGCCTCGCTTTTTTAATGTAAGGAAGGAGGGGAGAGAAAAAGAAACACACAAGCAAAATCCTTCAGAATGACTTTCAATGTCATTTTATTGCATTCCAAAACCTTCGGAATAATTTTACGGATAGCAATGCACAGAAAGGATCATACTTCGGAAAGACGTATATATACGTCCGGGGCACCTAACGCTTTAGCTGAGCGAGACGTTTATATACGCTGGTGGTACTTAAGAGGTTTGAGTTGTATTGTAGCTGTAGCGTCAAAGTATAGTATTATTGAATTCAATATATTCTTACTGTATTGAAGGGGTGCGCGATGAAAATTCTGATCGAATATTGGGTCGCCAACATGGAAAGTTTGAGAAGCACTACCTTAAAGCATTTATTCCATGAGTGGGAATCGATAAAGCTTATTAAGCTCGGTAAATCAATTTTTTTCTTGGGACTACCTCAGGGCAGATAGCAAAGCGCTTTTCAATTTGGAAAATAATCAGTCGACCATAAAATACATATCGAATTTTAATTCTTCGTGTATCTCTTTTCCCTATTGTGCCTTGTAAGAACATCGAAACAATTAAATTCTTGAAGTAGAGGTTTTATTGTTCTTATAATGGAAAGTATTTAATATAATAATGGTCCTTTGATCAAGAGACAGCCTACAATATAATGGGAATTTCGATTCTCCTTTACGATTTATTATAGTGTTTAATGAAGCCTACTTTCATTAGTGATGTCTGGTATACCATTGTTTTGTGTGGATTTTAATGTGCGGTGCCGAAGTATGTCTGATTTATATTAGTTTTTTTTATCGAAATGTTCATTGGAAGTAAAACATATTAGAATATGTTTTTTTTTTAAGAATAATAAATAAACTTAGGATATTACATTTTGTACTTCCGTATTTCAACATATTTCGTATTTTCCAAAGTTTCTATTGACATTTGGATATTAAATTGTTGTAAAAGATGTTATAGAAAGTAATTAATTAATTAAATTAAATAGGATTTTAAACTATTTTTAAAGGTTTACTCAAATATTTTATATATGAATAAAGTGTTTTCTCATTTTTAAAGTGTGCATTGATAACAGGGCTTATAAGTTTCATTTTGACAATATTTCAATCAATTTTGCACTTCATCCACCTGAATTGCCCTCAGAGGAAAACAGATAAATATTTATTAAAATTCGTTCAACTGCGAAAAAGCTTAATTTTAAATATTTTTGGCATTTTGAGAATGAAAATGCATTTTAAAACATTTTGACATTTCAATCAAATGGTGCAGATATCTTAAAAGACTAACAAGGAGAATGCAGGGTCTTGGAGTCACGGATTTAGTTCAAATTCTGTAAGATGGCAGATTGAGTTTTCCTGTTGATAAGGAATATATATATATATATATATATATATTATAGGGGACACCAATACTCAACTTTTTTAGATATTTGCAATAAGCTCAATTCATGTGACGTCATAGTCACATGATAGTGAAAGGCACGATATTCTAGCTAATCAATTAAAAACTCGTGTGACGTCATGCATAATCACACGATAAAAAACTATCTAGAACTTCCAGCTAATCAGTTAACGCACTCCGGTGTTGCCAAATTTTGCTCTTTTCAGAAACTTTCTCTTCAAAAGTACATATGTATACAATGTGCATTTTATTTAAAAGTATAAATATTAAAAAAAATAGGATTTTTTTTTTAATTTAAAAATATTTTTTGAAGAATTTTTTTTCCTAATGTTTAAACATCTTTACCCAAATATGAAATTTAAAACTAACTGAATTTTACAAATAGAACAACAAGTACAATTAATTTAATGTTTGTTTTGTATTCAATGGAAAACACGTGTTTGTTTTTATCATGTGACTTCATGAATTGAGACCATTGAAGATGAAATTTACTCGTTAAATTCAGTTACGCAGCAAACGATTACACATAATGGGGTTAGCGTAGCATATACGGAACGGTGTTCATCTTCGTTAGGATCCAGGTTCGAGTCCATGGAGGGTAAATAACTGTTTTTAAATTTTATGTCTATTTTTACACATAAAGATAAGTAATGGAGTTTAAATTAAATTGGAAATGAAATGTCTTTAATGACTAAAAATCTTAAAAGAGTTTTATTTATCATTATCATTTGTATAAATATAGAATAATGTTTATATTACAAAACAATAAAAGCTTTTCTCAAGAAGAACAGGAGAAAAGCTTTTTAACTGCCGGTTAATCAAGCAAGGAAACAATAAATAAAATATTTATCAGATTAACAGAATTAGTATAAAAATATAACTAGCTTCTTACCCCTCATTGTCCATACAATGGTGGAACGTCATAAAAGCAATTGAAACATTATTTCGAAAATCTCTCGCGCATCGAATTATTACAGTGTTGTTGCACTGAATTTAACGAGTGAATTACATCTTCACTAGTAAATATCTAACAAAGTATTGATTAGTGTCCCTTATAACGATATATATTCATCAACAGAGAAACTAGATCTACCATCCTACAAATTTTGAACTAAATCTTTGGCCCATAGACAATTGCCCTCTCATTGTAAATAAAAAAATTAATGTGTTTAAGAATTTTTTGAATTAAATGCAATTTACACTTTTATATGTGATTATACTGTGATTATGTTAGTGTGTACATGGTTTAGCTATAACATTTGCAACGAATAGTTTAAGATTCTTTCACAAATACGAAATATTCTATCGTTAACCAACCTTCACGGCTTCGCTTTGAAGAGTGGCAATATTTTGGAAAAAAATCAATCGAATTTTCTTAGATACCAAAAGTTTTATTGGTATACGCGTTCTCTATTTTTGAAAAAAATATTTCGCTTACTCAGAATAAAGAGCTATCCCACAATAAACAACTCAGTTAATTATTTGAGTGCACACAACAAACAACATCAGAAATTATTCTACTAGTTTTAGGAAATTTGTTCCTCTGCCTAAAAAATCTCTGGGATATATCAGGCCAGAATTAAAGAAAAATACTCGGTTCAGATAAAAATGGTTTCTAACGATAACATTTAACATAATAAAAACGTAATCGTTTTATTCAAAGTGTAATAAATATACAAACAATTATTGACTGTAGAAAAAAAATATCCCAGACATTCATCATTACTACTGCTAAATTCATACACGCGATTTTAACTGGCTCAAAACAGCATTGTTATAGATATTTGGAATATGAGCATCAATATTCTCTTCTCCTGATGCGTGAAAATATTTAAGTGTAATTTTCCAAGCGAATTAACTTAAGGATTAGAAGATGAAGTTACATCCTCGGCGCAAGAGATTTTGGCTGATTTTCGGGCATAGTTTGGAGTAAAATGCTTTTTATGGATCGTTGAATACATTAAGCAAAAGGAGAGTTAATGTACATTCAGAAAAGGCAATTGATATGAAACATGTAATTCGGAAATAAATGAGCATTGTTCAACTATTTAAATTACATTTATTATTTAAATTTTGCATTCCGATATTTTTATTAAATTTATAAGATTCATGAATGAGTGCTTAGTCTCAATTGTAAAGTTCAAAAACTGAGAGTATGTAATATTAAAAGAAAGGAAAGAGAGAAAAAGAGAATGTAATATTGTAGCGTAGATTAAACTTATGTGATAATTGCATACTTAAGTAAAACGATAACAACTCTCGACAGCCACAATCCAAGACTTTATTCAACGCATGAAATATTTCTCTACATTATATACAGCGAAAAAAGTTCCAGAACTTTCCATAACTATTAATAAATACAGTTAACTTTAATAAATACAATTACAAATAATAATAATAAAAGCACGAGAGAAAGAAAGAATTGCAATTAATAAAAATAAGCACGAAATACCGAAAGAAACTAAAGTCAATAAAAAGAAAACTAAAGTTATTTTTGGCAAGTCACCCGAAGTTTGGGTTGTGAGTCCAAGTATCTATGGCAACCGAAGTGAACTATTTTTTCCACATTATTAAATTACCTCTTCATGACGTAGATGTAATTAAATATATACCCTCAATCTTATTTTTTAAAAATGGTTGATATGTGTGTTTATAATTAATCAAATTGCAATTTAGATAATAAAAATACAATTTCGAATTCATATTGCCTTTATATACTTATAGCGTTCCTCAGTACTTTTGTAATAGACATAAAGAGTGTTTTTTTCCAGGTGTAGAAGTTTAAGTTGGCATTTCTTTCCAAGATGGCGACCGATTTAAAAGCTGTCAAGTGATTTATTCTCAGTTTGGTTTTGCAATTCATCAAAACGATCATCAAGCAAGGCGTAGATTCGTCGAATGGGCCCAAAACGAGATTGCCGTTGTTCTCGATTTTCATAAGCGAATTTTGTTTAGCGATGAAGCGCACTTCTGGTTGAATGGCTCCGTCAACAAAAAAAAACTGCCGCATTTGGAGTGAAGCTAATCCACAAGTGTATGTCGAAACACCGTTACATCCAGAAAAACTGACTGTTTGGTGCGCTTTATGGGCTGGTGGAATCCTTCTTCAAAAACGATGAAGCCCACAACGTTACAGTCAATGGTGATCGGTATAGAGCCATGATTACTAACTTTTTCATTCCTGAATTGAACAATCATGATGTCCAGGAGCTGTGGTTCCAACAAGACGGCGCAACATGTCACACAGCTCGTGCCACAATCGATTTATTGAAAGACACGTTTGGTGACCGCCTAATTTCACGTTTTGGACCTGTGAATTGGCCTCCAAGATCTTGTGATTTAACACCGCTAGACTATTTTCTGTAGGGCTATGTAAAGTCATTGGTCTATGCGGATAAGCCACAAACGCTTGACCATTTGGAAGACATCATTCGCCGTGTTATTGCCGATATACGGCTACAAATGTTGCAAAAAGTCATCAAAAATTGGACGTTCAGATTGGACTACATCCGAGCCAGCCGTAGCAGTCATATGCCAGAAATCATATATAAAATGTAATGCCACAAGATTATCTTTCGAATAAAATAAAAATTCATATCAATCAAATAATACATCGTTGTTTTATTGCAATTTAAAGTTCTATACCTCTAATAAAAACACCCTTTATAAGATGTAAGAATGATAAATACTTCTCGAAAATTATGTCAAATTGTGGTGATAAAATATTTAATATTTCCATTTCGGTTTATTAAATTTTACGATTGTCACTAATCAATTGCATCTAATCAAAACATAATACATAGATTACTATATATCCCATTAAAAGTAGAGAAAAACGCACTGTCTGAATAATAAAAAAAACCTTCAAAAATTATTTATATTAAAACGATTAGTATTAAAATTTAAATAAAAAATGACTATCTTACTCAATAACACACACACACATATATATATATATATATATATATATATATATATATATATATATATATATATATATATATATATATATATATATATATATATATATATATATTTACGCTTATCGTGTAAAATTTTTACATTCAGATACTAAAAGATTATAACTATAAAATAAACACACATATTTCGTAAATATCTTACTTCAAAAAATTGTCACGTTCCAAAAAAGCAAAGGTATCTTATGAAGGAGAAAATAGTTACAAGTACTTTCCAAATTAAACGATATCTCAAAATAAAAATTTTATCTCTGCGAAAAATATTAAATTAAATTTGTTTTTAATTTATTATGGATTTTGGTTTTGGTATTATTTTAAAGTTTGTATAAGAATAGAACTGCTCTCCAGGTACGAAAAGGAATAACTGAAATCAAAATTTTTCCTACAATCTGCGTTGATCTTGACGTTAAAAGTTTTTATTTTGATATATATAAGTTAGTATTTTTATTATAAAATATTTTATTAAATATTTGTTTCATATATATATATATATATATATTGTTCTTCTTTAGAATGTTGAGCAATTACTTTAAACTACCTTAGACGGATATTGATAATTTTGAAATGTTCTTTTTAATTATAAAGGAATGACAATTCCTCAACGGACAGACAATAATTTAGGTTCTCATTGTTACTATTATCCAAAAATTGAATTTTTGTTAATTCGATTAAAAAAAATGTTTACTCTATTTTATTTATAGTACATTTATAAAGCTTAAAATGTTTAAAACTTTTTTCCTCAATAATCATTGTTTAATGATTAATAAGATACAATACATTTTATCTTGAATAAAATTATCCATTTATTTTTAATATGGTTATTTTCAAGACTATAGAACGTGTCAATCACACTTTATGGAAACGATTTTATAATTTATTTTCTCATTTACATTTTGAAATAAAACTTTGATAACTGCAGAATAATCCAACGATATTAATTTTCTGTAAATTGAATGCAAATAAAAATTTATTTTGAAAATGTCTTTTAGAAATGATAGATTGCTTGAAGGCTATGTAACTACTATTTCCAAGGAGAAATATTTGTATCAGCGTACTATAAAGCAGTGTAAAATTCTCAGAAATTGTATTTCAAAATAAGTAATATAAAAAATAAGTCAATTTCTACTTAGATCAACAAAGAAAAAAATTATTTTAGCTACTTTTTTATTAAATAGTTACAATCAATATAAATATTTATATACATATAGAATCCCAACATTAAATTATAATTAATTTTTATTAATTAACATTAAAGTATCGTTGTGTCATCCAAAACAATCGTGTATATAAAATTTCAGTTCAACTGAATGCTTTAAAACGTGAGAAAAATAACCTTTTTAAGGTTTTGACACGTCACCAAAATGGTCGCTATGTCGCCAAAAAAGATGCAAAAGTGGCTGTACTGGTAATTCTTTAAATAATTAGCTTTAATCAGTTATTTTTATTAATTATGATTAAATTACTGTATTGTCATCCAAAATATTCATGTATATAAAATTTTAGTTCAATTGAGCGCTTTAAAATGTATTTTATTAACGATTGAAAATGCCACCAAGATAAATAAATATATCGAGTGAGTGAACTAATAGTAGGAATTGAAAATATATTTAAAATGTGTTAAATTTTTGCAGGGAAATAGCTTCTTCCTACTAATAAAAATGAAAATATGAGCACAAAAACTCATCCCAAAACTGTTTGAACTCAGGCAAATGTCAAGAAAGTGAAGTCTCTGAACCTAAAAGAAAATTCACCGACTCAAAGAACATTGCATTGCAACTGGAATGTCTTCCGGCACTATAAATAAAATCATTCATAAAGCTTTAAACTAAAAAAAGATGCTTAAATCTAAAGTTCATCAACTCTTGACAAAACGTATTGCAGAAAGAAAACACATATTGCAGAAAACCTTCTGAAATATACACATCTGCTGAAAAATGGAAATATCGTGATAACACTCGATAATACATAGGCATGTTTAAGTGGCTATAATAAAAAAGATCACTTATATATTGTTCAACAGTAGGAAATTACCGTTCAAAATGGCTTCGTCAGTGTACAGAAAAGTTCCCAAAGGGATTCATGCTATTTGCAGGTATTTGTTCATTGCCAATTAAAAATTACAAAAAAAAGTCTCAATAAAGCAAACATTAATCCACTCTGCTATCAGCAAAATATTTTGCAACCAATTTTTGAAATTTATATATATATATATATATATATATATATATATATATATATATATATATATACTAAATATATATACACTGCTGGACAATTGCTAAGGACGGATCACAAATTGCTATGTAGCATAACATTAAGCGAGACATGAGGCCTAGTAGGATAAAATATAGTTGCCACACTGTTCAGACATTAGAATAAAGAATATTTATTGTTCTGAAAGTACAAAAGCTGTGAAACATCTAAAAGAAAAAAATGTTCATTTGATCTGCGTTCGGAGAAATGAAACAATGCATCTAAAAGTCAGCAGGCACCTTAAAGAAAGGTATCAGTACGGGATATGTCCACCGTGGAGTGTGATGCAACATTCCACACGTCGTACCATACTTTACACAACATTATCCAGCAGCTGTTGAGGCAATTTATCCCATTCCTCTGTGAGTGCGCGGATGAGGGTGTTCTTGTTTGTCGGAGGATAGTTTCGACCAGCAATTTGCCTATCCAAAGAATCCCACAAATTTTCAATGGGGTTTAGATCTGAAGAATGCGCTGGCCATACGAGACGTTGAATACCCTCACTGTCTAGACAATCCTGAACAGCGAATGTTCGATGACACGTTGCGTTGTCGTCCATAAAAACAAATTTATCACCGACAGCACCACGGAAAAGACGAAGATGAGGAAGTAGAACTTCATCAATGTATCGTTGGCCCGTCATAGTCCCATTCGCAACCACATGTAGGCGCGTGCGGCCATTGATCATGATGCCGGCCCACACCATGATACTGCATGTCGGATATCGGTCCTTTTCCTGGATATTTTCTGAACGATAAGCAGTACCACTCTCGCGCCAGATCAGTTGGCGTCTACAATCCGATGACAGACTGAACCTACTCTCATCTGAGAATAGTACGCATGCCCAGTCCTGTTCAGTCCAATTGTGATGCTCACGACACCATTGAAAACGGGCTGTACGGTGCTGTCTGGTCAATGGGACACACACAACAAGTCTGCGTGCGTATAGTCATCCTCCCCTCAAACGTTGGCAACAGTTTTTCGGGAGATCTGCTTTCCTGAGGCAGTAAGAAACTGATTTGCCACCTGCTGAGCTGTGGTGCGCCTGTTCCTTTTTGCCGATAGGACGATATATCTGTCTTCTGCAGGCGTCGTACTTTTAACACGATCTCCCCGTGCCGTCTACTACACATTCCAGTAGTTTTAAATGACTTCCACAGCCGTGAAACAACGCTGTGAGCGATGTCGAACTCCCCTGGCAACATCTGTTATTTTTCGCCCTTCTTCGATCTTTCCAATAATTCGGCCACGCATGAAATCAAATGTGATGTCGGGAAGACAAGCCAAAAAATTTTAAGTTCGTCTATTAAATCTTTCCTGTAAAACTTTGACTTGAAACAACAACTGTCCACACGCGTCAAAACCTTTAAAGCTCTTATGAACGCTATCACGTGATGAACAGACGTGGAAAAAATTTGCATACTCATACTTCGTCTTACTAATATCCCGCACTTATTCTAATTTTCCACATTTTGCTTCCTTTCATTTTGTGTTTGCTATGGATGATAGTGTTATCCGTCCTTAGCAATTGTCCAGCAGTGTATATATAGCTTTATATCTCTAAGACTCAACCCGCACGAAAGTGCGGTTAAGATATTCTTATACGTTTTTACTTTTGGAATAGTCGTATGTAAAGAACCGCGAATCAAATACGTGAGAAAGTTTACGGGAAGTGTAAAGGATTACTTTTTATCAATAGACGATGATTGCGCGGTCCATGTTTTACTTTTAGGTTAAATCTAGCTTTGTTTTCCAATGCCACGAAAACACGTTTTCTTTTTATCTGTCGTAAAAAGGTAATTATCAATAGATTTCTAATTGCTTACATACACATTTTTGTATTAATGTTTAAATATTTGCAAAAAAGAAAAAATATTATTTACTCTATTAATGTTGGTTGTAGGACCCGTGGTTTCCTTACCCGCACGATCGTGCGGGTTGAGCATTACTTGAGTCACAGCAGTTTTAAAGGTAAATACTTACCCGTATGAATTTTCTTTTCTTTGTCATTAATTTTGATGAAAGCTTACGTAAAAATGAATTATATAGTTATGTAATTAATACCAAATTTTTTGGGGTATCGCCATGAATGAGTCCATTTTTCTTCTTTCTCTCTCTCTCTCTCTCTATTGCAATTAATTTTCTTTTTCATACATTTGTTGATTAGTATAGCAATTTTATCCTCTCTACAGATATCTGCATTTATATCTCTTCCTCCTCCCCCTCCAAAACACTCTGTGTTTTCAGGTGGGAGTTAGTGTGGTGTGGTTTAAATATATTTAATTTTTTTCTTAAAGAATACATTTTCTGATACATTTTACTATTTTTCATGGAATATTGTACTGACTCTCTCTCTTAACCAAAAACTTTTTGAGGTTTCTAAAAAGGTAAATAATTCTCACAGAAGAAGAAAATTTTCATTTGATGAATAAATCAGATTGATCATAGATCAAAACATAGTAATGTGAAAACTGTTAAATTGAAAATTAAAGTAAAATTCTTCAATTTTTTCATTGTGTTATGTATTATGCTTAGTTCTATGTAATGAAAAAACGTGCCTTTTTTTGAGCGTTTTGGGCAAAAAAAGTGACCGTTTAAGGTGTCTGTAGTAAAATATTTGTTTAAATTAGGGTTCTAAATTTATGAATTATTTACTAATTTTGTTTAATCCGTATCGTATCATCATTCCCTCTATCTCATTCACAGTACACAATCAACACGTAAAATATGTATTATTGAGTGTTGTATACCTAGAGTGTAGAATATTATCTTAATATAGACTTTCCCCTACCGTTTCTATGGTGATTTATAATTAGAGTTGTTTACCATACTGATAATTACGAGGGTATTCTTATGAGAAAATTATAACCGCATATTGTAGTTCGAAAGAGACATGCTTATCAAAGCATATGGGTTTCACTAACAAGTAATATTCCGCATCTTTCAAACAGTTTTCTGAAATTGCAGCAATTTAAGATAAATATGTTAACTTTTTGTTAAAGATAAAATAAAAAAGAATAAATAACAAATCTAAGAAAAGTAGTAGAACTTTTCATTTCTTATTGGGATAATTTATGATTATTCATTCTGAAATTTTTGCAGAGTGATTTAAAAAGTTTTAATTAAGAAATTATGGAGAAAAATACTCTTCTTTATTTACATTACTCAATTTCGTTTGCTTTCTTGTTGGACTAATCATTTAATGGTATTTGGGTACTTTTCCGTTGCAAAGGAACAAAACTCGCCAAGTAGGCTTTATTGAAGCGTTTCTCAAAATGTCAGGCGCACTTGAAGACCATTTTGGCGACTTGGCTATCATGTTGGCTACCATTTTTGGTGGTTTCGGGACCCTCCAGATTCGTTCAGAAATTAGTAGAGAAATACACTAATTTCAGGACCTATGGCGCAAGCGGGTCTTTCTCAAATCATTTATGAGGGATATAAAATATAATTAGATATTCGCCGAAAGTCAGTCAGTCTGGTTTTGACTTGCGATCAATTGGTGTTGCTCTGATTGTTGAAACGATTACTGATTACTTCGGCTGTTGAAAGAGCGATTGCTTATGAATAATCTTTTGTGTAAGTATATTCTAAACACCGATAATTATGTCCGAGTACTGTTGAATATGTAAATACCTTATGAGATTTATTCTGCGAATATTGCTGCTGAATCCTGCATTTCAGTCCTTCTGAAATTTTCGATTCTTGCAACCCAATTTCCAGTCATAATTTCCATTGCGCCCCCTTTCTCCATACCATAACAATGCATTGAATTCAATAATACTATGTTTTGATGTTAAAGCTACAATACGACTTTAAACTCTTAAGTCCCACCTACGTATATAAATGTCTTGGTCAGCGAATGTATTAATTGGTCCGAACGAATATATACGTATTTCCGAAGTACTATCTTTTCTGTGAACTTCTATCCATAGAATGGTTCCGAAAGATTTGTAATGCAATAAAATTAACTTGACAGTGTTTTCGAAGGATTTACGCATTTCAGAGGATTTGCTTCTTTATTCCTCATTTATCCCCCCCTCCCTCAATACATCTCATGCGCGAGCCTACATGAAGAAACAGTGTCATTGGGGAGGGAACCGTATAACTTTTAATCTCGGCATTTAAAGGATTAATTATAAACATTATCAAGATTATCAAGATAAGTGTTACTTTTTGTAAACTGCTGGACAATTGCTAAGGACGGATAACACTATCATCCATAGCAACCACAAAATGAAAGGAAGCAAAATGTGGAAAATTAGAATAAGTGCGGGATATTAGTAAGAAGAAATATGAGTATGCACATTTTTTTCCACGTCTGTTCATCACGTGATAGCGTTCATAAGAGTTTTAAAGGTTTTGACGCGTGTGGACAGTTGTTGTTTCAAGTCAAAATTTTACAGGAAAGATTTAATAGACGAACTTAAAATTCTTGGCATGTGTCTACCCGCACATCACATAGATGATTTTATGCGTGGCCGAATTATTGGAAAGATCGAAGAAGGGCGAAAAATAACAGATGTTGCCAGGGAGTTCGACATCGCTCACAGCGTTGTTTCACGGCTGTGGAAGTCATTTAAAACTACTGGAATGTGTAGTAGACGGCACGGGGAGATCGTGTTAGAAGTACGATGCCTGCAGAAGACAGATATATTGTCCTATCAGCAAAAAGGAACAGGCGCACCACGGCTCAGCAGGTGGCAAATCAGTTTCTTGCTGCCTCAGGAAAGCAGATCTCCCAAAAAACTGTTGCCAGACGTTTGAGGGGAGGAGGACTATACGCATGCGGACCTGTTGTGTGTGTCCCATTGACCAGACAACACCGTACTGCCCGTTTGCAATGGTGTCGGGAGCATCACAATTGGACTGAACAGGACTGGGCATGCGTACTATTCTCAGATGAGAGTAGGTTCAGTCTGTAATTGGATTGTAGACGCCAACTGATCTGGCGCGAGAGTGGTACTGCTTATCGTCCAGTAAATATACAGGAAAAGGACCAATATCCGACATGCAGTATCATGGTGTGGGCCGGCATCATGATCAATGACCTACATGTGGTTGCGAATGGGACTATGACGGGCGAACGATACATTGATGAAGTTCTACTTCCTCATCTTTGTCTTTTCCGTGGTGCTGTCGGTGATAAATTTGTTTTTATGGACGACAACGCAACATGTCATCGAACACTAGCTGTTCAGGATTGTTTAGACAGCGTGGGTATTCAACGTCTCGTATGGCCAGCGCGTTCTCCAGATCTAAACCCATTGAAAATGTGTGGGATGCTTTGGGGAGGCATGTTGCTGGTCGAAATTATCCTCCGACAAACAAGAACACCCTCATTTGTGCACTCACAGAGGAATGGGATAAATTGCCTCAACAGCTGCTGGATAATGTTGTGCAAAGTATGGTATGACGTGTGGAGTATTGCATCACACTCCACGGTAGACATATCCCGTACTGATACCTTTTTTAAGGTTTCTGCTGACTTTTAGATGCATTGTTCCATTTCTCCGTACGCAGATCAAAAGAACATTTATTTTTCTTTCAGATGTTTCACAGCTTTTGTACTTTCCAGAACAATAAATATTCTTTATTTCTAATGTCTGAACCGTGTGTCAACTATATTTTTTCCTACTAGGTCTCATGTCTCGCTTAATGTTATGCTGCATAGCAATTTGTGATCCGTTCTTAGCAATTGTCCAGCAGTGTATAAATGACAAGCCCATGGAGTCGCAGGTAATTATTAATTTTGTTCTTAACTTAATATTGTTCAAATACTTATAAAATACATTCTGAGAGGTACTGATATATTTATATAATTGTATTATATTAGTATAAATGTGTATTTTATGTTTTATTATGCCAGAATGTATTTTGTTTGTTTACTTGAAGCAAAAATTAATATATATATTTTTAAATAATCTGTTTTGTTTTCTACTTTTTAATATCCTCGTACCCCCTTGTAGAGTTATGACGCCTCCCTAGAGAGGCACGGATCACATTTTGAGAAACGGTGCTGTATTTCAAGGATTGAATTTTAGACAATAAATTCTCATCACTCTTACAAAATTGTCTTGTTCTTTGCGACTGATTTGTATAAATTCTCGGACCCCAGATACACGTAACAGTATTATGGAATTTAATACATTTTTATTGTGTATGGAACGGGAGGTAATGAAAACTGTAACATTGGGTCGCAAGTATTGAAAGTTTGAGAAACATTGCTTTACTGGCCACAACAAACCGATTATTTCTCTGTTTTGGCTAAATTCCAAATTTGTGTATTGGTTTTTTATCTATTTGTGACGTGAAAAAGGTGTTACTGAGGTAAGAAAATTCTGAAACTTACTATATGAAATGTGGTGGTAAATGTTACCAAATTGAATATTTTATTTAGCATCGGTTGTATCATTTTCGGCAACTATATCTCTTGCGCCGACTAAGTGGAAAATACCGGGTTTATTGATTTATTTATTTTTGCAATTTACCCTTTATTCACATTAATAGATCTTTTTCTATTTTCTCTTTGACCGTATACTTTGTGTACTATCTCTGAGAATAAAGTTCAATGAATGAAGTCAGAACGACCGATCTAGCAACACTGGTGGAGCAAGAAGCTGCAGATGCGTAGTGGCAGTTGCCGACCATCTGCCCCCTCCATTGTTCAGTTGAGTGTCGTTTGCGTTACGTGTAAGGCTCGTTTCACAAAGTGCTTATTTAGTGCGTACGCTCTTAACTGAGAACAGGAAAATATAAACGTACAAAAGATGAATTTAAAATTTTATTTTAAGCGTATCATGCATGGAAAGAAGCGTATTTGATCCTGGTTGGTGTCTATGAAGATCAAGAACTGGGCATGAAGTTCGTACGAGTGGTTCGCCCGTTTTACAGAAGACTGGGTAAGTCTTTCTGACAACTACCGTAGTGAAAGACCGGTAACTTCCGTCAGTTACCAAAACATTGAAAAAGTGAGTAAATTAATCACGAAAGATCGTCGATTGACTGTGCGAATGACAGCTGGACGATGAATGTTGCAGGGTAAATTGAAATTTTGACCCGTTTCATGAAACGTCTATGCAGGATGCGACCGCCATATGCACAACAAAGTTCATAGATTTTGATCACGACAATGCTCGTCCTCTCACAGCCATTATCGCCATAGTTCCTGGCAAAAAAAAATGTTTGTGCAAATTGAAAATCCACTTTTCTCGCCAGATCTTATGCCTCCAGACTTCTTCCTATTCCCACAACTCAAACTCGCTTTGAAAGGAAAGAGATTTGACGATGTTTCTGATATCCAACGAAACGTGACGAGTCTTTTCAACTCCATATCAAATGAACACTTTTTGCAAAGTTTCCAAGACTTGTATAGCAGATCTCAGCGGTGCATATTTATTGGAGGTGATTATTTTGAAGGACAGTTAGGTAGCAATCGTAAATATTTCATTTACGTTAATGTTACAGAATTATTCACCGAACTTTACTGTCCGAGACTGTATGATGATGATGATTTGGCATTGAAGTTTGCCTTACTATTTTACTGAACTTTACTTTACTTCTCTAGCACCAGCTTCATTTTTTCGATAGTTTTATGGTAGTTTTATATAGAAAGGGGGTAGGCAGCCTATGGCGTGCGTGTTACATGTGACACGTGGTACAATTCTCTCAGTTGCACTCTGCACTACAATACAATCTTGTCAATTTTTGAGTGGAATGGAGCTAATAAATTTGTAATGAACTTTATTTGACTAATACCTCCAGAAATATGAACATTTACGAAATTACAAAAACAAAATCAGAAAGATAACTTTGAAGTTTACAGCTATTTTCAAAACTATTAAATATTGCTGCTGGATAGATTTAATTGTTCAAAGAGAGAATTTTGCATGTACTCTGCCTTACGCTTTTGGTTCTACATATCTAAGTAAAAAATGTCGTCATATGAAAAATATTTCAAGTACGCAAAAATATTTAAGAACTGAATGCTTAGAATGGTGTCAAATTGAAAGTCATAAATTATACCCATGATTTTGTGATATGAAAATAAAGTGGTGCAAGTACTAGGTTCACATTAAAATTTCCTTTTATCTTTTTATTTAACTATAATGAACTTAAATACTTATATTTTATGTAAATGTGCTGTCTATTTTTAATTTAATAAATATGTTTAAAAATATATACTATGTATACAATTTTATTTTTGTTGAAGAAATAGTTATATTTTATGCTGATTTTATAATGTTAACATATATCTTTAAATGATACAAAATTAATATATAGTGAAACTGTAAACACCTATATTATTGAACTATGCATCAAAATTATCGTGGGAATCAAATTGTTTCAAAAATATTGCACAATATGGCACGCTGAATCATATTGGTGGATTGTTTTGGAATGAAGAACCATATTAGTTGGTTTGCTTGGCACACTACAGATAAAAGGTTGCCCATCCCTGTTGCAGACCAAAATGCTTTCCAACAGATATTCCGATTATGTTTAAGGGCATCTGAAATATGTATTTTAGTATTCAAAGTGATTGGTTTTATTTTTCGATTTTGTTGTAAGTGAACTAAATGCCATTATATGTAAATGCTAACGAAAATGTTTAAGCTATAATTTATAAAACAGAGGTATTTAAATGTATAACTTACCAATTATTGAATTCTGAGTAAATTTAATAAATATTTGTTACACCTTTCTTTTGAAATATGACCAAAACGTAGATAATATGAAAAATACGGATTTAATCTTTGGCTCACACATTCTCATAATTCTTTTTTAAGAAATGAAACCTTTTGTCTGCATATTTTTTATGCCTGAAACTTCTTTTGATATGTTTAAAAAGTGGCAGTCACAGTCATTTGTGCAATTCTCACGAATAGAAATCACATGACATTCCACTTTTGAAAAGTTGCAGTTATAAAAAGAATATCAAATGTGAAAACTGTCTCCTTAATATTTCGGTCCATTGTGTTTAATCAAAATACCGTGTAAAAAGAGAAAACAACTTTTATTTTTGAGGTATCCGACACGTCCGGGGTTCCCTTTTTAACAAAGTAGAATATGTAAACATCATAAATGAATCTTAGGTCTCAATACCAATAAATACTAATATTCACCTCAAACTCAGTGGCACAACAGCCCATGAGGATAGGGCATACTGTGCCAATTCCAGTATACATTACTATTGGGCGCTGAGGTGAATCAGCAGATGTTCCGACCAGGTGGTCAGTCTGAATCAATACCCCCAGTGCTTAAGTCCCCAAGTAAGCTTTGTACTCATTTATCGACCCACTGCAGTAGGGATGAAAGGTTGAGTTGACCTTGCCCGCCCAGTAATAGAACCCGGATATGTGGCGTGGAAGCGCAATACGCTACCTCTCAAACACCGGGCCTATTATTTAACTAACAATATTTAAACTAAGTTACATAAATTTTAGGTAAATGACAATTATAATTGAAATTTTAGTAACATTTTTGAAAAGCTTCAAAGCAGTTAGAGAAAAATAATAAACTTATATTAATAAGAGTATTACTAAAATAAATTAGATGCATTTATCCAAGGAATGCACTAAAATGTTAATGTTTTATTAAAGTTTGAAAAATTTTGAGCTGATTGAGAAAACATAATAAGAAAGGTGACGTTCTTTATGAGACCATTATTGAAATAACAAACCATAACTCAAAAAATGTATATACGATAAGAAATATTTTAGTGTACATTCTATAGAAAATAACATAAATATCAGGTTCAAAAAGTTTTAAATAAATATATTTGTAACATTTTGAGTTATCATACATGCCATGATAGATCCTAAACAATTGAAATGCCTACTTCTGGTACATCAGAGACCCACTTCCGATTTTTATAACTTTATAAAATTGAATGTAACTTGGCCTCTAGGTAGTGTACAAACAAAACAAAGTATGTTTTGTAACGATAAAAGATAGCTCTTTTCACAATAAAATAAATAACAAAGATATATGTCTTGATCAAATTTGGTCATTTACAACGTGTTCGCATACCATAAATTCGTGTTGAACTAAAATTTTTTTAAATAGTTTGTGTCAAAGCAGAATTGTATGCATATTCAGATCGAAGTTATATGAAGAGAAAAAGAAAGCGTTACTAATTGAATGCTATCTACGCGAAAAAGATATTCTACGGTATGGAGATTAATATAAAAGAAATTGAGAAGTAATTTTAAAATTTATAATATTCCCACAATAGAGTTTAATTCTCGTAAAAAATGAAAATAAATCTTAATTTTAGTTTGAGGATTTTCTCTGTACTCAAATTAAAAAACTAATTTTTCTACAATAAAAATAACCAAAACCGATGATTATTGATAGAAATGAGTCCTCGAGAAGATAGTAGTACAATGTACCTTGCTATTTTTCATATGTAGTTCAAGCTCAATTTCCCCACACCGCCAAATCAGTCCGATCCAAGCTTTCTTCGGTTTTCCGTTTCGCCGTACATTGCAATTTCGACACTAGGCTCGTTTTGAGAAATTTAATACTGAAGAAGCTATTAAATGTACCTAATGTTTTTTATCATGTGGCGTCGTGGACGGTTAGCGGCATGATATGCTCACAGCTAATTGTCGAAATAAAATTTGATTTTATTAGCTCAAACAAACAATTATTAACAATGCGACAAGTCTCTTTGCGCCTAGCAGGTAAAATCAGCCTCTTTCAGACGTTGGATTTAATTCTCCCACATCTCTGCATTGTCCAAAGAGCACTCCACCGTAGTTCTCTGTAGTTCCACTCGTTAGGTTAGACAACGGCGTTCATCCACTTTTCCTTCCTCTTACTCCAGGAAAATCCGCTTTTGTCTTGAATCCAATCCCCATCTCACTAGAAAATGCTCCTATTAAGCTCCAAGGGTGGTTCCACTACACGCCCTCGCCATTTCTCATTTGAAGGCCCCCAAAGTCTTCACACGACCCTAGGACTCATTAGCGCACTATTGGCAAGGACCTAACAATCGCTCACTCTGGTCTTTCTTGAATGCACCAGCACCAGAGGGCTCGTCCACACATCTGGACACTTTGACCACCACGTCACCATTCTTTCTTTGAAGCAATTCTCCCGCCGTCCTTCTAGACATCAGTCTCCTTAGTCAGACAAGCCCCGTTAGTGTCACACAACGGGGCACTGTTGTATCTTTTACGGCTTACAGACATATTGAGGTTGCTGACATAAGATCAAACAATGGACAATGACCCCAATGCCACGGACAGAGTCTCCAACCCACAAGCGAGCCACCTGCTCTAATCTATCAAGTTAGACTTGTACAGAAGGGTGGTGGTCGTATCAATGCGCCGTTGTTACAATCCTAATTATTTAGAAGGTGTCCTCTCAACGGAATGAATGGTGAAAAATACTAAAATACTAGTTTTGTTTTAATAAACTCTATTTGAATTTTTACCATAAAAAGGCCCAGATGCCTAAATTTCCTTCTTCTCCCCGTAGTACTCAGAAAAAAAAAATCAAATTTTATTTTCCTTTCAACAGAATACCGCACAACATCTTTTCCGCATACATATAGATTCTGAAATTCTGAAAAAAAAATTCTATCCACTCATATATATATATACATGCATGTAAAGGGTGTTTTTTTAGAGGTATAGAACTTTAAATTGCAATAAAACAATGATGTATTATTCGATTGACATGAATTTTTTTTATTAGAAAGATAATCTTGTAGCATTACATTTTAAATATGATTTCTGGCATATGACTGCCACGGCTGGATCGGATGTAGTCCAATCTGGACGTCCAATTTTCGATGACTTTTTCCAACATTTGTGGCCGTATAACGGCAATAACACGGCGAATGTTGTCTTCCAAATGGTCAAGCGTTTGTGGCTTATCCGCATAGACCAATGAATTTACATAGCCCCACAGAAAATAGTCTAGCGGTGTTAAATCACAAGATCTTGGAGGCCAATTCACAGGTCCAAATCGGGAAATTAGGCGGTCACCAAACATGTCTTAGAATAAATCGATTGTAGCATGAGCTGTGTGACATGTTGCGCCGTCTTGTTGGAACCACAGCTTTTGGACATCATGATGGTTCAATTCAGGAATGAAAAAGTTAGTAATCAGGGCTCTATACCGATCACCTTTGACTGTAACGTTGTGGCATTCATCGTTTTCGAAGAAGTACCGGCCAATGATTCCTCCAGCCCATAAAGCGCACTAAACAGTCAGTTTTTCTGGATGTAACGGTGTTTCGACATACACTTGTGGATTAGCTTCACTCCAAATGCGACAGTTTTGTTTTTTTGACGTAGCCATTCAACCAGAAGTGCGCTTCATCGCTAAACAAAATTTGCTTATGAAAATCGGGAACAACGGCAATCTCGTTTTGGGCCCATTCGACGAATCTACGCCTTGTTTGATCATATTTAAAAAGTAATGCCACAAGATTATCTTTCGAATAAAAAAATTTCATGTCAATCGAATAATACATCGTTGTTTTATTGCAATTTAAAGTTCTATACCTCTAAAAAAACACCCTTTATTAAGGGAAAAAAGTAAAGTAAAAGATTATAATGAACACGAATGGCTTTTATTAGAGAGTTATGTTACGACCTGTTTTGCTGAAGCTCTTTATTAAAATTTAAATATGCAAAAAATAGTAATAATAATAATCCAAATTTATAATAAAGTGTAATTAAGTATTTATGATAAAAATCTTTTTTTTTAATTTAAAAAATATATTTTCTCTGAATTTATAAATGTATTTTTTTCACTTCTGTACTACAATGTGTGCAAACATACATATAACTATGAACTAATTAACAATATTAAAAAGAATGGATAAAATCTCATATAAAATCTTACCAATTTATTGCCTTCCTAATCACTTCCCAAAAAAGTCATTTATCTTCACACACTTATTAAGAATGACTTCTTATATCAGTATTTTATCACCTTTTCTTACTTCTTTAATAATATCTCTTTCACCACAAGCACATATTCTTGTAAAACCCGATTACATTGTTGTGATAAATAATCATTTTAGCATGAAACATTTGGAGCATTTCTTTAGTTTAGCTGAATTAATTAGAATTCATTGGAGTAAAATACATCCCGCATACTGTATGCACCCTGGTTTAACCAATCAAGCAATGATAATTCTGAAGAGTCTCAAGCTAGGGAATTATATATTTTTCTCTCTTATCCTGTTGTGCTCGCGTGTAAGCATCAAAGGATTAAACCTTTTGAAAATGATACATAAAGTTTCAAAATTGCTGAAACATAAAATAAGAAAATTATTTTTAATTAACTTCAAGATTAACTTCTCAAAAATTTTATTTTGTAACCAGAAAAAAAATTCTTTTTTGTAAATAATCGCTATATATATAGTAAAAAAAGTAAAAATTACTTAACAATAAATAATTCAATTTTTTGGCTGCATAATTATTTAAAAATAAAATAATTGTATTATTGGACACTTATAATTCGACTAATGCATATATAAGACAATATTCACTCAAAACTAATAAAAAAATTATTTAACTAACAACCACAAATTGAATAAGTTTTGAGAAATGCAAAAAGTATTATGTACTTTATGGAGAGTTTTAACACGGGAGCGGTGACAAGGGGAACAGTTCCCCGAGGCTCATGAAATCGTTAATTTTGGAAAAAAAAAATTTTATCAATGACCTTGATAGAGTATCCTTCTATAAGGCAATCTTCATCGGAACCAGCATGTATTTTTGACATATCTCCCCCATTTTTTGAATGGCAAAAGTTATTTTTTAATCTCAAGGTAGTTGTTTTTACTGAGTTCCCCACGACACCTCTTATGGTGTAAAATACTTTCTATGAGATTGCTACCTTTTTTCCCCGTGAAAAATGTTTGATTGCTGTGTTGCACATTAAGGTTTATGATAAAGGATCAGAATACAAAAAGAGAAATGAGCATCTGTGATCTCTATTAAAAGAAGTTGAAACTGATCAAGCAAGGGAAGAACCTGCTGAAATAAGGCATATTAATCATGATAGCGAAAGTAAACTTGAGAAAGGGGATGAAGAAGAAACGTTTGTGTTGAAAGGAATACTTTCAAACGCTACCTAAAGAACTCCACTAAGAAGAACATGATTTTATAGGAACACTAGCCGTGTTACCCACGCGCTTCACTGGGTATTTCACGATGTTGTATAAATGCATACTGTTTACATATATATGAATTAATGATATCCGACATTAAGAATTCGATTGTATTGAAAAATATATTTATAGCTGTAACTCTCGCCTCTTGATATAAAAAGGACAGAAATTATAATATCTAATCTTTCTATTTATATCTAAAATAGAAGTAAAAAGATTTTTTGCGCTCACTTAACCTAATAATCAAGTGGATTTCCACCAAAGCAACTTTCAGTGGATCTCTACTCCATAAAATAAGCATGCATTCTAAATTTTAAATCTAACAGAGCAAAATCAGAATTTTTATCATCAATACCTCGTTGAGAGCATTCTTAACGGATTCCAATTCAACAAAAGAAGCATGCAAACCAAGTTTTATTACTATAGTCTTAGCAGTTCGAAAAAGGGAATTTTGTCTATCAATACGCCCCAATAACTATCTGCTTCCCCCTGGAGTTGATTTCCGTAAAATCCATTTTTAGTGGAACTCTTTTCAACTAAAGAAACGTGCTAAAAAATTTCAGGTAAATGGGTTACATTCAAAAACACAGGAATTTTTCTATAACACTCCTTAATCCCTCATAACCCCACTTCTTTGTGGGTCCGTTTTCGCAAAACTCTTTGGTATAAGAACTCTATTCCATGAACAGAGCATACCTTCTAATTTTCATGCAGGTGGGTCTATTAGTTGAAAAGCGAAATATTTATCTATTACACCCCTTAATCCCCCTCAGTGACCCTTGGGGATCAATTTTTCCTAAAACTATTTTGTAGCAGATCTCTACAACATGAAAGGATTCCACTTACCAAATTTTAAGATTATACGTCTAATAGTTTAAAAATGGAAATAATTATCTATAACGCCACTTAAGCCCCGCAACGCCACTTAGGAAACGATTTTCACAGAAACTCATCTTATAGCGGATATCCACCTAAGACATGGAATCTGCTTACTCAATTTCAAGATTTTACGTCTAATAGTTTAAAAAAGGAGTTAATTGCCTATAACACCCCTTAATTCTCTACAACACCACTCTGGAGACGATTTTGACAAAACCCATTTTGTAGCGGATCTCTACTCTATGAAAGGAATTCCGCAAACGAAATTTCAAAACTGTACTTCTAATAGTTTAAAAATTGAAATATATATGCATAACGCCCCTTAAGCGCCCTCAATTCCCCTTGGAGGTCTATTTTCGTAAAAATCATTATGTAAGGAATCTCTACTTTATAAAAAAAATCTGTGTACCAAGTTTCACGACTGTACATCTAATAGTTTAGTAATGGAAATAATCATCTATAACTCCCCTTAAATCCCGTAACGCCCCTTGGGGTTCGAACTTTGCAAAATTCGTTCTTAGCTGACGTCTACTCCATGAAGGGAGCCTACCTACCAAATTTCAAATCTGTAGGTTTAATAGCTCCGGAGATATCATGATTAGTCAGTGAGTCAGTGAGTCGCTTTTCTCCTTTATATATACAGATTACTACAAAACACCCTTAGCCCTGTCGAAAAGACGCAAGCTAGAAAAAATATTAACATGTTATAAGTGAATCATCAAAGGACAATAAAACTACAATAAATTGAGTAAAATATGACAGTTTTGCCTTCAAATAACATTCCTATAATGTTAGCTAAAAGTGCCTGTGATTTGATTGATTCAAATAAAAAATCAAAAGTCATTAAAAGTAGGTAATTATACTGTTTCTTACTTAAATTATTCATTGGAATTATGATTTTTATGGTGTACAATAAAAATAGCTATAAAAAATGATTGGGGTGACTCAGTTACCCCTAGCGACCATTAACGTTAGTATCGAGTGCACGCCTGTTCCTGGATTAAAATAACATAATTGTACTGTTGAGTACTTGTTGGTAGATTAAGGGACCTCTAAACTCAGTCGTCTCAGGACCTCTAAACTCAGTCAGACTCATCATACCATACACATTCAATTTAATTAATTCACTTGTTTTGCAGTGCAGAGATAAAAAGATTACAGTTTTACCTGAGGCACTGATCTTATTTTCTAAGAAGTGTCAAATTACGCTATTTAATTATTTTATTTGAAATGATCCTGAGTTCGTATTAGTATAGTGAGGAAATAAGTCAAAATAAATTGTAAAACTAAAAAAAAATCATTTAAATACAAAACCTTTCCAGCTTATCTAGTGCAAGTCAGCACTACGTGGCTTTTAATTCAACTAGCTTATTCTAATAACAAGAAATTAAAGCTAGTTTCTACCCTTATAACCTCAAAACTTCTCCTTATATTTACAATTTTAACATCTTCCTCCCTCTAACTTCAAATAACTTTAAATAGCAAACCTAATCTGCATATATCCTGGTTCCTTCACAGGCTTTCAAATGAATCAAACAATCTAAATGCTAAATTTCCCTAAGGGTTAGTGAAAAACACGTAAAGAACTCGCAACAATTTGAACGAACACTTGATTGAACCAGAACAAGTAGTTTGGAAAAACGAAATAAATAACCATATTTATAAATATAGATGAAAGTTAAAACTAGTTAAGACCGCTCATAAAAAGGATATATATATATATATATATATATATATATATATATATATATATATATATATATATATATATATAACATTAAGGAAATCACTTCATAAACATTAATCAAATTAAGAATTTTAAAATTTTTACTGGAAAATAATCGGCAACGTAAGTATTTCTGTACCTTATATATAATTAGAACCATTTTCCTCAAGACATAATTTCTCAAAACTATAAAATTTAACGCAAATAGATCATTTCTTTTTTTTAAAAAAAAGCCTACTTATTTAATAGTTTCAAAATTCGAAGCAATGTGAATAAACATTTTATTGACATTTTTTAAAAACAACTTATGAATAAAAAACAGGAAAAAATACAATTATAACCATCTGGTGAAAAAAACTGAAAAAAAACATGAATTTGTACAAAGGGAAACCTTCAATCTCAAAGGTTTTCAAACGTGAATAAGATACGCAGGTACACATTATGTGCAACGAGGATATGATGAAGACATTGCAGCTGAACTCATTTTATAAGTAGTACGATACAAGAATTTGAGGACCACGGCCATTGCTGACGACAAAAACTAGTACCTAAATAACTACACTGATGTGCAAAAATTAAGGACAAAGTCGAAAAATTACCATATCAGCTAAACGAAGAGGCAGAGTGGCCAATCAGGAGATTAAGTAAGGTGATGTACGGTAGCACATGCGCAGATATGCAGGTAGACGTAATGGGGGAGTGTCTGAGTAGTATAAAGCATGTTGTCGGTGTAAGATCAGTATTTCTGGCAAAGAGATTGCACGCCGTATAGCAGTTAAAATCACACCGAGTTGCTGCCTCAGCGAGAAATGGCGAATATTCAATCTGTTAGACGACATCTGGATGCTTTTACCAGAGGTCGAATCATTGAGAAGTTGGAGGAAGGCCGCAGTGTGACAAGTGTGACTGCAGAGTTCGGAATTGCTCACAGCATCGTTTCATGACTTTGGAGACAATTTCAAACTACAGGAACAGCTATCCGGGGTTCAGTAGTGGTCGTCCACGAGGAACCACACACGCAGATGACCAATACATTGTCTTACAGGCCAGAAGAAACAGGCGGCAGACAGTGGGAGAAATCGCTAGACACACGACACAGGCGACTGGACAACCGATATCGCGTTTTACCATGGCCAGAAGACTGCACGGTGGTGGTCTGTTTGCACGACGCCCTGTACGGTGTGTACCTTTAACGCCTGCCCATCGGAGAAGGCGTTCTCTGTGGTGCCGGGAACACCGGAATTGGAGAGACAATGAATGGGGACGAGTACTCTTTACAGATAAGAGCAGATTCAGTTTGAGTAGCGATTCTCATCGCATACTCATCTGGAGAGAGCGGGGAAGCCGCAATCATCCCTCGAACATCATTGAAAGGGACAGGTATGGAGGTCGCGGTGTTCTCGTTTGGGAAGGCATCATGCTTGGTAGTCGTACAGACCTTCACATCTTCCACGCAGGTTCAGTCAACGGGACCCGTTATTGTAACGAGATTCTTCTTCCATATGTGCGTCTTTTTAGAGGCACTATGGGTCTGTAGTTCCTTTTCATGAACGACAATGCACCATGTCATCGCACAGTAGCTGCCGAACAGCTTTTAGAGAGTGAGGATATTGAACGTATGGATTGGCCGGCACGATCTCCGGATCTCAATCCCATCGAGCATGTATGGGATTTTCTAGGCAGACGCTTGGCAGCTCGTACCCTACCACCAGTAACGATTCGGGAGCTTCGATTGGCGCTGCAAGACGAATGGGCAGCAATGCCTCAACAACTCATTGACACCCTCATTCTCAGCATGGGCAGATGCTGTGAAACCTGCCTAGCAGTCAGAGGAGATCATATCCCCTACTAAAGACCGGATGTTTCTTGCTGGACACCCATCACAGGGATGTTTCGGCCTTCAGTCGCATTGCGCTCCATGCTACTTTTCAATCAAGCTTCTTTTTATCCCTCTGATTTCTCTTTTAGTAAGTGTTGCTTACATTACACTTGTCCTTACGTATTGGGGATCTTACGGTATTAAATGTGTTGATTTGGAAAGCTTTTGTACAAAGTTATATTGAAAAAACCGTCTCGTCCTTAATTTTTGCACACCAGTGTAAATACGGATTCCTCTAAACCTCTCCTACCTGGATAGGTTGGTTTATTCCATTGCATGTGACAGAACTGTATACGCAGAGGTTACCTTCCGTAACTAGTTAGATTTGTTCCGCGATCTAAGAATGATGGTTTTTCTTGAACAGCGGTGAACATTAAATTCTGTTAATGCTTAGGGGAAATACCATAGCTACTTTGAAAATGCTTAGTAAGGCGTATGGTTAAACTACCATGTCAAGATCGAAGGCTTACGAATGGCATCGCTGTTTTAAAGAGGGTCGATATTCCATCGAGGGCAATGAACGCATTGGACGACCTCCAACTTCACGGAACATGGAAAATGTTGGGTTGGTGCCTGAATGCGTTCATAAAGATCGTTTCTATAATCCCTTGAACAAATTGCTGAGGCTACACATTTCCCGCAGACGTCGTTTGAGAGAATCCATTCATCGTACACGGCCTCAGTTCTGGCAGAGTAACAACTGATATCTTCAGCATGGCAGGACACCAGCACATCGATCCCCTTTGGTAAAATAGTTCCTCGCCAAAACTCTCACTAACGTAACCCCCCCACCCTGCCGCTATTTACCATCATCCGTTTAACATTTGCCTTTTACCATCAGTGAAAGAATAACTACAGGGACGTCGTTTTAAGTCCTCAGATGAAATAAAAGCAACATCGCAAGAATCCTTGCGGGAGGATGAGAAAAATGGCTTCCAGCTAGGGATTGCAATAAAAGACCAAAAGCTCAAAAACGGTATTCTGTATTTTTTACAAGCTTTTATTTAACTTGCAATGTAAAATGTGCGGGAGGAATCTTGCAATTAAATTTTGAAACAGATGTATTCAACCGATTGTGCTAAAAATTAGGATACACGTTTATTGTGGATGACAGTGCCCGTTTTGAACATTTATATATCGAAATCGCAATTAAGTAAAAATATATCAGTTAAAGTAACTTGTTCAGGTGGAATCTTGCAACTCTATTTTTGAAGCTGATGTCTTTAACCAATTGAGCTGAAATTTTGCATACTTGCTTAGTTTGAATGGTAATGCATGTTTTGACCATTTATATTCCAATATCGCAAATAGTTAAGAAAATATTAATTAAAGTAATTTTTGTTCGGGTGGAATATTGCAACTCAATTTTGAAGCTGATGTCTTTACTCAGTTGAGCTGAAATTTTGTTTACTCGTTTAGTTTGGATGACAATGCATGTTTTGAGCAGTTATATTCCGATATCGCAATTAGTTAAAAATATATTAATTAAAGTAATTTGTTCGGGTGTAATCTTGCAAATTAATTTTGAAGCTGATGTCTTCAACCGATTGAGCTGAAATTCTGCAATCACGATTAGTTTGGAGGACAATGCATGTTTTGATGATTTATATTCTGATATCGCAATTAGTTAAAATTATATTAATTGAAAATCTTTTACCCCTGTTAGCTTTTTATTCTGCCGAGCAGCTTATCGGATTGAGCTTAAAGAAGTTTATTTTTTTTTAGAACTTTTTTCAAGAACCATCTTATTTTTTCTATACGACTGAGACAAAAAATAATTACCTAATCGGAAAGATTATTTATTTCGTCACGAGATGCGTATGATTCTTTTTTAAAAAATAATATTTTCTATTTTTTTACAATTTTTTTTAAATGAGTGCAAATCGATGCATTTTCATGAAAATGATTTCTAAATCATTCCGTATGAATTTTTTTTTCATGTTATTGAATCAATATTCTGCACTAAGAAAGTTCAAGCTTTTCTATTTTAGAATCAGTCATTTAAAAAATAAAATGCCTAATTTTTTTTTTACGATTCTTCAAAAAATACTTCAATTTTTACTAAAACTTTTAAAAATTTCGTCATTTTTATATATACTTGCACGGAAATATTTTTCCGTTTGTAGAATAGTATTATCCAAATTTTGTACAAAAATTGAAAAATTTGGTTTAAGTGTAGAGAGTTTTTAAAAAAAATAATTTGGTTTTTCGTTTTTAACATAGTATTACTTTAAAAGCAAGAAAAAATAATAGTTTTAATATTTTAAATAATTTTGCTTTGTACAATGTTGTTTTTGTCTAGCAGTGTTTATTCCCCCCCCCCTTCTTCCCGTTATCCTCTTGTTGCGGCCCGAGGGAAATATGTATCATATATATGTGGCCAGGCGGGAAAAAAGGCTGAGTACCCTTAGCTGGACTGTTTCAAATAAACCGGCAAACGACCTTGCAACAACGATATGTTGAATGACATTAACAGACTGAGAAACCTCTGTTCAGTGATAACTAAAAAGTAAAAAATAAATTAAAAGTAAAAAAAAAAAAACCTTTTAAGAACAAACTTTTATTTAAAGGCTCTAAAAAGAAAAAAATAAACTTTTCTTTTAAAACTTTTTTGCTATCAACTTATAGAGTCGTTACACAATTTATGATATAAAAGCTTGTCGCGAGATTTACCTTTGTAGATAAACAAGGAAATTAAATAACTTGACCTGATTGATTTTAATTTTAAAAATTTTGAAACTAAGTAAATACGAGTACTTAAATCTCGCGACAAGCTTTTTTATCATAAATTCTGTAACGACTTTATAAGTTGATATGAAAAAAGTTTTAAAAGGAAAGTTTATTTTATTCTTTTTAGAGTATTTTAATAAAAGCTTGTTCTTTAAAAAGTTTTTTTTTACTTTTAATTTTTAGATATTAATACCGGGATACTGGTTTTAATACCGGTATTAAAAGTTTTAGAAAAAAAAAAGAAAACATAGGTGTTTCTTTGTTTTATTTACCAGTTTTATAAGACAATGTAAATATCGCAAAAAATAACTTGTACATTATAAATTATAACAGTACATAAAGAATCCCCCAAAAAGTAAGGGGGATATTTTAGTTACTTAAATCACAAAAATGTGTAAACATCACTATTTTGACTGTTGTGCTATTACAAATTTTTGAAATGTAATCTTAAAAAACATAATACATCAGTTGTACTGTAATTAAGCCTGGGAAGTAATCGTGCGCACAAATTACCCGCTGTTGAAAACGCTCTTTCGACATCTACGCTAGTTGATGGAATTCTCAGCAATGCAAGCCATTCTTTTTATGTATTTACCTCGAAATCCCTCATGTTCAAATTAATTGATTTCTCTCGGATGGTTTTGTTTATAGTAGATTTCTGTATTTTATTTTGGTTTGTTAAACTTTTTTAGTTACTACTAATTCTTATTTTTGTTCAAGAGACAGTTCCTTTTCATTATTGATTTTAGTGTCATCCTCTTTGATAATTGTATCGAGTTCTTCTAAATGCAGATAGGTTTACGGGTAACCTATTTTAAGAAAATTTTTCTTGTTTATTATTTTCATTTTTAAAATCCTGATAATTATGTAATGTATTATAATTATGTTGGCGATCCCTGTACATATAGTGGAGACAATTAAAAAAAATCTAGTAAATACCGAATGACGGTATTTAAACTTGCAAATACCAGTAATATAAAATTGTACAAATGGCTCAGAAAACCGGTATTCGGTATCCCGGTGTGATATTCCTCCTCTTGGGAGAATATCTCTCGGAGTGTCAGCGTGAGCCAGAGGTGTAGGATTAATGGAAGAACTAGAGGAATACATGTAATCTCAATATATCTTTATTAAGATTTTTAACTTAAACTTCTAACAAATTAAATTATAATAATTAATGTGAGAGAATCTACGACTGCAAAATACGCAACATACAATAAATATAGATAATAACGACTTAACCTAACTCGGACCACTATCAATAACTGAATCGCCAAAACTCAATTCTAATACGACCACTAATTCTAATATTAAATAGTTAATTCTACCTTGTTGCAGTCTGAAGAATCAATCACTAATATCATAAAGGCAATCTTTATGCTTACTTGCGTGCACTGGTATGCACCTTGATTCTCTATATCTTTATCACTTATAACTTCTAATCACCTCCACGTAACCTTATCCGAACTTGAACCACGAACTATATTAACATTCCTCTACTTGCCGTCAACTGTCACAAATTTCCCTCGCGCTTACTCTAACTTCTGATGTTTAAAAGGTTATCAATTTGCCTATTTCTTCCACGCTTTACTTCTTGGATTTGGTTGGAAAAGAGTTGCCATTAATTCTGGCTTCAAAGAACCCAAAAGGACATGTTAAAGAAAAGAGGCTTGAACCAGTCACACCGGTATACCGGTACTGCAATCTCTACTTCCAGATGTCCTTCCAGAAGTTATGTGAACGCTGGCAGAAGTGTATCGTCGCCCAATGGGACTACTTTGAAGGTGGATGTGCTTCGGTGCGATTAACTATTCAAAGTATGGTTTTCTACACCTTGTCCCTGAACTTTTGGATCGTACTACGTATATCCATGGACGTCACCCGAGGGCTTTGAACCTCGACAATAATAACGTACATTAGCTCTTGCTAAAGAATAATCTTATTCTTGGAATTCAGTATTCAAAACTATTTTAAATATATTTAAATCTATCAATTAAATTAAATCTTTAATTACTGTTTTGTTTAATGAAATCTGAAGTGATTAACATATTAATAAATATTTCCAGACTAAAACTAAACATTTTATACCGATTGTAACTATTTGTAGTATCAATTATAATTTCTTTATCATCAGCTGACTCAGCGTTCTATTAAATAATGATAGTTCAAATGTAATTAAAATGATATCAATAGTTTTAAATTTTGCACATAAAAATTTTTTGAAAATAATCTTTAATGAATTCAAACTACGAGTAGTAACATTAAAGTAAATCATTTTTCATCCAACTGAGTCAAATTGAATAGCAAAAAATCAAAAAGCCACTTAGTTCTAAGAGTTTAATCACCTCGGATTCGTTTTTTTTTTCTTTTCTCAATAAATACTTTTAATTTTTAACTAGTATAAAAAACGAACTTTCATTCGTACTATGAAAAAATAAAATGAGCATTTAATCTCATTTGAGGAACAAGATAAAATTCAATGAGAGAGGGAGGGTAGGATAAAAATTGTTGGAAAATAATTATTTTTAACGCTATCTTTTCATAAAATTGTGATAAATAATAAATATTTTTATATATACTTATTGTGTGTCTTCAAAAGTAATGTAATTAAAAAGGGAAATATATAATTATATATAAAAGTAGTTTTATAATGTATAAAACATATTATATAATATTTCATTGTGTATTATTTTGTAATTAATTCATAAAATAACACATATCTTACATTATATATTTTTTAATTATTCTATAGTTACATAAAATATTTTATAAGCCTTTTTTATATAAATTCATTTCATTAAAAGAAAAATAAGTTTAATTGAAAAAACTCAGCAAGATTTGATCACGCAACTCGAACCATCATTGACAGTGTGATATGTAGGTACGTAACAGTCTATGCCATTTCATCGCTGTAAATAGTTAAAACTCCATTGTATATAAACTAAGTATGAATTTCAAAGGCTATTTGTTCCAAAATTGACTGCCCATTCGTCGCTATTACATTCAGAGTTGAACACCCCAAAGGAGTACTACTCTTACACAAAGTCTTGTCCACAAATGAACTTCTCATATTGTGCCCAACCCTTGTGATGCAAATGCATTGCATATAGTAGAATAGTATTTTAAATACCTAAATTCTTGCATTTTTAAAGAAAATATTCTGCCTCCATAACAAAGAAAATGCCAAATGAAAAGCATATCATTACCATAGTTAATATACATCACACATTTTCTAAGCGCTAGCACAAAAAATATCAAAACAAGAATTGAAAATACGCTCAAATCGAAGAAGGTTGTTTATACGCTATACAGGCATACCGGATGTGGCCAACTTTCAGTAATTAAATATAGTTTGAAATAGTTTAATTATCAAATCAGTTAAGGGGTCAAGAAAGATTTTACTTACGTTTCAGAATGGTCTTGCATGCTAATCAGAATTGTATACTTGTCACACTATTCCAAAGCTCGATATTTCGTAACAAATGTGTGTGGAGTGAACAAACGAAAGAAGAATAACAAAAATGTTAAAATAGCACAGTTATATAAGTAAAATATCTTGATGATCATGATGTTAACTAATTAAATTAATGAAAAAATTAGGTGCTCCTAGTTATATTTATGCTGAAAAATGGAAGCTTATTTAATAATTCTTCATGTGTTAATAATACGACTCAGAATAATGTTATATATATAAAACAATCTTTTTTTCCCTTTCTTTGCGTATACCGTAAATAATAAATTATTTTTGCTAAAATTATGTGATAATATTTCTAAATCGAAATTTCATTCGAATATAAAATCTTTTATACCTTCAAGAAATTAGTTATGCATTTTAATTTTAAGAATGTTTTCACGTACAGACACATTGAATGGAATTTACCAACCATAAATATTCCAAGAATGTGTTGGTGTGTGGCTAATGCTACTTTTCTAACGTAGTCAGAACGAGGCCCACGAAATTCACCGTGGCAAAATACTAGAAGTGCAGCTGTCGTTGGCCACCATACAGGTGACAGTACTAATTAGCTCGGCGAAATTCCCCGAAGAGACAGTAAATGGCGACACCACATATCTCCCAACTCCACAATTTTGGCATGGAACTGAAGGAGAGGGAAAAATTCTCCAGTCCCCTGCACTCGTGATTCAGCCCACAAGACTTTTTGACCTACTGAATTAACGAGCACGTACTCCGTGTATACTCGGAGGGTATTTGGTGGCATCGGACATCGAACCCAGGATTTCCTGTCTGAGGTCCGATGCTCTAATCACTAGGCTACCCACGGCCCTCATATTCCAAGAATAAAACGACTAACCTATTAAAAATTCATAATAACTTCCTGGAATAAAAAAACCAACTTAAAATTAAAAGAAAATCATTATTTCTGATTTGTTTACTTAAATAAAATATTATTCAAAGAACTACAAAAATATACTGTTAACATTTTATTTTCAAAATGTCGTCTTTCCAAAAATTGTACTTCAAGTTCATTAATAAAGAATTTTTTCCTCATTTAGCTCCATTTCCAACTAATGATCAATTTTAATAAGCTTCATGTATGGCTGAAGAGAACGAATTCAATTGAGACCTTTGAAATAAAAAGCAAACGTTTTGTAACTACTCGTACATTTTCCAAGGAACAAACTATGTAATGAAAATATTAAATAGTATCGCTACATTCATTAGTTAAAAATAATGTATCTTTTTTAAAAAAAATGCATCAAATTTCATTTTATCTTTTATTTTTCACAAAAATATAACATTTTCTTCCCTAGAATATGCATAGCTTTTATTTTAAAAATAGCTGGTTTATATAGATAAACGAATGTACAGCTGACTATCAGAAATTAGTTTTATGAATGCATAGCCTGCTATCGAAAGCTTACGTTTTATAATTTATTGTATTCTAATATACAAAATGTACAAACTCAAAATAAGTGTAGAATTTGTGGCAAAAAAGTGTTTAGCAAAATTTCATGAAGTCTGGACAATGGCGTAAAGAAATTATGGAAAAAGTATATTCTGGAAAATACACCACTTATTTGTAATGCCTTTAGAACATGTAGCACAAATTAACTAATTTTATGTTGTTAAATAATATTCAAGTTGGTATCATCTGGAATTTGAAAATCATTTATGTAATTCCTGGAAACAATGCATGCCGTAGAATGATGTACATTTATTGCTATTCTGTCTACTCTGCTGAAATGCATGCTATGATGGCTTTGAGGTCCAAGACAGACTACTAAAAAATGTTTCAGAAACCAATCTTTCCTTGAAACTTATGTTGCTGGTCATACCTTTGGTAAAAGTGTTTAAATATAAAAACATGCTCTTGCATAAACAAAGTCATTTTCTTTATATTGCAAATGTGTACAACATTGGCTCGCAAGAGTAATTATATAATACATGTCTCTTTTGCATGAGCATAAGGTTATAATACTTGCATAATCAGATATTTCACCAAACATTGCACCATATTGTGATGGGTATAGAACTAACTTGTTTCTGTAAAAGATGCAGTTTCCATCAACTCATTACACAAATTTCTAATTTCATGATATCCTTATAAACAGTATTTGCTGCAAGCAGCTTGCAAATTTCTAGTTTTATTATGAAACCCTTTCATATAGAAATATATGTTGTTCAAAAAATCATAGGTACAAGCAAAAAAAACGAAGAAACCATTCCGTGATAGTCATACTTGAGCATAAAATATAAATTACAGGTGTAACCAAACGCAACGCAAAACAAATATAGGCAAAAAAATTTAATGGAACTTTAATCCTTTAGAATGGTATAAAGGTGAAATGATGCTTTAGAATAACAATTTGGCTTTACGTAAATGAAACAAAACTGATTGTTTGGAAATGATATAGAATGTTTAAAAAAATAACTGTTTGAAAAATAATATATAATATTTCAAAGTTATCTTAAACATCCAAAGCAATATTTAAAAAAAATAAGTAAAACTTATTAAATATAGATTTATTGAAATTTGTTGAAACTTTTAACTCGTTAAGCCAACGATGTTATAACTCCCTTTTCTGTCGAAAGTCATGTGAAACCCTTGATCATAAGTGATATAATTGGAAACTTATTTAAATTAAAGAAAAAAATAATAAGGGTAACTTGAGTACTTTTTAAGGTATCCGACTACGTTCGGAACCATGCTTTTAAAAAAGCACATAAATGGATAATTTCAATGATATTTAGTATCACTTAGATTAGAACATATGAATAAAATTGTTTTAAGGACAATATGACAGAAACATTATTTAAATGCAATATTTTGGCAAAAAATTAACTTAGAATAACCTGTTTTTCAAAATGTTCCCCTTTTATAAAAAAATGCTTCTATAATAATAATATGTATTTTGCGTAGATAAAGTAAAGACTTCTCGAGAGAAATCCAGAACTAGGATTTTAGAAAAATTCATATTATTTTCAGAGTTACCATCAATTGAGATAATTATCGGCACTTTTGTTCTTAAATTTTCTCCCATCTGTTGTAGTACAATATGGATAAATCCAATTTGAGGTTATATGTTTCAAAAATTCTACTTCAGCCTCTGTACAGAGGTCTGAGTTATAAACAGACAAAATATCATTATAATAGAAGCATTTTTTTTTTTTATAAAAGGAGAACGCGTTTTGATAACTGGTCCCTATACGTTCATTTTTTGTCAAAATATTGTACTTAAATAATTTTTTATTGTAATATTATTCTTAAAAAATTTTTATATACATTTTCTAATCTAAATGACACAAAATATCATAAATATTATCCATTTATACGCTTTTGTAAAATCACGGTTCCGAACGTAGTCTCGAATACCTTAACTCAGCGTTTCTCAAACTGTGGGTTGCCTCCCCCTAGGGGGCGCAAACATACTAAAAATTGAAAATAAAGAATTATTTTTTAAAAAATTATTTATTTATTGAAAATAAACAAACAAAATACATTCTGACTTGATCAAAAATAAATATACTTATAAATGTATCAGTACTGCAAAATGTACTTTACAATTTATTTAAAAATGCTAAAAAAAGTTAAGAACAATTTTATAATTACCAGTGATCTCATGGGCTTGTCAAATCAACACTTATTTTGATAATTTGTACGGTTTAATTGTAATTAGTTTACTGCCGATTTAAAGTGACGTGATTCGCTCCCCGATGTAACCATTTTCCACGTAGGCACAGGAATGGAATGTATTGGGGGGGGATTCACAGTATGCAAATTCTCTGAAATAAGTAAATCCTTCAAAAACACTGTCAATGATTTTTTATTGCATTCGGGAGCCTTCGAAATTTTTTATTGATAGCAGTGCATAGAAAAGAACGTACTTTGTAAAGACGTGTATATACGTCCAGGACAATTAACGCTTTGAATGAGCGAGACGTTTATTTACGTCGGTGATACTTAAGAGGTTAAAGTCGTAATGCAGCTTTTGCTACAAAGTATAGTATCATTGAATTCAATACATTAGTATTGTATGGAAAGGGGGCGTGTCGAAAAATCTGATTCAATATAGGGATGCAAGCATTGAACGTTTGAGAAGCACTGTCTTAACTATAACATATATTTTTAACTATTCTCATCAACTATGTAAAAATACTATTATTTTTAATTTATGCAATAAGTACTGTTTACTATAGTTCCGTGTGGATAGAATGAAATTAGTAAGATAATTTTTTTTTTAAATACGGATGACGTTAATTTTCACATGTTAACCCTCCGCAAGGCAGGCATCAAAAATTTTCATCCGTAGACGCACAACATCTCTCAGATGTATCACCTCATACTTACGTTTAAAGATGATTTAATCATTTTATCGGTGAGATTTGACATTAAAAAATATATTTGACAAAAAATATAAATTAAAACATAAAGAGAAATTGAAATATTTAAAAGAAAAAAATAGCAAAATTATAATGGTTATAGTTATCACTATGTCACCACTGCTTGCATTTTAAGATGTCTTATTATAGTCTTCACAAGTCGCCTTAAAATGTCTAAGGCATATGGATTTTTCGTATATTGCATAACATTTTTTAATAATCTTTTCTTGATGTCCTGACAAGAGGAAACAGTACCTTCTCTTCAAAGTCCATGGGGGTGTTTCTCTTGGTTTTTTACCTTGAATGGGGTGTTGTATATCAGATATTTCTTCAATCCTGTGTCAAAATGAGCAAGTAATGTGAATATTAGAATCAAACCACCTTCGAAAGTGTTCTTTTAAAGTTTCGTAACTTAATTTTCCTAAATGAGTGTGCGAGGATCTAAGTGATTTTGATTCACATATAGATATTTTGGATTCTACAGAGAGGATTGAATAAAATTGTGTCACCGGCTTGGCACGTAGCATCCCTCAGATGTATCTCATCTCGGAGTAGAAAAAAAAACCATCAAAAAGAAGTTACAAAATACTTGTTTCGAATTATTTTCGTATAAAACTGAAAACTACACTATTTTATAATAAAAAATCAACATTAACAAAATAGTACAAAATCTTAAAAACTGACGTTGTTGGGCATACTGCATCAATTAAATTGAATGACCCCTGCTACACGAAATATAAAGAAATCACCCTCGTTCATGACACTGAATTGCAGGGCAAGTGATTGATTGATTGAATATTAACGTCGCACTGTTCAGCTACACGAGGGCTTTTGGCGACGGACCACGTTATTCTGAACCATGGTCAAGTGACGTGGACGACACCTGAGTTGGCACCCCCTCTCCTAACTACCACACCACACCAACGAGAGGACATTTCAGCTCTCGACAGATTTAACGTGCATCGCTGCCCTACACGGCGGGTCTTTAGTGGTACTGGGCTCGAACCCGTGACAAAGCAAGCCACTGTCCGATACCTATACCACTCGGCTACCGCGGCCACTGTAGGGCAAGTGAAGAAAGGCTGGTAGAAGAAGGACAACGCACCATGTTGACTCAGCACTGAAACTATTTTTATTATACATCTGATATCCACACACATAACTGAAGGTTAATAACCTTGTGTTAAAGGTCAAACTATTTATGGAGTATTTTAATTAAGAAAGATTTGTGCTACTTTTGCCGATATCAAATAGAAATAAATATATTATTATATTTCACTCTTAGTTTCATGTGCATCTAGTTTTTTACTTCGTTTCCAAACTGAATAATTGAAATATTTATTAGCAGTTGTACATTTTTATCCCAAATTAGTTTTATTAAATTGTTTTAATTAATAGATATAGTATTCATTGTAGTGTGTAAAAACTTAAAATAATTGTTCGGTTTATAGATTAAATTTCCTTCATTGGCTGACGTCCCATAAAAACACACTCGCTTAAATCATGGGTTAACGGCCCTCAAAGAGTATTTTTGCGGCTCACCAAGACAGCAAAAAAAAAAAAAAAAAAAATAGCCCTAATCGAAAAGAATCGTCGTGTACTTTCCACTAGAATTGCCACGTCAACACTGCTCGAACGAAGCCTCCATAACAAGCCAAAGCAAAGAAAAACAAAAAAGAAGAAATTTGTTGGAAAATGTAATAGGGGGTACATTTATCTCCTTAAACTGGTTCTCAAATTAAATGTGCTTGCAGTTATAGATTATATGAAATTAGTCCGATAAATAATTTGAATAAAACTGCCATTATTTTATATAAGTATCCGACTAAGTGCGACAATTTATTTTTTTAAAATGTTATAGTTATGGGAATTTTTTGGTGGTTTCTAGATTTATTTAGTACATTTTAAGAAAAATATGCAAACATTAAGAAGAAAAAGATGAATTATAATTACTATAATTGGACAAAAATTGATAATAATTCACACAAAATTACATAAACTTGTCCCATTCTGCAAAAACCTTTATAGGCAATTTTAAATTTTTATGTTTTGCCTTTCTATTCCTTTTTTTAAAATGACCTTCAGGATAAGAGATATTTTAATTTTTGCAAAAACTAGAGCACTTTCACTTAGTTATTATATGAAATTGCTTAAAAAACAGTGTTTCTATTCACATAAGGTACCGTAAATTTTTTATTCTAACGGTGACTGGTAAATCTGAAGGTTTAAACACTTCTACTATTATACAGAACATACACAAACAATTGAGTTAATTATTTTTAAAACTTGTTTGTGCAATTTCTGTCCTCGTTTGAGAATTTTAAAGAAAAGCACACACACAATTCGAGTAAAATGCATTTTTAAGAGGGCCTATAAAATAAAATTAAAAAATATGCCTATTTTTTGGCACAATTCATAATTTTTGGGTAGTCATATTTCTTAATTAATTTATTTATTTTTATTTTTATGGTTACAATTTATAATTTTTCTCAGATGTAAAGTAAACTTTTTAAGGGTGTTGGAAACCTAATATCTTCTTATGATGACAATTTTAAGATTTTTACACTTTTAAATTGTATAGGTTTTAACCTTTCTAAAAATACCTTACTTTAACCTCTAGGGTAATTAGAAGCCCTTAACACCTATTTTTAAATAATCATTGAAATTTGGCCACGTCTATTTAAATAGCAAAAAATCTAAACAAAGTATTTATTTATTTATTTATTTTTGCTTAAAAATTTAATGAATGATGATGGAAATCAAAGTATTTATTCCAGCTAAAAAAGCGTTTACATGAAGGTACACAAAATCTTAATGAAAATGTAAGCAACGTAATATGGTATCATACACCAAAGAAGATATTTGTACAAATAGAAATATGAACATAGGGTAAATATGATTCCATTTCATCATTTAATGTGAGAACGTATCAATACCAGAAATTTTATGAAAACTTAATATTGAGTCTGGTAATTACTCGGTACAGGCAATGGAGCGCCTCGACAAACAGAGAATGCTTACAAAAATCAATGGAAGTTTGGAAAGAAAAAATGATTCAAAAGGAGAGGCAGGACGATGAGACTAAAAATAATGTAAATACTTTAAAGTATCGGGAGGATTTTTTTAATAAAAGCAATTATACTTTAAAGTTCATTTACCTCAAAATGTAAATTTTTGATACTCGATGTACCTTTTATGAGAAAACAATGTTCACAAGTACGTAAGTCTTTTGATGACATATATTTATAATGTTGAGTAATATGTACTCTAAAATGATTTTTTTGTAAAAAAACTCAAAAATTTATTTTTTACATAATTTTTTATTTGAAAAATGCGCCAAATTTTTTTCACTATGTTGGATAAAATATTATATAAATTATTAAGAAATTCAAAATTAACTAAAAGATTATTTTAGTATAATGAGAAACGTGTACTTTAATTGTATGAAACATTTTAAGCATGCACATATGATAGATTATGAAAAAAATGTACATCGAATATAGCCAATTTAACATTGTCAGTATAGAGGTTTCCAAGTTCTCTGAATAAAATCACTTTGAAAAAGTATGGCTCTCCCGTATCCTCCTTTCCATAAAATAACCTTTGAGCCAAAAATATTGCCAACGCACGTTTTAAATAAAAATTGCTCCTATACCGCGCAATATATATATGTCTGAAATCATCTACATTTAACACCATTCCAGTTGAAAAATTTTGAACTGAAAAATATTTTTGTTCATATTTTTTTAATTGATCCATTAAGGGTTGATTGAATATTAACGTCGCACTGTTCAGCTACACGAGGGCTTTCGGCGACGGACCACGTAATTTTGAACCATGGTCAAGTGACGTGGACGACACATGAGCTGGCACCCCCCTCTCCTAACTACCACACCACACCAAGATCCATTAAGGGAGAGTTTAATAAAATCGGAACTATAACCCAAATTGCGTCTTGTAAAATACGACCTATGAAGGTCACAAACTTAACATTGAATAAATTCATTTTCTTGGACGAAATCAGCACATTACAATTTAAGAATTATGGTTGAAACAGTTTTTGTGTTTTTTTTAAAATGCACTTACATTAAGTTATCCGATTACGTTCGGAACCATGATTTTAAAAGAGCGCATAAATGGATAATTTTCATGATATTTAGTGTCACTCAGATTAGAATACATGCATAAAATTATTTTAGGGAGATTTTGACAAAAACAATTTATTTAAATGTAATATTTTGGCAAAAAATTGACTTAGAATAATCTTTTTTTTTTTCAAATGTTTTCCTTTTGTGAAAAATGTTTCCATTATAATAATCTTTTGCCTGTATGTAAGTCTGACCACTGTACATAGGTTCAACTATGATTTTGAAGAATTCACATTATTTTCACAGTTACCACCAATTGAAATAATTCTTAGCTGTTTTTTTTTAAATTGCTCCCCTCTGTTGTCGTAAAATTTCAATAAACCCACTTCTAAGTTATGTATTTCAAATTTCTTGTTCAGCCTCTGCAGAGAAGTCTGAGCTATATGCAGGCAAAATATTATTATAATTGAAGCATCTTTTACAAAAGGAGAACATTTTGAAAAAAGATTATTCTGAGTTACTTTTTGCCAAAATATTATGTTTAAATAATTTTTTTTATCAAAATGTCCTTAAAACAATTTTATGCATATATTCTAATCTAAGTGACACTAAATATCAAGAAAAGTATCCATTTATGCGCTTTGCAAAATCACGGTTCGTAGACGATATCTTAAAAATAATTTATATCAACGATGCGCATGGATAAAATCTGAAGTAACATATACAGTCCCTGGCCAAATTATTAGACGCACTATAAGATTTTATGAAAAATGTTAATTATCGGGTATTTTGTTTAGGTATACAGGTTTTTTGTATTCATCAGATACAGTGTGTGTATTTTGGTTGTCCATTTAGTAATCTATTATTATCACAAATAAAACATCATTAAAGAAAAAAATATGTATTTATTGGCTTTTGAAAGAAAACAGGAACAATTATAATTAAATATTAATACTTTGTTGAGCCACCTTTAGCCGCTATGAGAGCTTCAATTCTGCGCGGCATGCTATCAATACAAGACTGTACTGTCTCCTGCATTTGAGGATGATGATTGCACACGTGAATTATTCTTTCTAAGAGCTGTGTTTTATTTGTAATCACACTTCTCTTTTCATTAACTCCCAAATGTTTTCGATTGGGTTCATATCAAGGCTATTACCCGGCCAATCCAACAAAGGGATATTTTGTTCTGCCAAAAAAGCTTTGATAGACCGAGCTGTATGTCAGGGAGCTCCATCTTGTATAAAAATGTATGGTATTCCATTTAGAAACCATTATTCCAGCTGCAGAATCAAGTGATTTTGCAAGACATCTTGTACTGGTCTTGCCGTATCATACCTTTAACCACGTCCAGACGTCCAGTACCCTTGCCACTGATGACTGACCAAATTATTATTTTTGTAGGGTGTTTCACAGTCCGAACAACACAGTCAGAATAAAACGTTTCTCCATCACGACGACGCACAAACTGAGTTTTGTTCTGCAAAATTTCAAATGTTCTTTCATCACTGAAGCAGACGTGTCAAAAATAAAAATAAATAATAAATAAACATTTTTGCTGCTCCTTCTGTAATAGAAAATGGTTAAACACTTTGTTTGTGAATAAATTATAACAACATACCGATCTCCAGAAGTACACATCTTTATCACGCCAGTGTTTGGCCCAATTCAGACGCTTTACCTTTGTTGCAGGGGTTAACTTGGACTTCCTGGTGGGGCGGCAGGTCTTAAAATTTAAATCTTTTAATTTTCTTCGAACAGTGCGTTCAGAAGCATTCACATTAATATCTTGGAGTTGCGATTTTATCACTTTTGTGGTAGCAAATATGTTTTCAAGGCAAATTTTCTTAAAAGATCTCTGTCTGACCTTGGGGGGAAAATAGGCTTTCTGCCGCATTTTTTCTTTCTTTTTGTGCTCAATTCTTCCCCTGACTCAATTTTCTTCTTTAGGCGTCGTACACTAGCTTCAGAAACTTTCAGCTTTCGTGATATTTCGCGGTTTGAAAACAATTTTGCATTCCCAAGGGAATTTACTTCTGCTTTCTTACATAGTGAAAAAAAAATCGCCTTTTTTACCCGTGCTGAAAGTGTACAAACTGATCATTTAAAAGCCGCACACGAAATAAACAAATAACTGCATAAAATAAAACTGCTAAATTAACAAAGCACATTAACCCTCAGAAACACGTCCGCAACTGAAGCATGCGCGAACGCGACTCGAGCAGGTTTTTGACATGTTCATGTTCGTGTGACAATTTATTAAATTTGTGTTGCCATGTGTGAAAAATAAATACAAATACAAAATATATCATAAATTTACTCATTTAAAATCCATTGTATATATGTTTAAATACGAAAGTATTGCATAGAAACTTATATAAATCAATGAATCATTAAAAAACAGGAGTGCGTCTACTAATTTGGCCAGGGACTGTATGATGTGCTACACCAGAGTTCGGCAACCTTTTAGTTGTGGCGTGCCAAACCTATCTCAATATAATTCAGCGAGTCACAAAGTAGGCCATTTTTGAAACAATTCGATTTCCGTGATATGCCATGAAGTTTTACAGATTAGAAATCAATCAGACAGATTTAGAGATTAATTTTGGATCGTCTAAAGATATTTCTTAACTTAAAAATAAACTGCATAAAATATAACTATTTCTTCCGCAAAAATGAAAAAACAATGAAATTGTACGCATATTTGTGTTTTTAAACATCTGTAACATCTAAACATCTTGTGTTTTTAAACATAATGAATAAACAACATAAAATATAAGTATTTTACTACATTATAGATACATAAAGAGAGAAAGGGAAATTTTTATGTGTGAACCTAATGCTTGCACCGTTCTACTTTCATATCGCAAAATCAGCGGTATCATTTGTGACTTTCAATTTAATTCAATTTTTTGCATTCATTTGTTAAATAATTTCTTTACGAACTCGAAATATTTTTCGTTCAAGGATGACTTTTTAATTAGGTATATAGAGCCAATTGTGGAAAGCAGAGTACATATAATTTTCTCTCTTCAAACAATTAAATCCCTCCAACAATGAAATTCATTTATTTACAAAAAAGCTGTACATTTATCTGTAAAAGTATCATACAGATATTTTAGTAATTCCATATAAGTATACAAAATTTAAAAAATTTCAAATAAGACCCTATATAAATTTATCAACTTCTATCCACTCAAAAATTGACACATTTGTAGAGTAGTGTAGAATACCACTGAGAATTGTTTCGCGTGACACATGTGTCACGCGTGTGATAGGTTGCCGGCCCCTGCGCTTCCCTTAACAGTTTAAAAAATAGCGAACTTCCCAGTCACAATTGTGTGGATGTTTAAAGTATGCATATAATTTAACTTAAGTGATTAAATTAAACTTCAATTATTATTTAGAATTTTCCGAAATTCCAAGAAATTGGATTTAAGAATTAAAATCTTAAATAAAGAATATTAATTACAAAGGCACAATGGTATTATTTTTAATTCAGAACATTAATTCGCTTGGTGGAGTGATAACCTTACGAGGAGGCGCAAGCATGTCGAGAAATTAAAATATTTAAAATTTATTATAATATGTATGTAAAATTTAATACTTTTCCTGATAACTTGTACGGTTTATAATTAAGGTCCTATTGTAGTTTTAGAGTCAAAGTACATTATTATTGCATTCAGTGGATAATTATTATATAGGAGGAGGGGTGAGATCTCTCTCTCTCTCTCTCAAAATTGTAATCGAAATTTTTGTCACAAACATTGAAAGTTTGAGGGGCCCTGGTTTAAAAGGCGTAAATTCTGTGTGAAGTCAAGCAATTCTAAATTTAAACAAAATGGGCATAATGAGTTAAATTTAAAGATAAAATAAAACTTTAAAAGAGTTTATTTTTAAATTTGAGTACATAGTTTATTTTTTAACTTCTTTATAATTGTATAAGAACTTATGACACGAATAGATATGTGATTACTTTAAAAAGCAATTTTTATGCATTGTACACTTTATGAATATTTTGAAAAATACGAACTATTATTATTGTTATTTAAAAATTAATGTTATTTTCGTGGACTTAGTGGATTAGAGGTAACAAGCCCGTAAACCCAAGGTTTCGGATTCGATCCTGGCTGGAGTCGATAGATTTCCTGGATAAGAAATTCGTAGGCACGCATGTGTCATATGATTACATGACATGTAAAAAATCCCTCTAGTATTAATTTGGTTATGGTACTCTCGGCAAAATGAAATCTCGGTAATATTTAGAATCTGACGAAAACGTGAATTAAAAGTTAATTAATGTGTTATAAAATTTAGTGGCGATAGCCGCCACTAGATGGTACCACCGCTGAAATAACTCTTATACTAGGGGAAATTTAACATGTCTGCAAAGGCTTGTGTGCTAAAATGCAATTCATTCAAAAGAATTGTTACGTAATTGATACCTATTGATTATAATGAGAAGTGGAAATAAATCATTACCTTCTAAGTGTTGAGTAAATTAAGTAATTATATTTCCTTTTTAGCTTCTTTAACGAAACAAGGAATAACAGGAAAGTAATTTTAGCGTCAAAGAAACTCTCAATAATAAACAAAGTTTCATTGAAACAGGTCTGAATAGGAACATATTTCATATTTATAAGTAAAAAACTACTGCATCATTTTTAATGGGGATAAAATAAAAATCATTCGGATAAACATTTATTGCAAAAGGAGAGTAAGAAAGCCTTCACTTTAAAAATAGTTTATTATCAGGTTTCCCTATTTCCTAGGATTACCAATAAAATAAATTATTATCTAGGGATGCACCTACAAATAACTAAAAGACAATATATATATGGATAATGGCTGTGTTTTAGCAGAGCGACAAAAAACAATTGAATAGCTCTGTAGAGACTTTTAATAAAAATAAATTGTATTGAGAGAATTTGACACTAAAACGAGTTCAGTTTAATCTAAAAAAAATGTTCTATTAAATGCTTTTGAGGTATTTTTGGCAAAACAATAGAAGATTTTCTTTTAAAGTTATATGAAAAAAGTGAATAATGTATTAATAATAGTCGGTAACCCCTATAACGAGAATGTTAAATTGAGCTATTTTATACCTGTTTCTCAGAAACTGTTAAATATAAAAACTTCAAATTTAGTCTGTATATTAATTAGGTCTTTTTATTTAAATAATGGTAAAATATTTAAAATATATTCTTTACTTTTTTCAAAAAAAATTCATCGTAAAATTACCGCTTTAAAATTTTTGAAAATTGTCATTTTTTTTACGATAACTGCTTTTCAGCAAAATATTTTGGGAAAATCCCCAAAAAAAGTAGCTCTAGTATATATATAGTTACATATAATTTAAGTACAGTAAAAATTGCAAGTACATTCATTTTTTAGATTATTTGAAAAAAGTACACTCAGTTTGAAAACAATCATTTTTAGAAAATTGTATTTTAAATGTAAAAAGGCATTTCATCACAAAAATAATAAATTACAACATGTATTTGCCCTATTTTATTAAACATTAGTATCTTCTTAATTATTTAAGCATAAAATAGGAATAAAAAAAGGCATAAAATGTTTAGAAAATACATATATAGTATTTTTCATATTTTGTTCAACGAGAAATTGTTAAGCATTTTGCATCAATTTTCACAAATTATGCAACAATAAGTGAAGAATGTTTAACTTCGATGCATTACAAATATCAAATTTGACCTTATAACATCATAAATATAATGTAAACATGTATCAATATGTAAAAGCAATGATTTGGAAATATATGTGATTTTACAACCTTGCAAATTGTTTTGATTTGGATTTGTATGTTCACATGCAAACAAAATTTCTAAAAGTTTCAAAATTCAAAATTTTCTTTAAACTGTACAAGAGATTTCTAAAAAAGCCAAAAATAAAACTGCTTTTATGTTTTTAAACATGAAATTTGTGTATTTTTATGCATGCAACAAGCTTCTTGCAACGACAAAAAACATTGCACACCTGAATTATAATTAGTTACCATTTATTGTAATACCTTTGAATATTAAAGCTTATTTCTTGTCTGAAAAAAATAATCATTAGTATTTGCAGCAAATTGAAATATTTAAAATATATTGTTTAGTTTTCTCAAAAACATGTAACATAAAAATATGACTATGAACTTTAAAAAAATTGACATTTTTTGTCACGATATATCAATTTCAGTTAAAACTCACATGAATATATATAGTTTTATATGAGTAACATGAGGAAAAAAATTTCAAGTGCAAACGTACATTACTTTCTGAGAAAAGATAAATCTAAATTTAAAAACATAATTTTTAAGCAAATTGAATTTTTACAATAAAGGGCAACTTCACCAGAAAAATAATGAATTACAACATGTATTTGTCCCATTCTATTAAACATTAGCATCTTTGCAATTTATTTTGCATAATACAGTAAACAAAAAAAACCTCTTAAATTGCCCAGAATAGTTTTTCTTAGTTTTTTTAACGAAATAATTTCTAGTATTACATCATTTTTCTCAATTCTGTATCAATTTTTAAAAAATTAGTAGCTTTCATGCTTTACAGATATCAAATTTGAATATAAAGCATCATAAATATAATGTGGAAATTGAACAATATGGTTTTGATATGAATTTGAGATGGTATTTAAAAATCCCTGATTATACGACATTTTGAAAATTTTCGCTGGGATTTTGTAAAGTTATCATTATGGTTTGTTGTTGCAGACAGTTTCTAAGTTTTAAACTTCAAAAATTACTCTAAACTATATAAATAATTTCTAAAACAGCCAAAATAAAACTGCTTTTGTTTTTTATACATGAAATTTATGTATTTTTAATGTATGTAAGAAGCTTCTCGTAAACACAACAAACAACACATTTGATGTATTATTTCATACCTTTATCTCAGAAAATATTAAAAATAAATACTCAAGATTTGGACTATATGTATTAATTATACTTTTATATTTATACTGAAGTGAAATTTTTTAAGCATATTAATTAGTTTTTTCAAAAATAAACTTTTAGTTGAGCGAGCAAATATGATTATTATGAATTTATTGAAAATTGCCATTTTTTGTTAGTATATCTATTGTTTTGATATGATGAAGGGTTCAACGCAAAAAGTGCAGCATGTCTTAGTATATTGAAAACAGTTCCATGGTGCAATTTGAAGTGCGCTTGTTGAAAATATTAGATTTCTTGATAAATTTTCATTTCCGACTGATAATAAACGGTTCAAAAAAGTATTTGTGTAGGAAGAAGGTAATTCTATCTGCCCAATTGCTACTGAAGCATTATATAGTCTATTTACTAACATGAGAGAGTTGAAATTGTATTCAGAAACAAATTCCATTACGTATAAAGGAAGATATCAGGACGACCGAAAAAAAACCACTGCAAGTGAAGATACTATATTGCTCAAAATTTGACTTTCAAACAGAAAGTCTAATTCACATCAAATTTTGAAACCACTGGACAATGTGATTGTGTGTCTAAAATTTACGACTTGAAGGCTGCTTGAAATTAGATTACGATGCTCCAAAAATTTTCCAAAACCATTACTGGTTGATTTTCAACGTAAGATATGGTAGATACAATGATGATAAAAGATTCATTATGAACTAAAAAGACAGAGGAAAGAAAATATTTATTAATGAAAGTATGCTTTTCTACAGTTCATAACTCGACGAACACAGTTAAATAGACCTGCATTTCTTCTCGTGATGTTGAAAGACTTAACAACATGAACGAAGCAATGAAATTCAAGGGTTACACTGAAAAATTACGAAATAAATAGCTACCAACAGTGATAGACACTTTTGGGATCAGTCATGTATTTTTCAGATAAAAATGCTCCAATGTAACGAGCAAAGGGAGTCCAGAAATGAATCGAAGACAATATTGTGAAGAGGATTAACTGGTCAAGATAGTCTCTCCGAAACTTAATGCAATAGAGGACCTGTGTCATAAAATTGGTTATGATATTTAAAAGAGAAAACCACTGAAAAATAACTGAATCTTAAACATTTTCTTTCAATAATCTTTTTACGAAAGAAATTCTTTGAAATCGATGCATTCCATGTCAAAAAGATGAAAGAGTTGCAATTAAATCATATGGGGAGCTCTTAATATATTAATGTTCAAATATATAAAAGCCAATATAATTTTTCAAAATGCATATCGTTACGAACCTTTTGAAATTTTACATATTTGTAAATTTGTATTATTCTGCTACATACATTACGTTATTCTATTCCTTTTTTATTCTGTACATAGTACGCGTTTTTGTGTTCATGCAAAAGTACTTTAAAAAATTCTACGTGGAGTTAAAAAACTAATGAATTTGAAATCGTACGAATAATGCCTTAGGAGTAAGTAATAAACACAGTTAAAAAATTGTGATAATTTTGTTATAAAAAATTTAGTCAAACACAACAATTAGGTAAAGAAATGAGTGAGAGACTAAGGCCTTTTTGCTACCACTATTCATATATTGCTGGAAAAAAATTGCAATACAATGAAAGAGAATAATGCCAACATTAAATTTGCCTAAAAAGAAGAAGATACTGGTATATACAAATGATTGGCATCTAAGAGCAATCAATCGTTAGAGAATGAAACGGCATTTTAAATCTTGCATAAAAAAGGAAAAGACGCAGTGAGTTTTTCATTCGAAACCACATTTAAATATTGGTTAGTTGAGAGAAGATCAATTTATGCCTTTTATAAGGAAAACGGCTGTCAATTGATTGATTGATTGAATATTAACGTCGCACTGTTCAGCTACACGAGGGCTTTTGGCGACGGAAAACGGCTGTCAAAACGGAATGAAATTCGATAACGGTATTTTCTCTACCTCCCAAGAATGGGGGTTTATCAATCTATGATATTGGTATTCACTTGAAGTAGCATAGAATGGCTTGCTCGTATCTGACTTGCAAATCCAGTTTGATTCCCGATTCGAAACCTAAGCAGGCCACAGCCTTTTGAACTGTAGCAGGTGTGTCAAGGATTTAAATTGTCACTGATGTGGATTTGTGTGTGCAATAATCCCAAGCCGCTTATAAATTTATTCGTGTGTCCTTCTCTTTTAACCGTACTATATGCGTAAAATAATATACAAAGTTTATACACACACACGCATATATATATATATATATATATATGTGTGTGTGTGTTTATGTGATGATTTCACTTGTATTAAAACATCTTAGAAAAACAATTTTTACTTTATTACAGTCATTGAATAGGTTAATGAAGAAACATTTATGTACTTTAGTTACAAATTTATTAATTTAAGCAAACTAAGCAACGAAGTTTACAATCACTCGTGGATATTCGAAAGTTAAGAAAAGTTTTCTATGTGCGTTATGAATATTTGAAATTGTATTTCTTCCTCATTCGGAAGCTTTAAACATTTGACTTTCAAAGAATCACTTGCCTTAAAGAAAACCGTGATTGGTCAGAATACGTGAAGGAGACAGTATTACATCATCTTAATTTGAAAAGTACAAACATAAAAATTTTTAGGACATAAAGTTGTGGCTGAAAGGACATTTTATGTTAAGAAGTAGCTAAACACAGAATAATTTATTACGCGGTGTCTTGGAGGGCTCAATAGTATCAATAATTAAATAAAACGTTTTGATCCTGAACACAACCATACACCGCCCATCCGGTAAAGTGGTTAGTGACGGGTTGGAATTCAGAGTAAGGCATAGATGTTTGTGTTGTGTAATCCTTCTGATCTTTGAGATGTGTTTCACGCTTACTTCTATGTAAGTCCTGTAAGATTCTTTGTGGTGCACGGAGCTACAAACGTTCTCAATTAAAAAACACTACCATACACCGCGTTACTTATTTTTTATTGCATGGTTAAGGGGGGCGTGCATGTATAAGTGTGAACACGCTGTATAAGTTAACTTCTTAGGCTTATATGTTTTGAATGGTATAACTAAGTTTTGTTTCTAAAAAGAAATCTTATATATAATTGATAGATTTCTTCTTTTTTATTACTTTAAACTGTATTTAAAAAATAATTAGGATGGAAAAGGCATAGTATAAGAAAAACTTTTATTTTCAATACATTATACAAATATTTTTTTTTATTGTAGACATTTATAGAAAAGAATCATTATTATTAGTCTATTTCATTATTATTAATGTGTGATTACGGGTGTTTCAGAACATACTTTGGTTATCAAAGACTTATAAAAACTAAATTAAGAAATGTAGATTTGCACTCAATATCATTTGAAAATCTCGAAAACACTGCATCAGTCGCAGTTTTTGATTTTGTCGTTGACAATATTCTTTTACTTTGTAGAGATAAGGTGAAATTGTCTTTTTGGTCTTAATTTTCTCCCTATTTGAGGTATATCTGGAAACTCAAGCCATATTGACGTACGAAAGTTTCTTGTTCTTTTGAAGTACAACCAATATATACATCTTTTGCAGTTGAAGATATTCTGTGCACATATGCATTCATTTTTTATTATTATACTCATTAACGGAATTGTTGTTGTTGAATAATCGTATACCTTTAGGACACCTTGCTTCAGCTTTTTCCACAGTACAAAAACGAAACTGAATCAGAGTTATTTCCATTTCAACAAGTTGCTTGCTGTTTCCAATTTTTGTAGGTATAGAAGAAAATTGTTGTTTCGCTTGACGCATGGCTTCATTTAGAGCATGAAATTTTCAATTTTGCCATAAAATCGGTTCAACGATGGTCTTCTTCAGTTGCTTATAGATAGGCGTAGAACGAACTGGTGGTAATTGATGTAAATCTCACATTAAAAAAAATATCTAATCCACCAAAATTTGATTGAAAATTTCAAGTTATTTGTTTTAATCTGGAGTCAACCTTCAATAATAATTGAGCACTGATTATACTTATCTCATCAACGATTATGACTTGATGAAAAGAGTCATTGACTTGATGAAAAGTGTATTTGAAAAGAATCCCCTACTGTTGATGAGTTTCAAAATGTAACGGAAGTAATCTTGATATAGAAATTTTTAAAGCTGTATGTGAACAAACATTCCTGACATATCTACTGTTTATTTTACCATTTGAAGCACATGTTATAATCTGCTGTTTGTAAAAAAATACAACACCATGAAGGAATCATTAAAATGAAATGAAATTTAATATATAAACGACTTGTACTAGTAGAAACAAATGACAAAATCTTCAAAGCAGAAAAACAATATTAAGTGTTCGAACTTAGTATTTGGTGTGGCCACCACTCGCTGCAATAAGTAATGCTATATGACGTAGCATGGAGCCAAACAGATTTTGAATGCTTATTTGTGAAAGAGAGTTCCACAGTGCTTGAATGGTTAGCAAAAGTTCGTCTTTTGAAGCCGCAGGACGCGGATCACGAGCGAGATGCCAACCAACCACATCCCACACGTGCTCAATAGGTGACACATCCTGTGATTGAGCAGACCAAGGAAAAGGTTTCATGTGTTGAGCTGAACAGAAGTCTCGAACAGTCTTTGCAACATGTGGGCGTGCATTATCCTGCTGAAAGATAGCTCCAGGGACGCCGTAAATGTAGAAAATGACTTCGGGCTGTAGAACTTCAAGGATGTACCTGTTTCTATTGAGATTACCTTCAATTCGTAGCAAATTGGATAATCCATGATAAGAAATCACATACCAAACGATAACTCTGGGTGTTAGGGCAGTATATCGTTCGATAACGCACTCTGGAAGGCAACGTTCACCGTTGTACCGTGTAACACGAATGGGGCAATCATGGTCACACAATTTTAAGCGTGATTCATCTGAAAAGACAATTTTGTGCCAATCAGCTTAACAGGCTCTGTGCTCATGAGCCCATTGCAGACGCAAATGTCGATGGTTTGCCGTCAGGGGGATCCTGTATAAAGGCACCCCTGTCCATAATCCCCAAGTGCAGCAGACGTCGACGAATTTACGAGGGCGACATTATTACACCTGTTACAGTAGACGAACGTGCTGCCAACTGCCTGGAAGAAGGTGTACAATCATTTACGGGCTCGCCGAGCAGGTGTAGATCTTCACACGCTAGCGTCACCTTCCGTCACCTCCGGTCAGTTTTTTTAGTTGTTTAGGGCTCGTTGGTCACCTTCTTCGAAACTCACATCACTGTGGAACTGTTCCTATTCATATGAACTCCTGTTACCGGATTGAAAATTCTTCCTTCCCGATGGCCGATAATACTCACCGTTCAATCTCCGTAAGTTGGTGGAATTTCGCCTTATTTCATCGTAAAAGCATACTTAGGCCTCACTAAACGTTTGACACTGTCAAATAATTTTTAGCTATTTTTAACGTCCCTCTATTGTCCTCTATTATTTATAAGCTTTCAGCATCAGTTCAGAGTGCGCTGTGCTCGCCTCGCATTTGCGGTGTCTCTGAAACTTAACCATTTTACGTACAATCATATAATTGGTATTTGCTACAAATTTCATTTAATTCTGATAATTTATTAATGGTTTTGCATTTTTTTACAAACAACAGTGTGTATGCATGACAGTATCCATCATTGTTTGTATAACTGTTTTGATTTCCATCAAAAGTTTAAAGACGATCAATTTGCGGCATCCGGCGAGTCCGGTAAAACATAAAGGATGTTTTTTAGAGGCATAGAACTTTTAATTGCAATAAAACAACGATGTAGTATTCGATTGACATAATTTTTTTTATTCGAAAGATAATCTTGTGGAATTACATTTTAAATATGATTTCTGGCATATGACTGCCACGGCTGGCTCGGATGTAGTCCAATCTGGACGTCCAATTTTCGATGACTTTTTCCAACATTTGTGGCCGTATATCGGCAATAACACGGCGAATGTTGTCTTCCAAATGGTCAACCGTTTGTGGCTTATCTGCATAGAGCAATGACTTTACATAGCCCCACAGAAAATAGTCTAGCGGTGTTAAATCACACGATCTTGGAGGCCAATTCACAGGTCCAAAACGTCAAATTAGGCGGTCACCAAACGTGTCTTTGAATAAATCGATTGTGGCACGATCTGTGTGACATGTTGCGCCGTCTTGTTGGAACCACAGCTCCTGGACATCATGATTGTTCAATTCAGGAATGAAAAAGTTAGTAATCATGGCTCTATACCGATCACCATTGACTGTAACGTTGTGGCCGTCATCGTTTTTGAGTACGGACCAAGGATTCCACCAGCCCATAAAGCGCACCAAACAGTCAGTTTTTCTGGATGGAACTGTGTTTCGACATACACTTGTGGATTAGCTTCACTCCAAATGCGGCAGTTTTGTTTGTTGACGTAGCCATTCAACCAGAAGTGCGCTTCATCGCTAAACAAAATTCGCTTATGAAAATCGGGAACAACGGCAATCTCGTTTTGGGTCCATTCGACGAATCTACGCCTTGCTTGATCATATTTAAAATGTAATGCCACAAGATTATCTTTCGATTAAAAAAAATTCATGTGAATTGAATAATACATCTTTGTTTTATTGCAATTTAAAGTTCTATATCTCTAAAAAAACACCCTTTATTTGAAAGGGAGTTTGATGAGATGATAAAAGATTCGAAATAACATGATGTAAAGGTCGTTTTTGTTTTTCGTTTGACAATCGCATTAATAGATAGAAATCTTAATTGTGCTTTAAATTTTCCCTTTTTTTGTGCAATAGGTCCTAGTTTATGAAACGTTGCTTAGTAGATGTCTTTATTGAAACAAACATACATTTTTCATTCGCATTGTTTTTAGTCGCCCTATTCGGTGGTTTTCATTTGTTTTAGTCTCCAATTTTTCTACTGTAACCCCTGAGAAAATGTAAAGTGGGCGTGATGAAGCAGATGTTGACTGCCAATTTGGCTCTAAACTCGTTTTCGTCGCCAAATCCTTGGCTTTTTGTAAAATCACGCTTTTTATTAAAGTTTTTATTCTTTGAAGACTTTCCTTTTTTAGTTAATTGCTTACAATTTCTCAAATTGATTGCAAATAACGGTACTTTTTAAACCCAAAATGCAAGAATTAAAATTTAGTAAAAAACTCCTGTAAAAATTCTAATAGGCGGAAAACAGAAAAAAATTATTTAAAAACCGTAATTTTTAAGCATTTTTTTGAATCGTTGTGCAGATGACGGGCAATATTGCTCTACACACGGAAAAAAAGTTTTGTTTGATTATTTTTGTAAATAACGAAGTTATTAAATATTTAATTAAAATTTTGAGTGTTTTTTTTAATAATCATAAAAAAAAGTTTTCAGCATTTTTTTTAAAGGACTGATTCTAAAAGACAAAAACATGAACTATTTTAGAGTAGAATATCAATTCATTAACTCGAAAGAAAACTGAAAATGATTTAGAATTCCTTGTCATTAAAATGTATAGACCTTGACTCAATTTAGAAAAAAAATTGTAAAAAATAAAAAATATTTTTTGTAGAAAATATTATACCGTATCTCATTGCGAGATAAATTATCTATCCGATTCTGTAATTATTTTTTGTCTGAGTTTCATTGCAAGAATAAGATGGATTTTTTAAAAACATGGGCAATGTCATACATCTCTACCTTACGTTCATCGCGTAACGTGTA